>CAXHWN010000859.1:0-150835 GCA_964020975.1 Hermodice carunculata | reverse complement strand
GAAATAAACCCAGGTCTTGATGTACTTTGTGGCTATGCAGGAGATTGATGTGCATTTTCCTCGGTACTTGTGTATTGGGTTTACCCGCATGCGCCTCTCCGCACAAAGGCTCCGCGTTGAAACGGGTGTATGGCCCCGCATGCCCAGGGACCAGAGGTTGCGCAGGTGCAGAGACGTGCAGGACGAAGCACTGCCCGTTGGTACAGAATATTGGGGAATTGTTGTTCTTGTTGTTGTTGTTGTTGTTATTATTATTATTATTATTATTATTATTATTATTATTATTATTATTATTATTATTATTATTATTATTATTATTATTATTGCCTCAATACAAATTACTGCACGGGCGGCGCACATAAATATGTGCATATAATTAATATCCTAATCCTTAAAAGACGACTGCCCAAAGCAGCATTTGTTCAGCTTTACAATCCTAGAGCGATACAGTTACGTGTTTAAAATATAGTGATGTGATGCTGTGTTCATGTCGAAAATAAAACATTTGAATATTCGCCAGATGGTGCTATTGATATACATTTACAAAACACTCCTCAAATTCCTTAAGTAATGATTTTATCAAAATAAAATTAGAATCCGAGAGAGAAACTTTATAGTAAATAGCAGCAACCTACCCCCTCCATTTCATATGTATATATATATATATATATATATATATATATATATATATATATATATATATATATATATATATAATTTTTATAAATTATGAAATTAATAACACATTGTCATCAACTGCTTCACAGACCCCCATTACTGCTGATGGTTGCTCAACAGACAGGACCCTGTTATGGAAATGAGAGATAAGCATTTGCATTGCTCAGTGCAGCGATAATAAATCAGTGCCAAATCTAATCAATGTGGAAGGATTCAGGCCTTACTTTGACCCCTTTGTGAGGACACAGCAGCAAGTGCCTCAGACCACAGAGAGAACGGCCCGCCCTCCTCCCCCCCAAGCTTGCTGACCCTCAGATTAACCCCTTGCTGCCCTCGGCAGAACCCACGATAGGAACACCTGACCCTCCAAGAGCCACTAACACTAAAACTACTTACGTACAATTCTGTCATTGTACCGGATGGAGACACAATTCCCCTCTCTCAGAAGCAATCTTATGTGGATCGTACCCAGCAACAGCAGAATTAAAAATGGCAAACGTTGGTACAGGATTAAGTGGGTGGGTTTTCCAAAAGCTGCAGGTTTTACCTGGGAACCGGAACATCATATTCCTTTAGCAATTGCGGCAGCAATTTCACGCCAGGCGTACTCAAGCACAAAAAGGCAAGAACGACGTAGAAAGCGTGCTACATCGTTTCTTGTGTGGACAAATATATCACATGTATTTGTTCCAGACACACTAATTTTTTTGGCTGAGCATCGACGTAGGTTTTAACATTGTTATGATTTTTTTCTCTGCTCATGTTGATTATTCACTTGTTATAATTTGGCATAGCATGTTATTGTATTGCTAAAGTTCCAGCCTAACAGCTATGTTTTGGTATATCGCTGCTGACCCAGTGAATCATGGTTTGATATTCACACCAATTATGTACTCTCTCTCTCTCTCTCTCTCTCTCTCTCTCTCTCTCTCTCTCTCTCTCTCTCTCTCTCGCTCTCTCTCTCTCTCTCTCTCTCTCTCTCTCTCTCTCTCTCTCTCTCTCTCTCTCTCTCTCTCTCTCTCTCTCTCTCTCTCTCTCTCTCTCTCTCTCTCTCTCACTCTCCCTCCCTCCCTTTACCCTAGTGGTAACGTAATGCTACACTTTATATATATATATTGATAATGCGGTGCATACATTTGGCCTAACCGTTGGTTTTTACAGCCGGGGTGCTGAAGAGCTGAAGACCTGTACTGAGCGAGCTGAGGGGCGCGAAGCTTCATTACAGAGGTCCCGAGCCATAGCCCCCCCCCCCCCCCATATTTTTTTTTTTAAGTTGAGCACGCATAATTGTGAAAGCTGACACATTCAGGGATAATACACGTATAATGCAATTTTGAGCAGACAAAAAATTGTACAAACACACAGACGTACCAGGTTGAAAATATAATTTGTTGATCCATGGCATTGTCAAGCTCCCTCATTTTCTTCATGATATACATTATATTACTGACTTCTGCTGAATGGTCCCGGGAGTGCTTCTTGACATTCAATTCACACAACAACTAGAATTGATTATCAGCAGGACACGACATACCACATGTCATCCAAGTTTAATGTTTGAAGGTAAAAGAATATGTAATGTTCAGGAACAAAAACAGCGCCTCTATTGCTCTTAGTTTTCAAAATGACATTACTGTTGGCATCTCTTGTGACATCAAACTGTGAGCTGATGACACCGGCTATTAGAGATCATATTAGACCCTGTCAATTCTGGTAGGCGTATAAATACTGACCTTGAAAGAATCTTTGTTTGGGGCAAACAGTGGAAAGATACATTTAATTCAACTAAGTCTCTAGCCCTCTTGTTTTCAGCTAAACACAACAAACCTGATCATCCACCTTTATTTCTTGGCGAATCTTTAATCCGGAAGGTTAATTCAGACCCATCTGGGAATCACCCCTTTCACAATTTGAAATGGAATGCTCACATTACTAGAATCATTGACAAAGCGAGGAAACGCCTAACTTTATATTTTAGACTTAAATATAGATTATCGCGTAACACCTTAGCCAGACTATATATACAAAGCCATGATACGCCCTATCCTGGAATATGGATGCGTCATATTTGATAATTGCACGATGGACCTGACAAATTCACTTGAATCTGTTCAGTATGAAGCGGCACGCATTTGTTTGGGTGCAATTAAACGTACTCCTCGATATTTACTTCTCAATGAAATAGGTCGGCCAACTTTGGCCAGAAGGCGCCAATACTACAAACTGATTCTGTTTTACAAAATGGTTAACAGGCTGACCCCCGCTTATCTTTCGGATCTGGTCTCACTTGATGCCGCTCATCCAACCTTCCATCTTCGCAACCGCCGGAGTTTGAGACAATAAAGTTTACATCCAATCGTTTTGGTAATTCTTTCATTCCCTCTACTGTAAAACTTTGGAACGGCCTTCCGGATGATATAAGGCAATCTACTTCACTTGCTCAATTCAAATCTAAACTAAAAAGTACTCTTTTGTCCGTTGATTCTGTCCCAGACAAGTCGACATTGTAAACCAAAAGTGCACGATGTACTTGTCCTTACGCTTTCTAGAGTTTTTTCCCAATGAGTGGTTTTTCTCTAGTTTTAGCGCGGGGGAAAAAAATTATGATATTGATAATTGTTTACACCGGTTGAAAGCAAACTTTAAATGGGTAAGATACTTGGACGCATCATGAAATAAACCCTGTTCCATCGATGCCCCCGTTGTAAAGGGGTAGTTTTCTTAATAAAATTATTATTATTATCATCATCATCATCATCATCATCATCATCATCATCATCATCATCATTATTATTATTATTATTATTATTATTATTATTATTATTATTATTATTATTATTATTATTATTATTAATATTATTATATAGTCGAAAGTCGGGAGACTTGACAGGCCGGGGACTCACTGTTGGATTGAAACCAGACAGATTGGTGGTGTTTTCAGAGTTACAAAGAAAATGTGTGTGTGTGTGTGTGCGTGCGTGCGTGCGTGTGTGTGTGCGTGTGTGTGTGTGTGTGTGTGTGTGTGTGTGTGCGTGTGTTTTCTTACATGTGTTTAATGAAATATTTCACGTTCGTTGAAAGATAGGTTCTGGAATAGATGAACCTAGATGAAAACAATACATATAGTATAAACACAAATACCCTGCTGAAAAAGTTAACGAGCCATTTCATGAGCGTTCAAAGACAGCTGAAGAATGGATGTCGTGCAAGGTTTACAGTTTTGTCATATCACAAATCATGTGTCCACTCCCTGACGTGATTAACCTTTTGCCGTGGAAAAACATAAGTTCGATCTGTATATTCTCGACTGAGGGGTGGCAGCACAAATTTCTACCCATTACGCACTCGATCTTTCAACGAACGTGAAATACCCCAATTATACGTGTCATTCAATGTGTGTGTGTGTGTGTGTGTGGTGAGATGGAGAGAGAGAGACAGAGAGAGAGACAGAGAGAGAGAGAAAGATAGAAAGAGAGAGAGACTGAGTTAAGTTTAATTTCTGAGCATAGGACCTTTGCATTTCAAACAATGGTTCACCTAATATATATAACATTTTCTGCTTCTTCATCGTCATCATACCACGTACATAAAAAAACTCAATTTATACTCTCCGGAATCACTATGCTCTGTTGTATCTGCTATAACTCTTGGCAAACTGAAGGTACTCTGGCTTGGAACACATACACCATGGCCAGCGGATTGCGTTTGTGACGTCAGTAACACTTTCCCATATGGGGCCATG
Organism: Hermodice carunculata; assembly: GCA_964020975.1. NCBI lineage: Eukaryota > Metazoa > Annelida > Polychaeta > Eunicida > Amphinomidae > Hermodice > Hermodice carunculata. The sequence continues at coordinate 146,415 of CAXHWN010000859.1, read as the reverse complement.
ATCGAAGAAAATTCGCGCACTTTCCTGTCGCAAGCGGGATGCACTTTTGGAGCTGAAAAAAACACTATTCAAAAGTGAAATGTAACATTTTGGTTTTCATATATCATTTCTAACGACCCTAAACATCAACTTTCTAATTTGTGGTGCCCATTCAATCAATAGCACCTTTAATGCCAAATTGACATATATCCAAGTAGAATTGACCACGATCAACAGAAGGATGTATAGTTTCCAGCGAAATTTACAAATGTTAGAAATTCGGACAGACAGGAAGACACTTCGATGAAGGAATATGAAGATATGTCAAATATAACTAGTTGTGACAACGAACCCCATTATGCGAATATTTTAACGGACGAAAATTCTACTTATGCGGAGGCGAGATCTCTAAATATAAAGCACCCACCCACATTCGCTTTGAACCATTTCGTGTATTTAAATCACAAAGGGTGTATTAATAACTGCCATGCACGTCTGTCATTTGCTCAAACCATTACGCACCAATATTGGGGCTGCGCTATGTCTGAAGAGGAAAGCTGCACAGTCTGACAACTTGCGTTTAGAACTTAAACATCTTCAATTTCAAATCTGGATTTCCTGACATAAATTGAAGTGCAGTCTTAGAAAGTGTCAATTTAATTCTAATTACCACATTATTTAGAATATAAATAACGTCGTATTTTAAATAAATCTAAAGCTAATTGACCTTGCAAGTCCACTAGATTACTTTCCCTCATAAAATATATTGCCGTAGCATACCGACATTTCCAGACAATGATACATCACGATCGCCCATCTTGCCAGCTGTATCCATGTAAAATAACTCCATCTGATTCTCAGAGTTCAGGGTTTCAGGTGTGTTGTTTAACACTCAATCAAAATATGCTAAATATAGGTATGCAGTGCCAGATGTGCCGACTAACTTTTGTTGAAAATATGTATCAACTTCATTGATTATCGAATGCATCCATACATTGAAGGGGGAAACATTGGCTTCGGGTGCCCCGGGGTTTGGTAACGCCATGCCATCTTATTTCGTGACTTTGGCTTTAATAGTCAAATAACATTTTTTCAAGTCAATATAAGTTGATGGGCTGGAGTGGATTAGAAATTCTATCCCCGAATTTTCATTCAATTGATTTGTCGCAGAATATTCAATCCAACGTGTTTTCTGAGTCCCTCCATTTAAAACACGATTTTCGAACAGAGCCAATCCATCATCATAGCTTACTGATTCGGACCCCATATTTACAGTAGGTCGTGCTAAAAATTGACAAAATATTTCTAGCTAAATATGTCGTTATATCTTTGCCGCATCTTTTTTCCTCTAGTTGTCGTGTTGGCTGTCCTTTTCCTTGAAGCTTTGAATAAAGTATTTATACCTTCTCTATTAAATAAAGATCCATCTCCAAGGTCTTTTCCCTCTTTTTCTTTCTCCGCCTGTCGAGCTTGATCAACACTTTGTTTTATCGGACTCGCACCTGTAGCTTAATATGCTCATTCTCATTTCTCTTACCGGTCACATCGTCACCACTGTATTCGACTATATTTAAAAACTTTTTTTTTCACCTCATGGTCGATTGACAAGAGTGAATTGTTGTCCTAAATATCCATTACGGCGGGCTTGTGCCCTAAAATGTGTTGTTCACCTATTCACATCATTTGAAGACATGCTCAGTTTCTTAACTACGTATCAAAATGTAGAGCACATGATGTGGGGACATCTCCTATTAAGTCTGCCTCAATCCACCGGTCACCCATAATGAATATCTCGATTTTGCTTACTTCTTGTATCTTTACCGGCATGTAGTGAACTGTGTCGAAAATAAAGGCGCTTGTGGTATTACTCATATTACTTATTTTTCACAGAACTGGCAGCAGTTTGTCACCAACAATAGTGATACCAAATTGCTACGTACATAAAGGATTGGTGCATTAACATTTTGTGACGGTAGAACCAGTTCTGTTATGCCGCAGTGCCATAACCCGTCCAAACATAGACGCTTTGGCAATTTAACCTTGAATCTTGCAGCACTATTTTCAGTGAAGAGAAACTTTGAATCATCACTTTTTAAAAACAAAAACCTCGATTTTTCTGAGTAAAAACTCATTGTAATAGCGATCGCACTAAAGTCTACCAATTCACAAGTAAAAACATTTCATGACATTATATATTTCAGTTATATCGGGCATATACCCTTGATTATGTCTGACATGTGCTCTGACTTCAACAAGTTTCACAACCAACACCCTAATCTTCACGACACGTAACAAGCCGTAATTAACTATCAACACATGTGTGCGTTACTTGCATGTATATAATGTTTTCCTTCAACTTTTGCACAGCACAGCCTCCACCCAGGATGCATATTTTGGAGGCCAGTTTTTCCATAACACTAATTACTCTTTCCTATTATATTTCTTATACTTATTTTAAAAATTTTCTCGATTTTATAAACACCTTCTGGATTAATATCTACACTTTGCAATTCTTCATTGCAGTAGGTTCCTAATACTTTATCTTCCGCAAAATCAAGTAGATATATCGGCAGACCATCTCGTCTGTAACGTTTCCTAACCTCAAACGATTTAGATGCAAAATTTCTACATTGGTACTCCTTCCTGATTACGGTAATAATTATGTCAAACATTATCTTATTATTAATTAATTATTACGGAAGGCTGATTTCTTATTTGTACTTACATCACCACTCACAATACAAGTTAGCTATCACAAAAATGAGAAAGCTACATAAGGTATACGTCAGAAGTCTACATAAAATATAATTAAATTAATATATATTCGCCCCTATCCGTCTTGCCTGTACATTTTCTATTCTTATGGTTGTTTACGTGGTTTGTTAATCAGCTGTGTCCTATTGTAAACCCAATCCCCTCCAATCTAGATGTGCAAGAGGGGGTTCATATAGGGAAATGCCTGTTCCCCAATTGTGAAATAAGATATGTTAAAAAACAAACGATTTTTGTGATTCTGTCAAATGTTTAAAGTGAAGAAAATACAGTAAACACAAACTTTGCAATGTGTATATATATATCTCAGATATGAACGCCATCATCTGTTTATCACAAAATGAGAATACTTTGATATCTTAAATCAACGCAAAAATCCCAAGTAAAGCTTAAAAGGATTACCTTATTGAAAGCATGATAAGATGAGCTGACTTCACTGCAAACACTTAATGTATCAAAATTGCAAGGTTCTTTTTACGATATTCTTCCCGACACACCCGTGGCACATATAGAAAACTGCAGTTTACACATCACAAATCTACTAAAAAAAGTGCATAACTATCAATACACTTCGTGAACGGTAGTCGGCGCAATGCCGACTGCCGTGCACGAAGGCATAGTGTGACGATTTTTTTGTAAAATTTAGGGTTTAGAATCGATATTGCATGACGCAGTGCCTTCTTCGCGTGTTTCAACTTAGTAATTTGGTGAACAAAGCAGTGTCTTTTTGTTTATTTTGTTTTGTTTTTTGTTTTTATTTGTTTTGATAAAACGTTTGACCGATCAGTAAGATCGGACCACAAGCCTACGGCCCTGGGACTCTGTGTTGATACACAGACATAAATACATTTTGCATGTATACAGGCGCGGATTCAGAGGGGGTGCACAAGGTGCGCCTGCACCCCAGTCGTCCCAAAACACACACACACACACACACACACACACACACACACACACACACACACACACACACACAGATATATATACTGTTCACATTGACTGACGAGGAGCCTTCCTTAGGATAAGGACAATTTTGTAAAATAGCGGCTTGGGATACAGCATTAGTCTCCACCTAAGGTACTCCTCCAAGGACAAGAAAATCCTATGGTGTGCATATTTGGAAAATCAGTTAATGATATTGCTTAAAGCTCATGGAATAGTTAATCATCAATGGATTTTTGTGTTTTTTAAAACACACAAAAAGCTCCACATGCTGAGGTTAATATGTGTAGGTCTAAAGCTAAATGCAAGGCGAGACGTTTTAGTAATGTATTTCGAAAGTCATGCTGCATAATCTTCTTGCCCTATGTAATTTCTGGAAGTTTTAACGGATAGATAACAAATCCAGGAAAATTTTACTATTATTCCCCTGGTCAAAATGATCTTGATTTTGATATGTATATAAGATCTATCATTTTGTACATTTAATAACTTTTCTTGTATGATATATGACTGTATGTGGAAAGTTCAAGCCGGACTTCAAAGGTAGCCTATCCTTTCGAGACTAAACTTCTTGTAAGTTTGTATAATCCGTGTTACTAGAAGCTAGATCAAAGTTGAGTTGAAGATCATCCCAGAATGATGCACCTGAATTTGGAGGCCTGTAGACAACGGCTAATAAAAACTTATTGTTGTGGAGCCGGATCTTCATCCACATCAACTCCAGATTGGGACTTTCCAGATCCGTTCGACGTGTAACAACTAAGGCATGAGAAGTATAAACTGCAATCCCTCCACCAATCCCGTGAACGCGGTCACGACGCATGATTGGGTGGAATCCAGGGAGATTAAGATCACGACTATCCTTATCAGCCGTAAGAAAGGTTTCAGACAACGTCATTATATCAAATGACTGAGGTAAGGAGGTTTTAATGTATGTAAGCTTATCATGTGAGAGGCTACGAATATTGGCATGGCAAATTTTCATATCTTCAGTATGGTTATCAGGGCCCGGGTTTGGATGCACATCCCCGGACAGGGCTATCAGTACAAGGTGTAAAGTAGTAAAAACATCTGTCAAATTATCCAAAAGAATATGAAATTTTAAAGTAACCAGTACTTTTACTATTTCTATATGGCTGTTTCCTCTCTGGTATAAATTTCCGATATTAAATGACAGAAATAATATGCCAAGGATTAGAATAATCTGACAACAGAAAATAAACCAGAAAATTAACTTCGGCGACATGTACATTTCTATTAAGATACCAGATTCTTGCTTTAAAGTTACATGTACACTTATGCAGATAATATGAACAGCAAATTTCCAAATTAAAGATAGGTTACTTACAACAAGAAAGAGCATGACCCTAATAATGAATAAATGTACATGACTAATTGTTCTCTCTACAAACGAGGGAGAATATAATGCTTCCCAATATGTCCAGAAATATTTCGCATGTCCGATATCAGTAACATAAAACTGGCAGCAGATATGACCAGTGAAACTGTAGCAAACATACATGAGAAACGGGAAGTACCAAAAACTAGATATGACATGTACAGTGATGTAAATATATATGTAAAACCGATGTAAATAGCGTGTACCAAGACAGAGGGATGCATGTATCGAATCCCTGCAGTAACGAAATGTACCTACGAAAAGGGCGGCGACCAGTTTGAGTGAAAACATACAACTAAAGCAATCGTCTTTAGAACAAACAATAGCAGCACATAACATATACAAAAATTTCCAAAGTTGAAGTGCTTTGAAAAGCACATTACTTATAATTGAAACCCCGTCGTTTTTACACAATGCATTGTAAACACATACCATATACACGACTTTCCAAACTTTGAGCACTTCTAGAAACACAATAGTTAAATTCAAAACCCCATCGCTTTTACATCGTACACTATATACACAACTCACAGAGAGAGCAAAGACATAAATTCCAAATAGAGACAGAAAAGACACAGAAAGATTGACAACACAAAAGTGTCGTACATACCTTGGAAAATTTAGATTTAAACGAATGTTAAAAGAGAAAAAAAGTAAGCGCAGTAGTATAGTTATACTACCCCAAGTCATGTTCGCTTACGGACCAGTAGTGAAACAATGGAGCGAACCAAGAGTGGCGCGAGGTAACGTTGATTAAAGTAATTTTATCGAACACAGGACAAATATCATGTAATATAAGATTCCCATGTAAGTATCATTAGCTAGGAGAGAATAAAAAGGATAAACTGCACCTAAAAGGAGTGCGAGCAGCGTTACATTTTCTCTCATCATTTCACATCGATATCTTACAACCGTGTCGTCTGGTTTCAAAATTGTGATGTACATTTGATGATAGTATCTTTCCGTAAGATCCTTATTATCATGTCGACTGCGAGTCATTTGCGACAACTATACTTGCACTTGATACATACACGCAGGTAAATGTACAAAAATCACATGTACATGCGCATTTGAACTTAGGAATCATGAGTTGTTCTAAAACGTGTCATGTCTCATAGAATATAAACATTCATGATGAACAAGTTATATAAGAAATTCAAAATGTCATGGGTCATCCCACATAGTGTGCACATATTCGTATATAACTCCGCACAAGCATAATATACTCGTAGAAAATATATTCAAATAGTTATGACATTCTAGTCATGTCGAGAAGATTTAACCTTCAGAATGTAATTAAACTTAGTTGGTTAATGCAGATTACAGAACAGAAAAAGCGTGGAAAGAAAATGGAATGGAATACGGGTAGGCTTATGCTAGTGCATGAATTTTATAAAACAAGTATTAAATACAGTCAGTCCATGGCTGAGAAAGATTGGTTGAATCAAGGACGTATATACAGATATATATCCCTGTTAGAATAGCATCAGTTTGTGTCTGAATGTAACAGGAAGTCAGCCAAGATCGTCGGTGGCAAAAGTCCGGAAGGTCCACGGCACAGTCTATGACCAAGGCAGAAGGTCACTGGCGCGTTTTATTTCCATGACTCGAGTTTGGTTGGGACCCTGTTCTGGATCTGCGACCTTTATTTTAACTCTCCCATCCCTGGTCAATGTGTCCACAATTTTTCCGCGTTTTCGCAGTTGTCTTGCCTGCGCTGCAATAGCCGCCCGATGCCTTGTCAGATCTTCGTTTATGAAAATCCTGGAGCCTTTCAAATTCGTCCTGGAATTTAACAGTTTGGCTCTTACGCGGTAGCTGACGAAACGAACAATTATTGGTCTTGTTCGTTTTGAATTGGGTTTGCCCACGCGGTGCGACCTTTGGATATCCATTTCATTTATGGGCAGACCTAGTTTGTCCTTGGACAAAGACATTATGGCCAAGTCTGTGTCCTCAGATTGACCTTCAGACAAATCAGGCTCTGGCACACCATATACCCGTAAACTCCATCGCCGTCCATACTGCTCCAGATCGTCGTGATTTAATTCCAGTGTATATTTCATGTTCGGAACGAGCGGGACTCGAACCCGCAACCTTTGGCACCAGTCGCCTAGCTGAAATGGGAAACGCACATATCCACTCGACCAAATCCCCATCCCTAAAAAGAATGGTTCAATGGAGGTAGTTATGTGCGAGTGCCATATCAACACGTTAATGCAGTATATTTACTGAGTCGGCATTTATTTCCAGAATCGGGGACTTAAATCCACCAGCATTAAGGAAATGCCGAAAATATATATTTCATGTTCGGAACGAGCGGGACTCGAACCTGCAACCTTTGGCACCAGTCGCCTAGCTGAAATGGGAAATGAAATGTGTGTAGCTTTTCCAGCTTTGAATCCAACTCCTCCTCACGCGCTTTGATGAGCCGATCAAGATCGTTTAGTCTCACTGTTAAACCAACTAACTTGGTCTCATGTACAGAGACTCTATTCTCAATGGCAGAATAATTTGGCGGCTCAGACCGGGCGCTCCATTCATCAAACATTGATTCGATTTGATTCGGTGGTACATTGTTCAAGTATCCTGCAACTGCATCAGTTACTACCCCAGCGAGGTTATCGATCACTTTGGCATTAAGATAAGGACCTGGTATTACTTCAGGTAAAATTTCCGTGATTCTAGTACCAAGATTTTCCGTCAAAGTAGATATGTCCAAGCCTGATTCACTTTGAGTGATGTCAATCTGTCCATCAGCCTGTCCTGAAGAACTGAGTTCCCTCCTACGCTTGTTTGAAGGTTTTTCTGATGACCCTCCATTATTGTCAGATAAGTCTGATTTGGCGCCACTTTCAAATCATTTAGACACAGAGTCCAGTGCCTCCATGCATTGAGACTCAAGTTGCGTGTGGGACTGTCCAGTGCATACCACGTCCAGAGAGGCTCTTATTGTCTCCGAAATCTGGCTATCCATGATCCCTCCAGTAAATTTCACTTAAGTCGAGACACAACACTGTCTAATATGCAAACAATGTACTTACAGTCCTGTGATTTTTCTCCCAATTACAAATTTACCACCTCAAAAAGGCCGGAGCTCGTTAACGACCCTGCACCTTTTCCGCCATCTTGGATCTCCGTACATACTTTTACCCATGTGGTTGACCTTGAATTTTTGCACTTGTCTTGTTTTTAGCTTGACTACATATTTTTAATACATGCGCTGAAAAATATGTGCATGAAATAATGTGATCAAAGCACTTCAGTGACATCCCCAGCTCCACCAAGTGCATAATTTTGTCACTATAGCTGCATTTGTGATAATTTGAACAGCAAAACAAAGATGACCTTTTCCAGGTCATCTTCCGATAAATGTGTTAAAATTCCTGTTCACATATTGAACAATACATTAGATGTTGCTGTGAACAAAAGTTAACGAAATACATGTACCGTATTCATTTTAATAAGCGTACAGTGCGCTAGAAAAAAATAATCCACAAAAGCTGAAAAAATGTAGATCCTAAGTGTAATAATAAATTCTGCCACTCATTTGAAAACTACGGGATATTTTGGGGGTTCTTTCTTTGAAAAAAAATTCAGGGGGTACTTATTAGGGAGTGTATGCTTATTAAGATGAATACGGTGAAGGCAATCTGGTCACCTGGCAAATTAGATTGCAGTCACAGAAAAGAGGTATAGATGTGACCCAAATGCATCAATACAAAATTTGAAGAAAATTTGACCACACTTTCATGCACCAGTTACTTATTTCACAGTAAGTGCAACAGGCAAGCAAAGAGGTGGAATCCAGGAAGCCTACCCCATAAACTTTCTTTGTAGGGAGTATAGAAGAGTTGTCTGATCTGCACACAGTGAAAAACAACAAGTTAGCTGTTTTGTTTGTATTTTTCTCCACTAAATACTATTACAGAATTTTCATGAAAGAGATGTGGGTAACCAAGTCCAACCATATTGCTAGTGATGATATTTGTGTCTATTATGTTCTCGTCATATTCACATTCACGATCACTTTTAGTCATACAAAAGTGTTATGAAAAAATAATAATGAAAAAAAACACACGTAATACACAATCATATTTTGGAGTAGTCACTGTGATAGTCATTCACTTCACAAAGTTTGGTGTGTACACACAAATATAGGAAACCTCAAGATTTCAAATTTACACGGATGTCTGGAAATCCATAAATGCGTTTAAATGTGTGATGATTATGCACGTGGCAACCCAATCAAGTTTCTTGAGATGCCAATGTATTGAGTGGTACTTCTTTTCTGTTTTTCTCCCTCCCCCCCCCACCCACACACACACCTTTGTGCATTTAAAAGTGTTAGTTTTTGCTGGAACGGTTTCCCTGGTCCATGGTGTCAACAGTTTCTGTCCAATAGAAACAAAACTGGTGCCTATGGTAAGCTTATGATCGAGCACTGTTACAAAATATAAATCAAATGAAGGGTGCTTCATCAAACATAAAGGCTGTGGCGCAAAAGTCCCAATCTTGAATTGCAAAAGAAGCCCAGGTAGTCACTGAAACTAGTTACCCTTGATTTTTCCGTCCAATGTTTTCCACCTTTTCAAATCCATCTTTTGCCAATCCTCCTATCAGTGAGCTTACTCTGATATCAATAATCGATGACCCATGGAAGGATGCACTGTCCAGTCTTTAACGTTTATATGTGTTATAGTGAACTAGTGGAGGCCTGCACAAAGAGATCTGTAAATTCTTCATGCTTCGGCACAGTGGACATGAACCATCTTACGTGATTCACCTACAAACTTAATCCTGGCTTTCAACACTATCAAAATCATCCTAATCGTTCGCACATAATTCCTCACTACTCTGATCATACCGAGCTCTTTCGGCGGCATATTGTCATCTTTGTTGTGCCACACTAGTCCATTGTTTGGCGCGTAAAGGGTTGTAACAAGTGCATGGCCACTGTCTTTTTTTCCTCCTGTGGCAGTTCTGCGGTTTCCATTTTGTAGCTGGACACAAGGTGAAAGATACGCTCAATGGCCAACTGTGTATTCAACACTGACGGGGCTGAAAAAAAAAGCAATGTTCATTAAGCACAATTAAGGACACAGAAGCTATACTATGTTGACATTTTGAACCCACATACCTTACTGTTCCCATGTAACGCTGTGGATTGAAACTGCATGCATAGCATTTATATGCTTTTGTGTTGGTGATTTATCAACAGATCATGATCGTTCTTTTTTTTTTTTTTTTTTTTTTTTTTTTTTTTTTTTTTTGATTTTTCAGCCTATTGAAAAGAGGCCCATGGCCTTAGTGCTCTGCCGAACTATTTGAGAAGCAATCAGGCAAAAAAAATATCTTTTTTGCCAGAGAGTAAATAGAGACACGAATCCAAATATCATCTATTGTTCTGACTTAAATTCATATGTATAGGCAGGGCAAGAGTAGTTCCCAATAAGGTATGTTACATGAAGCAGGGGCAGATCTTTTGTAGCCAAATCCGAGGGGGGGGGGGAGAAGGATCAAGGTAGAATTAGACCTGACTCTTAATTTAATCCGTGTTAAAATAAATTAGCCGTTTACAAATTTATATATAGCCAAATGAATCAAATATTGGCATTTGGCTAATTGGCTCATGGCACCACCTGTCCCTGATGACGGTGTGTTGCACTATTCATTTCTTTTCAGAATTTGCAGGGTTCCAATCAGATTTGCTGTGAAGCAAATCTTATTTTCTATTTCAGATTTTTACTTCCTCAACAATACCACTAAGTTTCACGAAAATGCACCAAAAATTACAGATGATATAGCCTGTTCACGCATTTTTGACATTTCTACCCATATATTTCATAATAATGTAGTTCGCGCCCAGATTTGCTGAAGTCTCACTGGACTGTCTTCCGTATTTTATTTAAAATTAAATTCATTTATTTTGCAAGTTTATTGCATGCATGACAATAATGGTAATTCTTGGCTGAGTGTTTACTCTTTAGCATTGTTTGCGTCAGTCATTTTACCTGAGCGTTGTCGGACATAGTGGCGGTACCGTCGGTGAGCAATTTTGTGGGCATGTGGTTCATCAAGCTCTGTCATGCCCATTCCTGGTAGCAATGGACAGGCTTGAACTTAGGGAATGCGTCTCATTCGTATGTAACGATCCCGAGCCCCGCCGTGGATCTATATGGTTGCGAACTTATGGTAAATGTGTACTTTATGGCTCTCGCTTATCAACAGCGTGAGATGGAATTCATTACTGACAACATATCAGATTCGTGATGGACATGTTATCATCCTGACAGCACCTCGCGTTATGCCTTATGAGTTGGACAATTAATTAGAGCATTTTAATTCAACTTTATTAAAAACCCGTAAGAGATAACTTTTGTGAAAAAAAAATCGTTTAAATTGGTCTTATGGTTTTAAAGGAACATGAAAATTCCTATGTCTGTAAAAACACACACAATGAACGGCAGGGGTGAAGTGGACATAGGGTCAGATATACTTTGGGTGTCTTCAAAAACGTTTGCCTGCTGAGCGACCTTCTGCCTACAGCGAGCTCTCAGTCTAACTTGAGCGGAGCTGAGTGTGTCTGCGCAGGCAGCATAAACGTCCGCGCTTGTCACATACATAAAACAGATCTAGCCTATCGGTAGCATTTGGAATTGTCCCGGGGTGGGGGGGGTGGGGAGGGTACTCTCTACTTTTTTTGATAGGGGTGTGCAGCTCAGATTTCCACAAACCTACCCTTCATCAGGGCCCCCATTCCAAGAAATCCTGGACCTTTATTAGGGCGGCCAGGTGGCCAACGCGATAGACTAGCAGCGTAATTATAATTATCACAGCGTGCAATTTGATCGCGGGAAGCGAATGAAAGTGATTGCCTTGACCGGGGGTCTTGATAAGGGCCGTTTGATTTTTTTACGACCTTAGTTAGGAGCCCTAGTTTAAATATTGGACCTTTGCTAGGGAGATTCTTGGCAAAATTGATACCTTGGTTAGGGAAAATGCACGCAAAAAGTTACCCTTCAGAGCGGCACATCCCCATTATGCTCGGTATTGGGAGTACCCCCCGGGGGGGGGGGGGGGAATTGTGTCACAGTTCGTGTATTTATCTACATTTTGTCTAATGTAGCATCATTTATTTATTGTATAGTTGGACTCCCAGCACTTCGATGTCCCCAGAAGTTACCACTCGATACCCAAATAACCAGTGCCAAAACCAACACTTTGATGTTCCCCAGAAGTTACCACTTGATACCCAAATGACCCGTGCCAAAACGGGTTTTGCCCGTGCCTGATTCAGTACCAGGGTAAAAGGGAAGTAAGTGAAGGGACCTTATCCCCGCCCTTTGTTGTAACTCGTGAGGAACATCAAACCACTCCCACGCAGATGTCATTAGCGACTGGATACACACTGTCTTTTGCCTGCAAAGCAGACCAAGTTCCGTGTTACTACCCAGCAGAGTAGACAAAATACGCAGCTTGGGTCTGCTTTGGAGGCAACACTGTCTTATGCTTGTCAAGTAAATATCTCTTGTATAGTGTACGTTTATATGTGCCTGTAGGCCCTACCACCGCAAATTATTGTCAGTCTTACACATTTATTCTAAATTTTTAGCACATCTGAGAGTACCGTCATAAATTTCTTGGGCTCGAAGCACAAATTAGTCACATCCGCAAATTAGAACAAATGTATCTGGCAGGATGATGAACCCGGATCTTCAAAACATGACACTAGTTTTTCTCCCACGGTGACAGAAGGATGGAAAGAAGACCGGAAATAGGAGTAAAAGACTAGTAAAGAAGATTTTATTCACAGCAAATCTGTCTGGGTGCCTTCAAAATGAGAACAGTTTGAAATGCTACACTTTGCCGTTATTCAACACAATCTAAATTTTGTGTGTTAGCCTAATTTACATAAATTAAAATGCTACAACTTTGGTGCTTTGTTCATTGGATGTGGCCATGTACAAAGTTATAAACTGAGGTTTGAATGACACCACTGCTTACAATAGTTTTGAAGCTATTCAAGATCTTAACTTTGTGTATTTGTCTAATTTGCATAAATTAAATGCCTACAGCTTTCGTACATGGCTTACTGGATGCGGTTATGTCACAAACGTAGAAATTGAAGTTGGAATGGTACTTCTGTGTGTAATAGTTTTGAGGTTATTCAAGATTTAGATTTTGTGTATTCGCCTTATTTGCATAAATTAAGATCCTATAACTTGGGCTCGAAGCACAAATTAGTCACATCCGCAAATTAGAACAAATGTATCTGGCAGGATGATGAATCCGGATCTTCAAAACATGACACTAGTTTTTCTCCCACGGTGACAGAAGGATGGAAAGAAGACCGGAAATTGTTCATTGGATGCACCTATGTCACAAATCTATAAAGTAAAGTTGAAATGGCACCGCTATCTACAATAGGTTTGAAACTATTGAAGATTTAAATTTTGTGTATTCACCAAATTTGCATAAATTAAAATTGTACAACCTTGATTCATCGTTTATTGGATGTAGCTATGTCACAAACCTACAAACTGAAGCTGGAATGACACTTCTATGTATAGTAGTTTTGAAGTTATTCAAGATTTAAATTTTGACTATTCACGTAAATTGCATGAATTACAATTTTTTGTTCATTCGATGTGGGTATGTTATCGATAGTAGTTTTGAAGCTTTGTAATATTTAAATTAACCATATTCACCTAATTTCCGTAAATTAAAATTCTTCAACTTTGGTCCATTGTTCATTGCATGTGGCTATGCCAGAAACCCATAGGTTGAATTGGCATGACACATCTGTCTATAATAGCTTTGACGCTATTCAAGATTGAAATTTTGCACACTCACCTAATTTGCACAATTTAACATCCTACAGCTTTGGTTCATGGTTTATTGGATGCAGCTTTGACACAAAACCTAGAAGTTGAAGTTAGAATGACATATCTCTCTATAATAGTATTAGAGATATTCAGCTTTAAAATTTTTCAGTGTCTCTAATTTGCATAAATTGTAATCCTACAACTTTGGTTTTTGGTTCATTTGGGTGCGTCTTTGCCACAAACCTATAAATTGAAGTTGGAATGACACCCCTATCTATAAATAGTTTTTTAGATGTTTAACTTTGAAATTTTTCAATGCCCCTAATTATCATAATTTTAATCATAATGACTACTCCAAAGGATATGCACAGTTTCACTGGTGGGTCAGTCACCATGGGAAGGTTGGTAGTTTTCGTGATAGTGTCCGAGAAAAAGTCCGTACAAATTGGGGTGCCATGGAAAAAAGAAAGAAACAAAGAACGCGAGGAAAAACAATATGTCTGCGTGGGCACCGAGACATAAAAAGAATATATTTAAGGTATTGCCTACAAAGTGCTAGAAAAACCAAACGAATAGTGCATAATGGGGGGGGGGGGGCAACCTTCTGTTTCAGAGTAGGGTTGGGGTTGTCAATCTAAAAAAAGAAAGAAAGAAAGAAAGAAAGAGAGAAAGAAAGAAAGAAAGAAAGAAAGAAAGAAAGAAAGAAAGAAAGAAAGAAAGAAAGAAAAAAAGCGTGACTGCACTGCAGGTGGCAATTGGAAGTTTTCTCACAGGAGGCGGGTGGGACTGTGCACCAGTGGGAAATATGATGTGATACTTATAAATAGGGAAAAAAAAGGGAGAATTATGTTCAGAAAGGGACAGAAAGAGGATAATAACTGTAAGGGTCAAGAAGGTCTTATACGAGCTTGGAAAAAGAGAAACGCACATCACGGTATCAATGTTTCAAAGGGGACATGTTAAGATGTAGAAAAGGGACCAAAAACGTTCAGGGTTATCTGTTACAGTGCTAAGATAAAAGGAATGGAATGCTGGATCTAGGATGTCGAGAGTCGGGGAAGGCAAGGGAAAGGTAGTAGCCCTGAGCAGGGCTCTCTGGCTGTGTAGGGACCTTGCCCGTCAGTCCTTTGAGTTGTCCCGGGAATGAGAGAAAAGACATGCAATTATGTTGAATGAGGTGGGGAAGGAAAAGAACAGTTGTTAACACATTTTAAAACTGTTACTTGAGTACCCAAAGGAATCTTATAATGACTTGTATTAGCCATTGTGTAATGTGATGTTATTTCGATGTACAAGTTATATGTATTTTACTTTCCCCGTTCGCGGAGGTTGAATAAACTGTTGATATTATTATTATTATTATTATTATTATTATTATTATTATTATTATTATTATTATTATTATTATTATTATTATTATTATTATTATTATTATTATTATTATTAATAATAATAATAATAATAATAACAATAATCTCCGCTTATGCGCCGCGGTCCTGTGTGACACAGGTGGCCTAGGAAAAAAAGGTAAAAAATAGATGAGATGGAGGAAACCATGGTTATCCAAACAGCTCATGCTGCCATGTTTGCCAGGATCAGAGCCGAGGCAAAGAGTCCAGAGAGTTATAAAGGGAAAGGACGTTCGAAGAATAAATCTATAATGACCATCTTCCATTTTGTTGATAGGCACTGATCGTCTTGCTTTTGATAGTTAGCAAGACCTTTATAACCCTACAATTATATACTTAGGGTCTATGCTTTAACATTGCGATGCTCGCCCGCTTCATAGAACAGGAAAGAACAAGAAAAGCGGCGGGGAGGGGGGGGCACCTGAATAAAGTATTTAAAATTGAATCAGTGTGTAAGAATATACAAGAATAAAAGCCCATTTGACAAGCCTACCTTACAAAGCGTCCCAAAATTTTGACGACTGCTTCAATTGATCAGGATCAGCATCCAGGGAAAACCCAGGATGCTGATCCAGGGTCCAATCCTGTTCTTCTTCAATCTCTTCTGGCACTTGGAAAAATATTTCCAAGTCGTCCAGGTTCTGGGAAAATGGCGAAGATACCTCCTTTCCTGTCTCCGTCTGCTCGACCATCTTGAATGAATGTGTCAGAGGAGGGACCACAAAGAGTAGCCGCTTCCTGAGTACATAGTCAAACTAGAAAAGAAAATTTGCTACACAGCAAATCTGTCTGGGTGCCTTTGGAATGAGAACAGTTTGAAATGCTGCACTTTGTCATTGTTCAACGTAATCTAAATTTTGTATATTAGCCTAATTTGTATAAATTAAAAAGGTATAACTTTGATTTTTCGTTCAATGGATGTGGCAATTCAACAAACTTATAAACTTAACATTGAATGACATCACCATCTACAGTAGTTTTGAAGCTGTTGGATGTGGCTATATCACAAACTTACAAATTTAAGTTGCAATGGTACCTCGATGTCAAATAGTTTTGAAGATATTCAAGCTTTCCATTTTGTGTATTCGCCTTATTCGCATAAATTAAAATTCTACAACTTAAGTTCATTAGATGTACCTATGTCACAAACATATAGAGTGAATTTAAAATGGCACTTATGTCTATGATAGTTTTGAAGTTTTTCAAGATTTACTTTTTGTGTATTTGCCTTATTCGCATAAATTTCTTTCTTTCTTCTTTACGACCAAATTTGTCCGGAGTTTTTGTCGGACACTATTATTCCCCAAACCACCAAACTTGCTATGGTGACGGACCTATTGATGAAATTGTGCATCTAGTCATGATGTTCAAAATTATGCAAATTAGGGGCAATTAAAATTTCCAAAGCTCCATATCTTCCAAACTACTGCATATAGACACAAAATTACAATGTACATACCCAGGTTTGTGATACCTACCAGTATAATGGACAGTAAATGAAAGTTATAGAATTTCAAATTATGCTAATTAGGGGCATTGAAAATTTTCAAAGTTGAATATATCCAAGACTATTATAGATAAAGATGCCATTCCAACTTCAATTAGTAGGCTTGTGGCACAACAGCATCCAGTGAACCATGAACCAAAGTTGTAGGATTTAAATTTATGCAAATCAGGTGAATATGCAAAATTTAAATATTGAATAGCTTCGAAACTATTATAGATAGAGGTGCCAGTCTAACTTTATTTTACGGGTTTTTGACATAGATGCATCCAATGAACCATGATTTAAATTTGTACAATTTTAATTTATGCAAATAAGATGAAACACGAAATTTTAATCTTGAATAACTTCAAAACTACTATGCATGGAGGTGCTCTTCCAACACCAATTTGTAGGTATGTAATATGGCCGCATCTAATGAAGCATAGACCAAATTTGTAGGCTTTTTACTTATGCAAATGAGGCAAATACACAAAATTAAAATGTTGAATAGCTTCAAAATATTACAGATGGTAGTTTCATTCAAACTTCACCCAAGTTTGTGACATGACCACATCCAATGAACCAAGAACCAAAGTTGCAGCATATTGATTCATGCAAATAAGCGTAAAACAAAATATTAGATCATGTTGAGCAATGGCAAAGTGTTGCTTTTCAAACTGTTCTCATATTGAAGGCACCCAGATAGATTTTCTGTGAAGCAAATCTTCTTTTCTAGTTCTTTCTTTCTTTCTTTCTTTCTTTCTTTCTTTCTTTCTTTCTTCTTTCTTTATGACCAAATTTGTCCGGATTTTTTTTCGGACTCTATTATTCCGAAACCCACCAAATTTTCCATGTTGACTGACCTACCAGGAGATTGCACGCCTTGTTTGGAATAGTCATGATGTTTAAAATTAGGCAAATGAGGGACGCTTAAAAGTTTAAAAGCTCCATATCTTCCAAACTATTGCAGATGGGTACAAAATTTTAATTTGCTTGTGTGGGTTTGTGACACCTGCCAATATAATGGAGAGTAAATGAAAGTTGTAGAATTTCAAATTATGCTAATTACGGGCATTGAAAATTTTAAAGTTGGGTATCTTCAAAACTAGTATAGATAGAAATGCCATTCCAACTTCAATATATAGGCTTGTGGGAAAGCCCCATCCAATAAACCATGAACTAAAATTGTAGGCAAGGTTTTCCAAACACCTGCTGAGCACCGCAGGTTTTCTCAGGGATCTCCGGTTTCCTACTATATTAAGTTAGGGATGATTGGGCTAAGATCTTGCCCACTGGACCCCGTGGAAGAACAGGCACAGGCTGAATAGGCTATCCAGTATAAAGATGTTCAATCATCATCATCATCATCATCATCATCATCATCATCATCATCATCATCATCATCATCATCATCATCATCATCATCATCATCATCATCATCATCATGTTATTTTATGCAGATTAGGTGAATATACATAATTTTAAAATATGGAATAGCTTCAAAACTATCATGAATACAGGTGCGATTCCAACTTCAAGTTGGACATTTGTAGCAAAGCCGCATCTGGTGAAACACGAACCAAAGTTGTAGGATTTTAATTTATGCAAATAAGGTGAATGCACAAAATATAAATCTTGAATAGCTTCCAAACTATTATAGATAGAAGTGACAATCCCAGTTTCAATTTATGGGTTTATGTTAACCGCATCCAATGAACCATAATAAAGTTGTATGGTTTAAATTAATGCAAATGAGATGAACACATAAAACTTTAATCTTTCTGAATAACTTCAAAACTTTTGTAGATAGAGGTGCCATTCTAACTTCAATATATAGGTTTGTAACAGAGATGCATCCAGTAAACAATGAACCAGAGTTGTCGGATTTTAATTTATGCAAATTAGGTGAACCCACAAAATTAAAATCTTGAATAGCTTTAAAACTACTATAGATAGAGGTGCAATTTCAAACAATATATATGTTTTTGACAAAACTGCATCCAATGAACAATGATGCAAAGTCGCAGGATTTTGATTTATGCAAATAAAGTGAATACACAAAATCTGAATCCGGAATAGTTTCAAAATTATAAAACATGGTTTTACCATTCCAACTTCAATTTGTAGGTTTTGACATAACCACATCCAGTGAACCATGCACCAAAGATGTAGGCTTTTAATTTGCCAAACGCACAAATTACAGTCTTGAATAGCTTCAAAGCTACTGTAGAGAGTGGTGTCATTCAATCTTCAGTTTATCAGTTTGTGGAATTGCCGCATCCATTGAACCAAGAACCAAAGTTATACCATTTTTAATTTGTACAAATCGGGCTAATATACAAAATTTATCTTATGTTGAACAATGGCAAAGTGTAGCATTTCTAACTTTTCTCATTTTGAAGGCACCCAGACAGATTTACTGTGCAGCAAGTTTTCTTTTCTACGTTGTTTATTTATTTATCTATTTCGCCCTGATTTTGTCCGTAGCTTTTCTCGGACACCGCAGTATCCAGAAATGCCAAATTTACCATGACGATCGACGTAGCAGTGAAAGTGTGCATATTTTATTGTGTGGTCCAGATGTTCAAAATTATGCAAATTGGGGGCATTAAAAATTTTAAATCTTTGATATCCTTAACACTATCATAGATAGAGACACGATTTTAAATGCTAGCCGTAGGTTTGTGAGGGTTGTAAGGGTGACTACCCAATGCATATGTTTTCAGATTTGCAGCAATTGAAATTATGCAATTAAGGACATTTGGTAATTTAAATCTTTGGTATTTTCAAAAGTATTACAGATAGAGAAATGATTCTACATACTAGCTATAGGTTTGTGAGGCTGGGCTATCCAATACAATATATTTTCAGATTTGTAACAATAGAAATTATGCAAATTAAGGACATTTAGAAATTTAAACCTCTAATATCTTCAAAACTAATATAAATAGAGACATAATTTTAAATGCTGGCTATAGGTTTGTGAGAATGGGCTATCTAATCTAAGAAGGATTATCAGGAAGTGCTGGTACCTTTCGGAAAGACAATAACTAAACTTTCACTTTCTTTGGCTTATATAGCCATGCATAACTTGCACTCAAGTTGTGTGTATTAGAAACATTTCAAACTTGATTTTTTAAAAATTTGTTGGTAGCACCGACAGATTTGCTGTAAAGCAAATCTTCTTTCTAGTTAGTACTGCGTCACACAGTATTTGCGGTTGTGCTGGCCTACGACAAACTGACGTCAATGACAGATAGCTGGAACCTTGTATGACTGCACGTCCATTGAAAATAAGAGCGGTTGTCAGTTTTGTCGCGGAAAAGATCAACATTTGGATTGTCAATTCAGGTTTGTGTGTGGATCTTTATTTCAAAGACTATTATGGCTGTGAAGCTCACGTGAACAATGATTTGTTGTTTCATCGTGATGTTATCTAGTTATTTTGCTTCATTGTTACTGAAAATATGACACTTGAACTTTAATCACCTTTGTGTCGCCTTAAGGAAAGTTTCTCAATTGATGAGCTCTGGTGGAAAATAAATGTATGAAGGTAACTTTCGAGATACTTAGGTACAAATCAAATCTAACCACGTTTAACCATAAGTGTAAACGCGGTTAGCTTGTGTGGGTTGTCAAGTCCCGTGGGCTGTCCTAACTCGACAAAAAACTCTATAGACTGTTTTCTTTCGATTATTTGTAGACTGGCCACCACAATGCTAAAAAAGCATAATATCTAGCATTTTTTTGTCACCAGAACTTATCTTTGGGATTCCAAATATACAGGTTTCTATAAACAAAGATCGACCCGTGCATGTTAAAACTGCAATTTATTCGAGTCCTTCAAAATGTGCCCACTGACTGCAAGCTTCATTAGATAACTTTGCTGCCTGAGACTTCGTGAGAGTGTGTCTAGCTAGTGAGGGTGACAGTGTCCCGGGAACACTTGTCGCTCTCAAAGACCCCTCTTTTTCTGACCATCGATCCTAAAGGCCCTCCCTTTTTTGATTACCCCCCCCCCCCAAACACCCCCATATATTCATGAGGAAGCTCAATTAGTTTTTTTTGAAGTGTGTGTATGTGTGTCAACACACACTTTCCTGTTTTTCTTGGAATTCTTTCTTTCTTTCTTCTTTCTTTCTTTCTTTCTTTCTTTCTTTCTTTCTTTCTTTCTAGGCAAATTTGTCCGACGTTTCATTTGAAAAATATTCCATGTAGAAACTCCAAACTTGGCACAATTGTACTTCTGTAGATAAAGTCTGGCCTTTTTATAATGAGAGGTCATGCTTTTCAAAATTATGCAAATGAGGGCTAATTAAAGTTTTAAATCTTCAATATCTTATATACTATAGTAGATGTGGTTCCGAGTGTATAGGAGTTCAATCATAGCAAGGTAAAGGTCATCTCAAATGTCAAGATCATGTCAAGGTCAAAGGTCAATTTTAGGCCCAAATGTCATTTTGAGGTCAAGGTTCACTTCAGGTAGAGGTCATCTCAAGGTTAAAGTTCATTTCAAGGTCAAAGGCCACTTTCCATGGTGGCTTTCTTGTAGCCATAACTTGATCAATTTTTATCCAATTTTGATCATGTTGGGCTCAAATTGTAGCTATTGTAACTCTGCATATTTTTTTTTTAATTTGCACATGATCTCTAAAGGTCAAAGGTCAAGGTCATTTGGACCTTTGAAAGTTTCATCCAGTCATAACTTGGCCAATTTCTATTCAATTCTAATCATGTTGGACTCAAATTGTGGGTATTGCAACACTGCACATTTTTATAAGAACATGTTACTTCGAAAGGGTTAAGGTCGAGGTCATTTGGCCCTTTGAAAGTTTTATCTTGCCATAACTTGGTTAATTTTCATCCGATTTGGTTCGTGTTGGGTTTAAATTTTGGGTATTGTAACACTGCGCAATTTACATGGGATCTGTAAAAATCAAAGGTCAAGGTCATTTGGACTTTGAAATTTGTATGCAGCTATAAACTTAATGTTATGTGAAGTACCAAAGGATAAAAGTTGTAACATTTATATTTACAATTTTTAATGAATCTAAAAAAAATGTTGTAGCAATCAAATTATGCTAATTAGCAGTATTCGAAATTTTCAATCTTGAATATCTTCAACACTATAATAGAGATGTCGCTCCAACTTCTACTAGGGGGTTGTTGACCATTGCGCAGCTAGTGAATTAAAATTAAAAGTTGCAGCAATTTAAATTATGCTGAATAGCACCATTAGAAATTTTAAATCTTGAATAACTTCAAAGCTATAATAGATAGAGATGCCATTCCAACTTCAACTCCTGTGTTATGGACTAGTTGTACATTGCCATAGCAATATGCTTTGAAGATACACACACTGATTTGCCATGCAGCAAATCATCTTTTCTAGTTTTTTTGTTTTGTTTTTGTTTTGTTGTTGGTTTTTTTTTTTTTTTTTTTTTTGGTCTTTGTTTTTGTTTTGTTTTTGCACCAAAGGGAAGTTATCAACGGGCTTACTTTGTCAATACCCAACTCCCAAAGACCGCCTATTTTCACATTGATTCAGCTTCCATTAGGTCTGGCTTCCATACCCCCAGTGGAGCATACGTACCTGAAAATCGGGGTAGTGCCCCCCCCCACCCCCACCCCCAATACCTGTAGGAGTCTCTGCAAATCGGTAAACATTGCATGTACAGTATCTTTCTTCAAGACAATGTGGCCTCCTGTGACCATCGTGGCCTCCAACCCCACAGGCACTTCAGGGGCAGAAGCACTGCCCGGTGCGCGCAAACCGGCCAGCATGCATACGTGTCGTGTATATGGACATGAACAACAAGGAATGCAATTCATTGACGATCCGGCCGTCATACTCGGCGCAGAAATGGACAAAATCATTTACTATTACTTTCAACACAAAACACCCATTTGTTCATGTGTTATTGTGTTCAACTTTGTCTTATTATTCAGGCCCGTACCGGGGTGGGGTGGGGTGGGTGTGGGGTGGGTGTGGGGCGGGTGCGAGGGGTGCGCAAGCACTCGCCCCCCCCCCCCCCCCCCACACACACACACACAGCTGATAATGTCCACAATTGAGACTTACAATAAGTACTTAATTATGCTGGCTACAGTCACATATAAATCCTTGACCAACCACAGTGAACGCATTATCTATCCTCAGTCAGTATGCACCATCTGTAACTCGATATACTCCCTATCTGATGCATACATGATGAAAGAAGTCCCTGTTGGCTGGTTCTTTGTCAATAAACCATGGGGTTATACCAAGGTTTGCAAGCAACAACAGCAATGGGCCATATATTGCGGATGACTTGAGTCACAAGTTTTTATCGCGTTGTCTGCTGACTGTTTATATGCACATCTGATCATAATGTGTTAGACCCTAAATTGTTAATGGTCTAAACCTTGCTCACATCTGAAACAAAGCAAAACCGAGTTTGTTTTGTTTTGCTTTGTTTGAGAGGTTTTTTTTTGTTTGTTTGTTTGTTTGTTTTTTTTTTTTTTATTAATTTGCCTCCTGTTGCGTCGACAAAAAGGCCTCCTGGCCTCTATTCTGAACTTGATGTTTGAAATCTGGTCGGATGCCCAGGTGCCCATTTCCTTGTATTGATACTCAAGAACAAGATAATGTATCCTCTGTACATAAGTATGCCTAGTCTGGTTGTACACCTGATTAGGTTGATTGTTACTTTGTATACTGCGTTGGTCTCTCTCTCTCTCTCTCTCTCTCTCTCTCTCTCTCTCTCTCTCTCTCTCTCTCTCTCTCTCTCTGTGTGTTTTATAATGTCTTTGTGTTTTTGTAAAGTAATAAGATTCATGTCAATAAAGTATCTTTCTTTTTGTTTTTGTTTTAGATTATGCGGGGGGGGTAGTGGTGTATGTTGTGATGGGATTGGGTTAATTACATAATGATGAATCAAGTTTTCTGTCTTCAAAGTATATTTGTCCTTCTGTTCCACATGGTTCCATACTCCAGTTCGCCTAGCTGAAGTCTATAGGTAGGGTGTCCTGGAGCACACTGCTCTTCTACACAACAAAAATCAGAAAGTCCTGTCTCCATATCTTTTACCCAATCAAATTACAAAGTGTATGTTGAGGGCGGACTTTCATTACAAAGGTAATGATTGACAACTTTTACATACTAAGAAATGTTTATTCTACATGTTCCGAACCAATAAGAACACAACAAATAATTAGAGGATGTTACAATACATAAATCAAAATAGTAACGATTCTTCATAATCAAAACTACTTCGTGAAATCACAAAGATGCATGAAAGAGAAGATACAATTTCCGACTGACCACAAGAGCAAGTTCTAAAGTATCTTAGTTTCTGCTTTGATGGAACTATGGCGCTAATCAAAACATAGAACATCCTGGTTTGCCGAATGGCCCAACCTGGAACCATTCATTACTGATATAGATGCCTTAGATGTTATGATACAACATAACATAGCATTTTATCTCCAGTAAAAATTAATCAACACCTGTTTATAAATGCTGTTCATGAACAAATGTAAAATATGTAAGAAAAAATTCGTATTGCTTAAATATCACTTTTCTTGTCTCAGAATGCACCAGAGACCACTAAAACACACTACTTTTTGGCAAAAGCTCTGTGCCCTGGGAGAGGGGCAAGCCCCCTCCCAGACCCTCCCCCCACTCGGTCGTGAAACTCCCTCGCATGTTCCACTTTTACCTGATATGCTCCCCCTCAAATAAAATCCTGGGTACGGCCCTGTATTACATGCACTTGGGATTTGTCAATAAGGCAGCGAAACTGCTTTTGTGACGAACATGGAAGTCTTTGGCCAACCGGTTGTAAAGATCTAAGTGTCATCTACTCGTTTCTATTTTTCTTTCTTTCTTTCTTTCTTTCTTTCTTTCTTTCTTTCTTTCTTTCTTTCTTTCTTTCTTCCGTTCCATATGAGGCTTTATGAGCGATAAACATAGCTTGAAATTAAAAAGAAGACTTTGTATTGTATGATTGTAGAACTTTGTTATCGAAATTGGCACTTGGGTTTGAAATCCCTAATTTTTCAAATGTATGGAAATTAGAGATACTTTAAATTATCCTTCAAATGTACGGAAATTAGATATCCGTTAAATCCTTTATCAACGATATAGTGGATATTGTTCATTCAAAAATGAAACTGCTTATTGTGCTTTGGGAGATACTGTATTTTTAACATATTATTACTCCGCACTTGAAGGACAGCTAATACACCAAAAATAAATTTCACTTTAATAGATCCCAGTTCAAAATGCATCTGCGTCAGAATC
Source organism: Hermodice carunculata (assembly GCA_964020975.1). Classification (NCBI taxonomy): domain Eukaryota; kingdom Metazoa; phylum Annelida; class Polychaeta; order Eunicida; family Amphinomidae; genus Hermodice; species Hermodice carunculata. The sequence continues at coordinate 121,316 of CAXHWN010000859.1, read as the reverse complement.
ACAAATAATATGCGCGTGTAATAGTCATATTCCAAAGAATTTATGTGTCCCGTGTTTGGGTGTCTGTGACGCTGAATAAACAATTGAAAGTTGACCGCAAACCATCACCCCATAAATGATAAGTCACTTATTATTTGTGATAAAGTCAAAATTACCCAAGCATCTTAATCCTGACATACTGTTACATTACGACGGGCAGCTGGTCTATCTTCATCTTAGTCAATTTTTATTTCTGCCATGGTTATGTTTTATATGTCTAAGTCTATGTGTATTGATTTGTATTATATTGTACAGATGCAAACTTTTATTCTACGTTCGCGGAGGTCAATAAAATTATTATTATTATTATTATTATTATTATTATTATTATTATTATTATTATTATTATTATTATTATTATTATTATTATTATTATTATTATTATTATTATTATTATTATTATTATTATTATTGTTATTATTATTATTATTATACTGGCAACAACAAAAATCCTGCATTTTTTGTGTTTGCCTTAGTTTTTCTGTTGGGTCTATTCATCCTCAAAGTTTGACTTTTCAATTTTCCCTTTGATTTCCAGGATGTTCATTTTCTTTATTTCATAGAAAGAGAACGAAGCAAAATTTTGAAAATCCCTGAATTGTTTTTGCAGTTCACACATTACAGAATCGAAAGCCGTTAACTAGATAAAATTTCGCCCAGCCATTTTCGTGGAATAACCATTCCTAGGTGGGGCTCTCTTCCTATTATCCTTTCTGAGAAAACGAGCTTCAAAGGTCTTCGATGATGATCATTTGCATCTGAAACAATACCGTTTGCTCAAGTTGCGCTTAAATTTGCACAAAGCGGAGTAAACTTCGTCATTTGAAATTTGATGAGGTTGTCAATCAATTATTGGCCAATAAAAGAGCCTTTGAAGTGCGGAAAACATTATTCAGTGATCTGTCAAACGGTGACAGCGACAATCTGGTTTCAAAGCGTGACGTCATGGAAGCGGCCCTTCGGGTTACTTGACCTCAAGCCTGGCAACGAAAGTTGTCTTGCCTTGCTTCAGTGGGGCAGTCTCCTGCCGCTCGTGGTCAGTGGACGGGTGGCGGCTTTTGTCTTCCGCCTTTGGTGCATGTCCCTCCCGTTTTTAGGGTTAGTATTTCAATATGTCTGTGTGCCAACACAGACATATTGTTTTTCTAGGATTTCTTTCTTTCTTTCTTCCTTTCTCTCTTTCTTTCTTTCTTTCTTTCTTTCTTTCTTTCTTTCTTTCTTTCTTTCTTTCTTTCTTTCTAAGCAAATTTGTCCGACATTTCATTTGAAAAGGATTACATGTAGAAACTCCAAACTTGGCACAATTATACCTCTATAGATGAAGTCTGGCCTTTTTATAATGAGAGGCCATGATTTTCAAAATTATGCAAATGAGGGCTAATTAAAGTTTTAAATCTTCAATATCTTATATACTATAGAAGATGTAGTTCCGAGTATATAGGATTTCAATCATAGCAAGGTAAAGGTCATCTCAAATGTCAAGGTCATGTCAAGGTCAAAGGCCATGTCAAGGTCAAAGGTCAATTTTAAGCCAAAATGTCATTTTTGAGGTCAAGGTTCACTTCAGGTAGAGGTCATCTCAAGGTTAAAGGTCATTTCAAGGTCAAAGGCCATTTTTTATCCAATTTTGATTATGTTGGGGTTAAATCGTAGCTATTGTAACACTGCACATTTTTTAAACTTAAATGTGACCTCTAGAGGTCAAATGTCAAGGTCATTTGGACCTTTGAAGTTTCATCCAGTCATAACTTGGCTCAAGGTTAAAGGTCATTTCAAGGTCAAAGGCCACTTTTGATGGTGGCTTTCTTCTAGGCATAACTCGCTCAATTTTTATCCAATTTTGATCACATTGGGCTCAAATCGAAGCCATTGTAACACTGCACTTTTTTGAAACTTACATGTGACCTCTAAAGGTCAAAGGTCAAGGTCATTTGGACCTTTGAAAGTTTCATCCAGTCATAACTCGGCCAATTTCCATTCAATTCTAATCATGTTGGACTCAAATTGTGGGTATTGCAACACTGCACATTTTTATAAGAACATGTAACCTCAAAAGGGCAAAGGTCAAGGTCATTTGGCCCTTTGAAAGTTTCATCTTGCCATAACTTGGTCAATTTTCATCCGATTTGGTTCACGTTGGGCTTAAATTGTGGGTATTGTAAAACTGCGCAACTCACATGTGACCTGTAAAGGTCAAAGGTCAAGGTCATTTGGACTTTCAAATTTGCATCCAGCCATTAGCTTAATGTAATGTGACGTACCAAAGGATAAAAGTTGTAGCATTTAATATTTACAACTTTTGAAGGCACACAGACAGATTTGCTTTGAAGCAAATCTTCTTTTCTAGTTGTATTTACTCCCATATGTATACTTTATTTAGTTAGCTTTTTATACTTGTCTGTATAGTTTACATAGTTAGCTTGTAATTTTTTTGTACTTATTTTCTCAATGAGTTTCATTTTTTTCTTTCAACCTGAGTTTTGTATCGGCATTTTGTATGTTTTCATTTGCGTTCACGTTTATGCTTATTTCGGTGTATTTATTTGTACTTTTAGTTGCTCATCCTCGGGCTTCGATAAAATATTATAACTATTATGTACATGGGTATTGTCGATTAGGCCTAATGTACCAGTTTTTTCAAACCTGTCTTTGGTGTGCAGGGCCGTTGGGGTAATCCATTGCGGCACGGCCTTTGAAGGGATATCGCCTAACGATTCGCGCCGCCCCAGAACATTTAAAGTCTTCCTTCATTGAAACTCAAAACAAGCAGGATAACTATAACGTAAACCACCAAGCCTGTGATATGTTTGCGATGTTCTCATCATTTCTCTCTCCACAAACACACTTTCGGCATACCGCCTGACTTCGTGGCGCCTCTCGTTTTTGCCATCGGTCGTTGCTACCTGAAGCCACGTGACAAACTGTTAAGTATGATTGCCTGGTGGCATTGTTCCGCTAGGCGACTGAAAACCAAAAGAATGACACAGGGACCCTCATATGTTCACATGCCTAGTGTTTTTTTTTTTTCCGTTTGTTTGTTTGTTTGTTTGTTTTTTTTGTTTTTGTTTTTTTTGTTTTTCGTTTTTCTTATATTTCTACTTTAGTTACGACAGAGGTGCCAAGTCTCCCGATTTGGCGGGAGATCTTCCGTTTTTTTAATGACATAAATCACCAAAATTTGTCTATCTCCGGCTTTTTCACCTGTTTCCTCCATTATACTATAATAGGACTCCCGCTTTTTACAACATTTTTCAGCTTGAGCACCTCTTTCATATGTTGGGCAACTTGGCACCTCTGTTACGAGCTTGAATTTTTGCCAATTTATAGAAACGACATTTATCTTGTGAAAGCCGTTGAAATCTCAAAAGCCCGTGTATAAGTTTTTAGTGTCTTATCTGTCCTTAACATTTGCACCAAGCTTGGACTTATGCATAAATGGCGCCAATATATACGTTTGTATAATATTCATGAGTAGCTTGTTCTGGTCACCAACCATATGGGAACACGTGTGTGGAACTGTTCACTGCTTCACTTCAGTTCGTGCCACAAGGATAACAGTGTCCACACTCTTATATATATATATATATATATATATATATATATATATATATATATATATATATATATATATATATATATATATATATTTATATATACATGTATATATGTGTATATATACATACATACATACATACATACATACATACATACATACATACATGTATATATCCTATATTCTGTACTCATGGTACACAGGTATGTTTGTACAAAAAAGGTCAATAAGAGGGTAAACAATGAGAATAATAGAACAGGTGCTACAGTTAGGCATATATATATATTTTTTTTTTGGGGGGGGGGCGCAGTATCTGTATTGTGTTGCTTTCACAGTTGGCGGTGTCTGGAGTGGAAGGTTGGGGCGGAGAGTCTGAGCGTGGTCAGCTGATAGTCTGCTGCGAAAATGTTGGTGGTCAATAGATTTTATTTCAGATAAGAAAGGAGGGTAGAGACAGAGAAGAGGGAAGTCCCTGGGCTTCAAACAACTTTGTTTGGAATAAAAAGTGTTGTAATGTAATTAATTGGTGTTTTTGTTCTGATCTCACTTGATGGGTCGAATTTATTACCGAGATCGCTATCACCGGCCGGCGGACCTTCTTTGCAATACACGGGTTCAGTGTTAAGAGGAAGAGGAACGTGTAGCATGGGTTTAGGTTTGAAGCGTGGCTGTGCTGGTGGAAAAGAATGAATTGATAGGGTTCGATAGCGACAGTGTAAATTAGAATGTCAGATGCGGGGAGGAAAGGGAATGGTGGTAGCCCTTATGTTATAAGACAAGCGATGAGTGTACGGAGATATATCCCTACAGTTGTTTATCTATATAGAATTGGTCATATTGTTTGTCCTGAGTGTGTGGTACATATTGTGTGTGTATCTCCGTCCATGTCCTGGGGAACCCAACTTATCAGTATCATTTCGATGTACGATAGGGCGATCCAGATGATATAAATATGTTTAAATAAAATAAATATATCCAGGACCAGGGGCCCACTACAGCTGTGAGAGTGTAGGCCCTACACGTGTGGTGGACCCTGTGCCTCGGCTCTGGTCCTGGAAAACATGGCAGCACGAGCTGATTAGAATAACCATGGTATCCTCCGCCTCATCTACTTTTCTTTTCTTTCCTTTCTTTTCCCTTTTTCCTGGACCACCTGTGTCGCAAAGGACCGCGGTACAGAAGCGGAGAGCCACAGCATTATTATTATTATTATTATTATTATTATTATTATTATTATTATTATTATTATTATTATTATTATTATTATTATTATTATAAGTGTTCACTGACCACTGAGTGCATGGCCCACACCGCGGTCGATAATACCCCTATTTCTGTCTCTCCATTTGTGTAATCTGTAAAAAAAATAAATGCAACTAGGCCAATAATATTCTTATTCTGAAAAAAATCTTTCTTTTTTTTCTATAAAATTTACTTGATTGCTCAGGACTATATTAATGTGTCATCTCGGCACCTAGCGACCACCCGGCGCGATAACAACACATTATGATCTACGTGTTCACAGGGGCTTCATTAAGGTGCGGTGACAAATCACCGTATTTTTTTTGCTTTTCGTCACAAATTTTCACTACTGCTTACTCTGTGATCAGAATTTGTGCCATCCAAGTCTTTTTGTGAAGTTACAACGTAAAAAATTCGTCCAAGATCCAATGATTTATACTTTATAGGCCTACGTGCACGCGTCCTGATCATAATCTGAATTTGGGGACATGTTGGGAGCGCATGTAATTAAACGGATTAGATTGGATTGTGTGTGTCACCCGGGGGTTTGTTGGGACTTACCGTTGATTGCAATTTTTCATTTCACGGTGGCTAATCGACACGCCCTAATTTTTCATTTTTTTGGGAGGTAAGCGGTGGTAAACTCCTATCTGGGAGGTAGGAAACGTGCGTACCGGGAGTGAAAATGGCGGATCGCTTGGATGAGCAAATGGATACTCAGGATTCCAACGCCAAAATCAAGCCTTTGGACGGGGAAGTAATCGAAGTGTTCATTTCCACGAAAAAAAAAAACCTCGAAGAAACAAATGATGAAGTTTCAGGTCAATCATTTATAATTTGGTAACGTTTTATGAACACAAAAGTGACGGTAGTGATTCCATGTCTTTGAGGGCCGATAAGGGGTTTCCCGTACTGGTGTACTGGGGCATTTTATTTACCGTACTGGCGTACTGGAAACCCTCTTGTTTTACGTACTTCGTACTATTCAAAATTGTGAAAGATTTTTTATTTTCCGTACTGCGTACTCTCGAAAAATAATTACCTGTACCAGCGTACCGACCCCCCCCCCCTTACCCCCCTTCGTCTTTCATTGTCGGTATTACAAAATGCAGTTTTCTGATGATTAGCCTGATTTCTGGAAAAGATTGATATTGTATATCATTGCGAGTGATTCATAATCAATAATAATATGTAACAGCCAGGCTGTGGAAGCTCCCGAAGGCAAAGTACGACTCGCATGGCCTGCTATCGCAGGCATGCTAGTTTTCACTCGACGCTTTGTCGCCCTACTGTGTTTGGTGTCTTTCCAAGCGTGATTCATATTTTGCGATGACCGTGTTTTGTGTAGTTCCCTGCAGCCTGATTCATATTTTCCGTGCAGCGAGGCAGGGAACCAGCCAAGGCCATAGCCTGGGGCCGGTGAGCGTTTATCTTTGCTTATCAAGTGTCATTCCCTGAAGAAGGACTAATGATCCGAAAATTTGAGAAAAATATTAATAATTATGCACACGACAATGAACTTGTTCTTTCATTTGGGTTAATCTGTCGCGGAGAATGATTCAGTTTTCATGGGTTCTAGACTGCACTTCCGCTTCCTGTTTGCTTCAAAAAACAACTTCCGTGCTGCAAGCAATTCAGGCCATCCACTAGCAAGATAAGGGAGCATGAATTAATTTTTTCCTGTACGCACGTAACGGTTTAACTCCCTTCGGGAGCTTATATGTAACAGCCAGGCTGTGGAAGCTCCCGAAGGCAAAGTACGACTCGACGCTTTGTCGCCCTACTGTGTTTGGTGTCTTTCCAAGCGTGATTCATATTTTGCGATGACTGTGTTTTGTGTAGCGGCGAGGCAGGGAACCAGCCAAGGCCATAGCCTGGGGCTGGTGAGCGTTTATCTTTGCTTATCAACTGTCATTCCCTGAAGAAGGGCTAATGATCCGAAAATTTGAGAAAAATATTAATAATTATGTACACGACAATGAACTTGTTCTTTCATTTGGGTTAATCTGTCGCGGAGAATGATTCAGTTTTCATGGGTTCTAGACTGCACTTCCGCTTCCTGTTTGCTTCAAAAAACAACTTCCGTGCTGCAAGCAATTCAGGCCATCCACTAGCAAGATAAGGGAGCAGGAATTAATTTGTTTCCTGTACGCACGTAACGGTTTAGCTCCCTTCGGGAGCTATTAATCAGTTTGTTATAACTTGGTGCTTCAGGGACACTAACATAACGGCAGGGGGATACGGACAGAACGGGGGGGGGTGGGGTGGGGTGGGATTAGTAACAATTACGCATGTTCCTGGGGCTGACGACAGCCCCAGTAAGTAATGTACAAGATAGGACTTATGGGGAATCACTAAATTGAGAATAAAATTGAGATTCAGGTCCGTAAAAAATACAAAGACATATTTACAACAACATGGTGCCTACGTTTATACGAAACAAATAGATGAATGAAAAAATCATGAAAAAAAAAATCTGATCAACAATTGTTCAGCTGTGAAGGAAAGAACTGGAACACCTGTGTGGTACTGTGACCCTCTACTATGTAATACAAACATGTCTTCTTTTTTTTTTAAAGAAAAAAGTTTCTATCTCTCTTCTGAACAATCTTCACAAATAAATAAATACAACTAGGCCCAACTTGTTTCTTTCTTGCCACATAAAAGATAACTTGGTTTAAGCAGGGATGTGCTATAGTATAGCATGTCCCCGGTTTAACCCTTAAAGGGTCAAGTTATTTTTTGTACCAGTGAAAATAAAAGTAACAATTTTCATTGAACACAGTGCTGTGGGAACAGCTTTCTTTGAAGCATACCAAAAGTATATATCATTGTGATATCTGGAATGCCAAGTTTCATTATGTGCAATAACTTGCTTAGAGTCACGTGACTGGTTGCCATGGCAACCACTTTAATCACTCATAAATGGCAAAAATTAATTAAAAATCTTCTCTCCAAATATGCATGGTATTTGGATAACTGGAGATAAGAACTTTCAGTAAACTTTGAAAATAAAATATAGATCACACGACCTGTTTCCATAGCAACGGCTTAAGTATTGCTTGTGCTTGGCTAAAAATTGGAAAAAGTGCAATTTTACTTAGATCTGCAAAGGCAGTAAGAGGCAGCCAAGTCACCATAAGTATTCATGGATTGTGTTTCAGGTTAAATATTCTGCAAGCAATGACAGAAATAAAACAACACTGCTATATCTCTATGAAAAATTTGTGTTTTCCACCATTTGAATATGTATACTTAATATTGCCATGGAAACAAAGGGTAATTGGATTCACAATTATATATACGATGCCTTATACTGATATGTAGTTTGCAAATGTGGATGACATGCATGCATACAGTGTACATGCAATTATAGAGTTATTTATTTCAATGCAAAAGACAAAGTAGGCCTTTGGTATTGGCTGCCTACCACAATTCTGAGACAGCAACAATATTTATCATGTATCAGTCTGCAACCATGCTCCTTTCCTGCTCTTTCCTACTCTCCCCCCCCCCCCCCCCCCCCATCTCCGTGTAAATTGAGCGCAGAAAACGATTTATGTTTGAATGCATAGTTGCGTTACTGGGCCAAAGCAAAAGGTCATGTTCATAAAGTTTATTGATAAACACAGGTTTGACAGGGAAACAGACTTGGGGATACTTAGGAAGTGCAGGCCTTGTCAAGGATTGAGAATTTGAGTGACTGATCGGCTGAATATCAAACTATGGGACCTACAGTGGAACCACATGGACCACGCATGGTCCACTGATACACTTGATTTCTGTGGGCTCCAGCCTCATTATAAACAAAATACTTACATCCTCGCGCCCAAAATAGACTTCACTGTCCCTCTCCTCTACATAATCTCACCCTGCCCACTCCTGAATAAGATTAATAGCCTGGGCACTTGTATATATTTAACGGACACCTGCAGCTGAACTGCTGCTGGATGCTGTCCTCTTTGTGACATCATGCACTTCAAGGGAATCAATGGGGAATCCCCTGAATGACAGGCAGAGACGCTAGAGGGGGCAGTATGAAAAAATAGATCTATTTGTTTCTTGGGGGAAACACAACAGCTGTCTATGTCAAGTTTGGTAATGGTTTATGAGTTGTTTACACAAGTAAGGCTAAGCTAGTGTGAGCACAGCATAAAATCACGTGATTACCGGTCGTTAACGACCGGTCTGACGGTCTAAGGGTTAAGGCATGTGAAAAAAAGTCTAATTATAGGTTATCACATGGATGTAGCTGTATCAGCCCCCGAGCACCTGTATCCTCACAAGATCGAAGGTCGAGTGACGATACGGATGCAAGGGGCAGATACAGCTACAACCATGTGATAACCTTTATATTTACATTCTGTGTCAATAGACCCAGGCTATGGAATGCAGATCCTCAGTCCCAGGGTAGCCAGCCTCACTCAGATATCCTCTAATACTTTTAAATTTGGACAAAAGAGAACCAGGCTCATAATCCTATCACCCTGGTTCGTAGGTATTCAGTTCCTGTTCGGCCAATCAGAGAACAGTATTCTCACAGACCCCCTAATTATAAATTCATAAATATCAACCTTGTGTCAATCTTCAGGTTGATATTGCTGAATTTATAATTAGGGTGTGTGAGAATCCTGTTCTCTGATTGGCTGTACAGGAACTGTATCCCTAGTAACCATTTTGAGGGTGATATGTATGAATTTATAATTAGGAACTTGTGGCTGCTCACAACTAATATGACAGTTGACAGTTGACAGTTGCTTTATTCGGTCTAAATATATATTGTGTACATAGTATAGTCTTCAGATGTTTAAACCGGGAGACTCTGCACTAAGACTCCAGTGAGTCGCTGTCGTGCAGGCCACCCTCAAGATACATAAATTTATTACAGTACTTAACAATGATTCATACACTGCAATATGATGTTTTCATATCTAAATGTGGTCCTACTCTAACACCTATTGAGCAAAAAAGGGAGCCACCTGCATCAGGGCAGACCCATGTATTCAGCATGGTCAAAAGTACTTTTTCAACAAAATGAACAACACAAACACTCAATAATGTTAAGAAAATGTATTAACATATATTTGAAACATAAAGGATGCCTAAATTAATTGGAAATGGGCTCTCTTTTGGTTGAAAAGGTGTTATTTAGGGATGCTTATGTAGTATATAACAAATCTGCCCTGATCATAGTGGAAGCTTCAGTCTGTTGCCCCGGCAGCACAGGAAGTGAGCAGGATTGCAGTTAAATATGAATGTCGCCTATTGGTTATACAAGGAAAAAGGCCCCATGTGCTGCTTTAAGTCTCATTTTGACCCACTTTGCTCTGAAATACCAAAGCTCATGCTCCCATACCACCCCAACAAACAATAATGATAACTAGGGCTGTATTTACAGCGGATGGTAATATTCATATGGGGGACCAGATGAAGTAAAATGAAGATTTATGTTATTTTTAGAAGACAAAGAAATTTAATTACTTGGACAAAAATCAATAGTATCCCCTAAAATAAACAAAAATTGTGCAGTTATGTGTGGCTAGCATGTTGCTTTCTCACAAGTGGTCAAATTAAAAATAAAAACATGTTTGTATTACACAGTACCACACAGGTGTTCCAGTTTTTTCGTTCACAGCAGAACAGTTGTTGATGAGATTTTTTTTTTCTATTTAATTATTTATTTCGTGTATATGTAGGCACCATGTTGTTGTAAATATGTCTTTGTGTTTTTTACGGTCCTGAATTTCAATTTTCTTTCTTCTTCAGTTGTAGGCCACACATTTTGTATTATGTAGCCTTAGGCTAATTGATGATTATCATGAGGTAGCTTTAGCCTACTTCTCAAGATTCAAGATTGGATCGCATCTAGCTATAGTTCCCCTCCCCCCTTTGGGGGGGACGGGGGGGGGGGGGCTTGGTACAACAATCAGAACTCAAATGTTAAATGTAGGCCCACAAATAGGCAAATTTTTGTTGTGGCTGAAATTACCGGGAAAAAGAGGGGAAATTCGGCCACCTGTCTGGAATTACACACTAAGGTCATAGTTGCTGGACCCCTAGCTGCGAGTGAAAAACATGGGAGGCTGTGCATGTCGGTATTATTACATTGCAGTTGATGTCGGCTACTAACACAAATGGGACTACAATGTTCAAATCTCATAATTCCTGCTGAAGCCATGTGACATCATAGGGTTGGTTACCAAAATTCAAAGTAGAATACTCAATCAGGCTCGCAAGTTTTTTCCCCTGACACTGCCCCAGGAACCTGATCTGTCTGCATGTAAATGGCATCGCTGCCTGATGTTAGGATGCTGGTGCATATACCAGCGCGCCACCTATAGGCCTACGCAGAGCTACGATATTGAGGTGGACAGTTTTACCCGATGGCCGGATTTGCCCGACTCTTTGAATTCCCCATACTGTTCTACTAGCTTTAAAGTAAAAGTGGAATTTGATGTATCCTCATCCAGGATGTGTTAGGCCACTTGAAGTCAGCGCGTACAATCAAAGGCACATTGAAGCCAGGAAATTTATTCCACCATGTGCGAAATGCATTGCAAAACTGTATGACAATACTGCAGTAGACTTTGGAAACAAACAAAAAACAAACAAACAAAAAAAGAAAAAAAAAAGAAAAAAAAACAACCCCCCCACCCCCCCAAAAAACGCATGATTTTGTTATAGGCCGAAACAATTCCCTTCATTAGGCCTATGTGGTGAGGCGTGTACAACAGCTTTGCTGAAAGTGATTTCTCAGTTTCAGATGCGTTTCCCAACATAGTCATGAACCGACCATCAGTGTTCAGTTTGTAAGCGCGCGTGCCTGCAGGTTCTCGAAAGCACAGCTTATCGATGGGACCCAAAACCCCTTCAAGTTCGACCTTTCCAACTGGGCAGGCATATTGCTTGATCAGCACCTCTGCTGCGAACGTGAAAAGGCTGAATTTTCCGATTTACGCCCAACCAGAATGAAGATCAGTCAGATCCAACCTGAAAGGTACATGGAAAGCTAGGGTAATACGTCAAATTAAGAAGTATGATCTTTTTGTTTGGATTTCAGTTGTAATTTTGCTATAATATGGGAAAAAATTTTGATGCTAGACCTAAGGGTTGACCGAATATACGCCCCCCCTGGGCGGTCTGTAGCCTGTAAATTGAGGGCATCGTCCCCGCCCAACCGAAGGGTGGCGACGTTGGCATAGATAGCAGTATTGACTGCCCCCCCCCCCCCCCCGGCATAATGAGTTGGGAAAGCTAAAGTTTAACAACAGTGATTTAATCCCTTTCTTTCATAAATATACACATTACTCTCGATTTATTTTCAATTTTCATATTGTCTTCCATGGGATACGTAGTGATACTGAGAACTCTTCAAGAAAAGAGCCCCAGATTAGTATGCTTGAAAAGGGTATAAACTGGCATGGGGCTTGTTTTGGTTCTCAAACTACTGGTCTAACCCAGTCTGCAGAGATCAAGAGATGAAAAAAGTCACACTAGGTCTTCATTAAGACAACAGAGTGTGAATGTTCAGATATTCAAATGCAGGATAGTTTACATACGGATTATCATGAGAACTACGCTACTGCCTTAAGGAGCCTAGGCCTACAAATTGACTAATCTCCTACAGGGAGCCTGATGAATACTTTTCATGTTAAGTGCGCTTGCCTGTTGTAGAATTTATCACGGCAGCAAAGCCCTGCAGTTATTATGGAAAATTTTGTTGCATTATCATTATACGCATTTAGATAAAAGGGTTATACTGTTTTGGATTAACCACTGATTAACTAGATTCGATGCAAATGGAATAATAGTTGTGATTTACAAGTATACCAGAACCCCGTCCCGGAGGGGGGGGATACTTCCATGCAGGATTGTACTGGGTCTGTGCCGTGGGAAAGGCCCTGTTTTCAGTACTCCCAGGATTACAAAAGCCCCCCAAAATGTACACAGCTGGATTAGGATAGGGGTAACAATCAGGATGCACCAGTGCAACACTCCTTTCAACACATTACAGGATTAAGAACAGGTACCTTTTTGCATCTGGTGTAGGAGTAAGATAGGGTATTGTATAAAAATGTCCAAGGCACACACTCACCCTGATGTTGAGTATGTCTTGTTTCCTTTTTAAGCTCTGCTGACCTTATGTGGTGGTCAGGCATCCATCATGCATCCATGAATATGGGTCATGTTTTCTGCATAAGTGTAACATACTTGAGACATCTGTCATCCTTCGGCATCCACAATTCACATTTTCAACTTTTCCAAAGCCACACCGGATTCACTGCAAACTTGTTGGAGATGTACATTGGGTGGGTCTCTACCAAGTTTGTTGAAATGGTCACGCTGCATTGATTTTTGGATTTTTTTGTTTTTGGTTTTTTGTTCTTTTTGGGGGCAAATCTTAAAAAATCTCCAAAACCGCTCACCCAATTGCTTTTATATCACACAGGAACACTCAGGAGTACAGAATCATAGTTCTTAATTTCTTCACTAGGTGGGGCTGCAATTTTTTTCTAATTTTTAGCTCGGCTGACTTGTCAGTCAGCTGAGCTTATCTTATGGTCCTACTTCTGTCAGTCGTCAACAATTCACACTTATGACTTTTTCTCCACAACTGTCAGCCAGATTTACTTCAAACTTGGTAGGTATGTACCTTGGGCAGGTCTCTACCAAAGTGTACAAATGGTCATGCTCCATTGATTTTTGAATTTTTTTGTGAAAATTTTTGTTTTTTGGGGGGGTGGGGGGAATCTTAAAAAATCTTCTCCAAAACCACTCACCTGATTGCCTTGATATCATACACTCATAGGGATTCCTATTTCTGAATTTGTTCACAAGGTGGCGCTGCAATTTTTTCTATTTTTTGTGTGTGTGTTTTTGCCAGTATCGGCTTCTTCTCAAGTACCGTCTCCGATTAAGCTGAAACTATGTTCCTTGAGAAAGGGTCAAACAAAGTTGTTCACTAGGTGGCACTGCTGTGGATTCCTGATTTTTAATGTTTTTTTTTTTTCAATTTGGGTACTTGCTGGTTAATGGAGAACTTTCGTATTGGTTACTATGGAAATCAATGGACATTCTAATGCTAATTCACATTTTGGACTTCTCAGAAGAAACTGTCAGCCAGATTGACTTCAAACTTGGTGGCAATGTGCCTTGGGTAAGTATGTTCAAATGGTCATGCTCCAGCGATTTCGGACTTTTTATTATTTTTTTGGGGGGGGGGGGAGGCGGGGAATCTTTTAAAAAGTTTTAATTGGAAAGTTTAACAAGGGAATTTCTTGTGATGGTTACTTAAACTTAAATAATTTTGGCCAGATTTTGTCAAAGTTAGTAGGGATGCACCTTTGATAATTGCCTACCTATTTTGTGCAAGTGGTCATGCTCCATTGATTTTTGGACCCTGACCTCATTTCCAAGGTCACAGGACAACTGGCATGAAATTTACTGTTCACTTGAGATCTATTTGGAGTTCGGACCTTGATGTTGCACATGTGAATGTTTCTCTATGAAGGTCATGCTTAGGCAGTACATGAGTGACCTTGGCCTCATTTCTGAGGTCATATAGCAACATACATGAATATTACTCTTCACTGTAAGTAAGTTGAGAACTACTTGAACTGGGACTTTGATGTTGCACATTTTAATGTTCTTCTATAAAGGTCAGACTTACTCAGTACATGAGTGACTTTTATCCTATCCCAAGTTCACAGAGCCACAAGTGTGATGAATCTCTTGGGCAGCTGAGCATGGGCTGTTCACACAGTCCTCTTGTTTATGATTTTTTGTGTCTTATTGCTATTTTCTACTTCTTCTCCAGAACTGTCACTCAGGTAGAGCTGAAACTTGGTGAATGTTTCTTATAGAGGGGTCAAACAACATTGTTCACTAGGTGGCAATGCTGTGGATTCCTGATTATGTCTGTGTGCCAACACAGACATATTGTTTTTACCTCAGCTGACTTGTCAGTCAGCTGAGGTTTTTTGAGGGTCCGTCGTCCGTCCGTCCGTCCGTTGTCCACAATTCTCATTTTCGACTTCTTCTCAAAAACAGTCAGCCAGATTCACTTCAAACTTGGTGGACATGTGCCTTGGGTGGGTCTCTACCAAGTTTGTACAAATGGTCATGATCCAGTGATTTTTGGATTTTTAATGAATTTTTTTGTTCTTTTTTGGGTAAATCTTAAAAAATCTTATTCTCCGAAACCGCTCACCCAATTGCTTTGATATCACACAGGAACACTTCCTGGGACTCCTAGTTCTTAATTTGTTCACCAGGTGGCGCTGCAATTTTTTCCTAATTTTTTATAAATTTTTGTGTGTTATAGCTATTTTCGACTTCTTCTCCAGAACCATCTCTCAGATTAAGCTGAAACGTAGTTTATATGTTCCTTGTAGAAGGGTCAAACAAAGTTGTTCACTATGTGGGAATGCTACGGATTCCTGACTTTTAACGATTTTTTCAATTCAGGTACTTGTTGGTCAATGCAGCTTTCCTATTGATTACTATGGAAGTCAATGGGCATTCTAATGCTAATTCACATTCTCGACTTCTTCTCCAAAACCATCATCCAGATTAACTTCAAACTTGGTGGCAATGTACCTTGGGTGGGTTTCTACCAGTTTTGTTCAAATGGTCATGCTCCAGTGATTTTTGGATTTTTAATGAATTTTTTTGTTGTTTTTTTTTTGACAAATCTTAAAAAATCTTCTTCTCCGAAACTGCTTACCCAATTGCTTTGATATCACACAGGAAGACACCTTGGGACTCCTTGTTGTTAATTTGTTCACCAGGTGGCGCTGCAGTTCTTTTCTAATTTTTTATGAATTTTTGTGTTATGACTATTTTCGACTTCTTCTCCAGAACCGTCACTCAGATTAAGCTGACACGTAGTGGATATGTTCCTTATGAAAGGAAAGTTGTTCACTATGTGGGAATGCTGCAGATTTCTGATTTTTAATGATTTTTTCAATTCGGCTCCTTTGCCGTAAATGCACTTTTCCTATTGATTACCATGTTAGTCAATGCTAATGCTAATTTACATTTTCGACATCTTCTCCAAAACCATCATCCAGATTTACTTTAAACTTGGTGGCAGTTTACCATGGGTGGGTGTCTACCAGGTTTGTTCCAATGGTCATGTTCCAATGAATTTTGGATTTTTTTGTGATTTTTTTTTCAAAAATCTCTACAAAAGTTTTAATAGGAAAGTTTAACACGGGAATTCCTTGTAATGGTCATAACTTTAATAATATTGACCAGATTTACTTCAAACTTGGTGGGGA
Source organism: Hermodice carunculata (assembly GCA_964020975.1). Lineage (NCBI taxonomy): Eukaryota > Metazoa > Annelida > Polychaeta > Eunicida > Amphinomidae > Hermodice > Hermodice carunculata. Next base: position 105,200 of record CAXHWN010000859.1, on the reverse strand, counting down.
TATGCCTTGGGTGAATCTCTATCAAGTGAATTCAAATGGTCACGCTCTATTGATTTTTGGATTTTTTAAAGAATTTTTATGTTCTTTTTTTGGGGCAAACCTTTCAAAATTCTTATCCTCTGAAAACGCTCACCCAATTGCTTTGATATCGTACATAGACACTCCCGGGGACACCTAGTTCCCAATTTGTTCACCAGGTGGCGCTGCAACTTTTTGATGAATTTTTTGTATGGTTTGCTATTTTTCACTTGTTCTCAGAACCGTCCCTCAGATTAAGCTGATATGTGATGGAAATGTTGTTGTGGAAGGGTCATACAGTTGTTTACTAGGTGGCACTGCTTTGGATTTCTAATTTTCAAGGATTTTCAATTTGGGTACTTATCGTTCAATGCAGCTTTCCTATTGATTACTATGCAAGTCAATGTGCATCCTAATGCTAATTCACAGGACAACTGACACGAAATTTACTGTTTACATGATAACTTGAGATCTGTTTTGAGTTAGCTAAACATGTTAATTATTCTGCATGAAGGTCATGCTGAGACAGCACATGAATGACCTTGACCTCGTTTGTGGGGTCACAGTGCAACATACATGAATTTTACTCTTCATTATAACTTGAGAACTACTTGAGCTTTGATGTTGCACATGTAAGTGTTCTTCTATAAAGTTCAGACTTACTCAGAGCATGGTGTCCTTGATCCTTTCCCAAGTTCATAGAGCTGCAAGTGTGATGAATGTCAAGATCAGCTGAGGCACGGGCTGTTCACACAGCCCTCTTGTTCTAGGTATTCTTTATTTCTTTCTTTCTTACTTTCTTTCTTCTTTCTTTCTTTCTTTCTTTCTTTACTGGCAAATTTGTCCAACATTTCATTTGAAAAGTATTACACGTAGAAACTCCAAACTTGGCACAATTACACTTCTATAGATGAAGTCTGGCCTTTTTATAATGAGAGGTCATGCTTTTCAAAATTATGGAAATGAGGGCTAATTAAAGTTTTAAATCTTCGATATCTTATACACTATAGTAGATGTGGTTCCGAGTGTATAGATTCAGATTCATATTTTCATTTATTTGACATAAGTGGATACATGTAACATTTTGTTGGTAATAGCAAACAAACAATACATTTAAGAAAAGCCAACATTGTTGCTACAACTATTGAGCATAATTGTGTCAGGATGACCCAGCATAAGGATGAAAAACATCCGCTGTCGCATGGGCCACCTAAAAAAGATTACTTTGCTGGTTCACACCCTTTAGTATCGTAGAAAACATGTTTAACAACCATATATATTTATATACATATCAACTTAGATATTGTGTAATACAATTTCATGGAAACGGTCATATAGGAGTTTGATTATAGCATGGTGAAGGTCATCTCAAATGTCAAGGTCAAAGGTCATGTCAAGGTCAAATGTCAATTTTAGGCCAAAATGTCATTTTTGAGGTCAAGGTTCACTTCAGGTAGAGGTCATCTCCAGGTCAAAGGCCATTTTTGATGGTGGTTTTCTTCTAGCCATAACTCACTCAATTTTTATCCAATTTTGATCATGTTGGGCTCAAATTGTAGCTATGGTAACACTACACATTTTTATAATTTACATGTGGCCTCTGAAATTCAAAGTCGAGGTCATTTGGACCTTTGAAAGTTTCATCCAGCCTTAACTCGGCTAATTTCCATCCAATTCTAATCATGTTGGACTCAAATTGTAGGTATTGCAACACTGCACATTTTTATTAGAGCATTTAACCGCAAAAGTCAAGGTCATTTGGCCCTTTGAAAGTTTCATCTTGCCATAACTTGGTCAATTTTCATCCTATTTGGTTCATGTTGAGCTTAACTTGTGGATATTGTAACGCTGTGCAATTTACATGTGACCCTGTAAAGGTCAAAGGTCAAGGTCATTTAGACTTTGAAATTTGCATCCAGCCACAAGCTTAATGTAATGTGAAGTACCAAAGGATAAAAGTCGTAGCATTTAATAATTACAACTTTTGAAGGCACACAGACAGATTTGCTTTGAAGCAAATCTTCTTTTCTAGTTTTTAATGATTTTTTCAATTCGGATACTTATCGGTAAGTACACCTTTCCTATTGATTACTGTGGAAGTTAATGGGCTTTCTAATGCTAATTCACATTTTGAACTTCTCCAAAACCTTTATGCAGATTGATTTCAAACTTGCTGGCAATGTACTTTGGGTGAGTCTCTACCGAGTTTGTTCAAATAGTCATGCTCCAGTGATTTTTGGATTGTTAGGATTTATTTTTGGGGGCAAATCCTAAAATATTGTCTTCTCCGAAATCACACACCCAATTGCTTTGATATCACACCGGAAAACTCCTAGAGACTCTTAGTTCTTAATTTGTTCACCAGATGGCTCTGCAATTTTTCTTTTTTTTAATGATATTTTGTGTGTTTTTGCTATTTTGAACTTCTCCAGAACTGGTACTCAGATTAAGCTGAAACTTGGTGGATATGTTTCTTGTAGAAGGGTCAAACAAAGTTTGTCACTGTTGTTGCACTGCTGTGGATTCCTGATTTTAAACAATTTTTTCAATTTGGGTACTTGTCAGCAAATGCACCTTTACTGTTGACTACTATGTAAGTCAATAGGCATTCCAATGGTAATTCACAAATTTAGACTTCTTCTCCAAAACCGTCAGCCAGATTCACTTCAGACTTGGTGGAAAATCTACCGGCCTTGGGTGGGTCTCTTCCAAGGTTGTGCAAATAGTCATGGTCTGGTTATTTTTTTTTAGCTCTGCTGACCAAAGGTTGCAGAGCTCATATAATCACTTTGGCTTTGATATTTATGATTATGGGTCATGTTTTTCTACATAAGTGTATCATACTAGAGATGCCCGTCCGCAGAGCTTCAATTGTGGGAGTTGTAGAAGTGGGGGTCTTGTAGAAGTCTGCTCCTTGCATTTGATGCTCTATAACAGTGATTCAATCACTTAACTTATTAATTATGTTATGTTCCAGATTCATAGATATCACAGAACAGATATAGGCCTATTCTCTACTTTTGCTATAAACTCATTTGACGTACTAGTCAGAAGAACAAAAAAAGTGATGGGCCTACCGATAATTATTCTCTTTTTATTTTTTGTAGAAGTGATACAATTTTGATTTTGAGTGGTTGGGCCTATACATATTGGAAAAAACTGTAGTCTTTATTTAATTAATGAACAATATTTCAAATGTTGCGAAGACCGGTTTAAAACCACCAGTTGCCTTTTGTGGGTGACTGCCTGTCTCAAGTCAGGAGTGAACTTTGTTTCTTCACATTGGTATTGGAAGATGAATGTTGGTGCTTTGAGAACTCTGGAATCTCTTTGCTGTCATTGTTTTGTTGGGTTTGTTATTTATGAATATGGGTCATGTTTTTCTACATAAGTGTATCATACTAGAGACATCCGTCGATCCCTAAACTTTTCTTGTGGACGAAATACAGTAAATTACACTTTTCAAGCTAAGCCCATATTTATAACTTTCAGAACTTACAAAGTGTAAGAAAAAATAGGTCAAGTTTTTATATTGGTGGGGCCACCTATACTATTATGTAATATATGGACCAAAATATGAAAATTTTGAGAATGCTGTTTTTCAAAGAGTTTTTCAAGAAAATTGTTTTGAGTGTCAATTGGGCAAATAGAAGAAAACGCGTAAAAATTTGGTGACACCAGCTACAGTATTATGGAAGATATGGACCTAAATGTGTTAAACATATTAAATGTAATATTTTGGATAATAATAAGGGGAATTACACCAAATGTAGGGTCACCCGGGGTAAGTGTGACACCTCCTTATTTCCTTAAATCCTGGTGCAGTATCTGAACATATGCCCGATGTACCAGTTATCGATAGGCTTAGCCGTGCGGTTTGTAAAAATGCTGCACAATACAACACTGACCATAGGATAGGAAAATTACTGTTTTAAATCACAGACTTAAAGTTCTAAGCTGTACTTCCATGATAAAAATCTGAACAAAGTTGTCTGTTCTTGATGAACACATATGGTCTGAGCAAGACATGTCACTTCAATTCTGGTGACGAACTTGTAAAAACAATGCTCCTATTATGGATATAGCAACTGAAAACTCCACACACATAAAGTTCCGAGTGGGTCAGATGGGCAAACATTTTCTGTATAAGTAAACATGAAATCAGTTTATGAAAAATCTAAAAAGCTAGTAGGGTGTTTGCAATTATTAAAATATAAAATGTGTGCCTTCTCTGAAAAATGTGCTTTTTGCTTAGCGTAAGGAATCCAAATATGCATTGACAGGTGTTAATGAATATTTGTTCCCATGAATATTGGTTCCCGTGGGGGAAAGAATATTCGTTCCTACCCACAGACATTTCTCCCCCCCCCCTTCCCCCCGTGTGGGGCACCAATATTCGGTGAACATTTGTTGTTCCTACCCATTAACATTTGTTTCCACCTGTTTTCACCCTATGTATCTCTACCTTTGTGGATGAAGAATTTATATTCAGTAAATTTATATTGTCCTCATGCTCTAAGCACTCAATTATTCATAGTATTTACATATAAGTATTATTTTTATAAAGACATCCTTTATCATATATATTATATATATTATCTTCTTCAAATATATGGCCACCATGATTTTCATAAATGTAGTTTACTGTCTGTACTTTTTCCCCATTTTTATTCTTTTGATCATCAAATTTCATTGTGGTGTAATTTAACTCTTCATTTATAACATTTTGTGTGAGCAAAAACAACCATCACATCTCACCCATTTATAAACATATATATATATATATATGTACCTTATGTGGGGGGGGAACAAAGATTCCTCGAATATTTGGTCCCAGTGCTTTAATTTTTAAGTTAGACATATAATACTTTAGCTTCTGTAATATTTCATTCAGCAAGAAGGAGAAGTATAATATTCACAAATATATATGGTCTTTATATGTTATGCTGTTTTAATTTATAGCTTAGTTTCTGCATTTCTTTCCCCTTTTGCTTTATTTGAACATGGAATCGTGAAACAACTCACAACATGAATAAGATATTTTGTGTAAAACATTGTTTAAGATGTCTTACACATATACTCTCTGTAGATGTCACTGTGCAGAAGAAATTATGTTGAAAATTAAAATAAAGGGGGGGGGGGGGCAAATAATTGTTTGGGGAACAAATATTCCCAAATATTTGTTCCTGGGGAGAACAAATATTCGTTTCTGGGGAACAAGTATACTCTGACACTGGCAATTATCCTTGTAATGGAGATCCCAGGGAATGGAGCCAAACATCGTTGCACAAAATTTCACAGTTCAGAGACCTGCAACTCATCACATATAAAGATAGATTAGCAAGTTATAATAACAGTGTTTTTGCCCACCCTATCGCTAATAGGAACATATCAGGTTCGGTATATGCAGTTCAAACATGAAATAAATAAACTTAGACATCTTAGAATGTTCATCTAAAGCTTTATTTCATCTATATTGTCAAGTAGGAACTCATTTATTAATATTTTCAGTACTATTACACACAAATAATTATAATTTGCAAATTTCGCTGGTAACCTCAGTGACCTTCTTATTTAGCTTTTTTACCAACATTGACAGTGATAACCGATCCCGAACGTTTAGTGACTGTAAAAGCCAAACCCGCGCCGGGCTTCTATCTTGAAACCCGGTAAGCTCGAGTTCCGTTGTTCGGATACGGTCAGGCTCTATTTATTATTGATCTTGCCACACTACACCTAGATACACATGTATAGTGCACCAAAGTTTTGGGAGTAGGGCTTGCATATAGCAGCCCTGCCTGTAGACCTTTTGCACCTTCATATATACCCATTGGTATCACCCAAATTGTATGCAAGTGTACTGCCGCCTAAGACAAACATAACCTCACACCCATATGAACATGGGCATACCTTTGTTGATTCAAAGCAATCTGCATTTCAAAATCTGATAGATGGGCTCGTATCATGTGTATAGAATGGTTGGGCAGCATGTGCAAATTGGTGCAACTTGTTGAAACACTGCATGTCAACACCCCCCCCCCCCCCCACCCCAATTTATTTTATGCTAAATTACTATATAGGAAGATTATTCAGTTGATGAAAATCTCATTACTTCTAAAGTAAATGGTACAAGTAATTTCACGAAATGAATAAGTAATATGATCTGTTTTCAAAAATCCATATGTGTGTTGTAACTTTTTTTTAGAAAAAAAGAGGTCCAAGGGCCTCATACTCTGCTGGCACTGTGGCTATATTGTACTCTTCATATCAGAGTTGCGACTCATCAAGTGGCTTCTGAACATGTAAAGCTTATGTACATTTAGTGTATTAAGTGTCCACTAGATGTCACTTTACTCCGCATGTAATCATAGCTTATTTGTACAATTCCTGTGATAGATATTGTTGCATGTTGCCAAAAAAAACAATGAGTGAGTCCTTAATTTTATGTCCTCAGTGACCTTGGGACAAAAGATCAAGGTCACCCAGATTATATAATACAAGAGGCCCATTGCTTTGGTGCTGTGTTGGTTTTTGCCATAGATGTCCAAGCTACACCCTGCCATTACAAAATCACCTCTTTCAACTTTACAGGCATGGTGACCTCACCAAAAATAGGTCAAGCCCACTGATATAATATAAAATTCTAGCTTTGGACATTGTCTATATAGCCTATAAATTTTGGCAATTCTAATCCAATTACATTTCAAGATATGGTATTTTATATCTGAAAACACATTTTGGCCCACAATTTCCATCAAATTATAGGTGGCATGACTAGTATTATTTGCGACTGAAACACCTTGCCCAAAATCCAACAAAATTCGGTGAAGATACACCAGAAATTAAAGATGCTAGAGTGTTCACAAGATTTTCATATTTTGACCCCTATATTGCATAACATTGTAGGTGGCACCACCAATATCGAATGGACCTAGATTTTCATGCACCCTATAAGTCCTGAGTGTTATATTGGGCTACCTTGAAAAGTGTGGATGGTTGTCGTCCCAAGATTTTCACATTTTGACCTGTATATTACATAACACTATAGGTGGCACCACCAACGTCGATGTCTACCAAGATTTTTTATACACTTTATAGCTACGAAATGTTATATGGGCCTATATTAAAAAAATCTTAAAAATTGTGGGCTGCAGAGCATAAATTTACAAGATGACTCCTAAATTTAAAATGGCTATTTTACCTTGACCTTTAACTTGGATTAAAGAATTGTTATATTCAAGATGTGCACCCTACATCCAGCTTTCCATATATATTCAGTTTGTTCAAATTGTAATAACTTTTGGAGTTATTGACAAAAAACAATAAACTTGCACAAGGGCCAAACTCCATAATATTACTTGGTCACAGTGACACAAAAAGTGGGTCACCAAGTACAGTTTTATATATTATGTAATCAAGTGTAATTTTGATCTGGAGTCTTAATTCTCTTTGCCATTGATGTCCAAGCTACACCCTGCTTTTACAAACTCACCTCTTTCAACTTTACAGGCATGGTGACCTCACAAAAATAGGTCAAGGTCACTGATGTTACATAACATTCTACCTTTGACCATGATCTATAAATCTTATAAATTTGGCAAATCTAATCTTATTACTTGTCCAAATATGGAATTTTACATCTTACAGCACATTTTGGCTCCTAATTTTTGTCAAATTATAGGTGGTGCCACTAATATCATAAGCAACTTAGATTTTAACCTTCCCCACAATCCTACCAAATTTGGTGAATATCTGCCAAAAATTAAAGATGCTAGTGTGACCACAAGATTTTCCCATTTTGACCCCTATATTACATAATAATGGAGGTGGTGCCACCAATATCCAAAGAGGCCTAGATTTTCATACACCCTGTAAGTACTGAAAATTGTAGAGTAAAACCTCCACTGCCAAACACCTCTGACTTCTGAACACCTTTTTTTCAGTCCCAAATGCTTACATGTGATTTAGTAGGCACCTGGCTCTTCCTGGCTGTTCATAACCTCTCACTACAGAACACCTCTCACTTCTGAACATTGAACACATTTTTTCAGTCCCAAAGCCACAAATGAACCTTCCACTACCACTACTACTGAACATGTGCTTTCTCTGGGAGCCATAACCAGGCCCATGGTCAGTTGCTGGTTGTTTGTCGCTGGGGATAAAAGCTGGCACATTGCATGCATGCTGGGCCAACACAGGAAGGCTGATAAGAGTAGACATGCCTTTGTTATGCTATGCTTCCCACCCTGTCTCTGTGGTTAACAGATCACACCTTGGTTGGTACAATCAAGATTATTGTATAATATTCTGTGAAAGAATGCCTTAGTTTAGAACTGACTTTGGTTGGTATGTCTGCTGACCAATCCACCATCAAAACCAACAGCCCATTGAGTAAGCCAAGCAGGCAACTGAGAGCCCTGAATGCTGAATTGTCTCCAAATACAGTGAAAACTGTTACAGTTTTCATAGCATTTTGGTGTGATAGTCCACCTTGCTCTTGAGTGTATGTGATCTTTCCAACAGTTACACATTGTCTTAATAAGTTGACATATTTGAGTGAAACTGGTTGTGACTGAAACAAATTGATATTTTGATAGCAAGAAGTGGGACAGTACAGATGTAATTTGTGTTATTAGCATAAATTGTGTGCATGCAGTGTCATTTGAATGAAGAATGAATGGATAGTTTTGCTGAAATAGCTACACACACATATTATATCAAGTTTATAGCCCAGTAGCTGAACACCCCAACCTCCGACTCCTGAACACCTCTCACTACCTAACACTTTCACTCATTCCCCAGGGCGATCGGTAGTGAGAGGTTCCACTGTATTGGGCTAACTTGAAAACTGTGAGCGGTATTGCGCTAACAAGCAAAAGTTTATGGACGGACAGACATGAGTGGTTGCATATGAGCTCTGCAACCTTTGATCAGCAGAGCTAATAAAAAAATTGGGTTGGTAGGTTTCAGAAGAAAATTTTGATGCTTTAACAAATCCCTCTTTTAAGCTCTCGGCTCCCGGTTCTTGGAAAACCAGCGGTTCTCAGCACATACGAGAACCAGGTTCTTTCCTCAACAACCCAACAAAACCAACAACCAGTTCTTTACCGGTTCTTAATAAGAAGCCAAGAACCTCATATTCTGACTTTTACAAGAACCTACAACCGGTTCTCCACCGACACTTCAGAACCTTCAAGTTCCAACTATAGAACTTCCGGTTCTGAAGAACTTCAGGTTCCACTGCAGAACCTACTCCCGGCTCCCGGTAAGCTAAAGGTGCACAACATCTAACAGACAAGGATTAGGCTCTCGCCCATAGCACCTATAAGAACTAACAACCGGCTCTCCACACAACCAATCACAACATTCAACAACCCATGGACGTAAACAAACAAACAACCAATAACACACCACACCTGCTCATGCATGGTATAGTATTTGGACAATGACAAACAACCAATCAGAAGAACCCACACACAACAGTAGGTTACATAAGGAGCCCCAAAACTATATCTACCAGTTATTCAACTGTCTTCTGAAGAAGCGACACCAGTTGCGAAGGATCTCAGGACTTTTTTCCAAGCAGAATTTAGTTTTATTTTCCACTTAGGAGCAGGAACGTAGCCATCTACTTCCCGCTCTATTACCCCGGGTGATCCTACCACACATGTGTAGCATATGTTGGAGTATTATATTGCATAATATGGATGAGCATGGCCTACTTTTTCAAGGTCACACAGGAAATAAAGATATGGAAATGAATTCTTTGTGATGGTCATTGCATATGTAGCTGTAAACGTATATTTACATACTATAACAGGAATAGTATAGGCCTAGAGATAAGAGTGTGTGACATATGGAGTCATGGTGGAGCCACAGGTGGCATTAACTATGGCTGTCAAAAACACATCAAATTCATTATTTTAATTTTGAATTAAGATAGAACTACCAAATTAACATCAAATAAGTGTCAAGACAATTGTCAAATTTTGTTTTATTCTGGGTGACCTTGACTTATTTTTCAAGGTCATTACTACTCATGTAAAGACAATTGATTTGAGTTGTTGAAAAAAATCAAGTAAAGCTAATGATACTAAATGTACTACACAAGTGTAACATGCATGGAACTTTGACATTGTATAATATGTGTTACCTTGACCTACTTTCTCAAGGTCATGGAGGGGAACATATATAAGAAAACGGTTTTGTTGTGATGGCCATTACATCTTATCTTTTTTACATATAGCGATATACCATCATGATGATCAGATTATTAAACAAACAAAAGTCTATAACATGTGGAGTCATGGTGGCGCCACTGGTATTGCTAGTTGATATACATGTACAAGAATCATGGGCATCAAAAATATATTAAATTCATTATTATTATTATTATAAATTCAGGTAGAACTGTGAAATTTACAAAAACATGCATCAGGCTATTTGCCAAATTTTGTGTTATTTTGGGTGACCTTATATTTTTTAAGGCCATTATGCATAAGTTATATTATGGTTAGTAGGTGCATAATGTTAATAACGAATAGGGCCAATAGTACCAAATGTACCACACATGTGTATCATACTTGGAAGTTTCATAGTGCATAATATGGATGACCTTGACCCACTTTCTCAAGTCACAGGATTGCATTTTGGGGATTTTTTTTAGTGAAGGTCATTACTCTTATCTTGTATGCAAATCAAAATGCCATCACAAGAATATTATGCAAACAAAAATCCATAATGTGTGGAGTCATTGTGGTGCCGCTGGTGGTATTAAGTGGAACTAGCATTAGGGGCATTAAAAAACACATAAAGTTTATTATTCTGAACATATATATTGAGATAGAAATACGGAATTTACATCAAATATGTGTTTAATAAATGGCCCAAGTTGCTAATATTTTGAAAGACATTGACCTATTTACAAGGTCATTATGTTCTTTAGCAAGGACTTTTATTTCAAAATGTTTGCAAACAATAGGGCTAATGATACCAAATTTAAGCTCTGCTGACGTATAGCCACAGAGATTATAAAATAACGCATGTCCATATGTCTCTCAGCAGAGCATTAGGCCCATGGACCTCTTTGTTATTTTTTAAGCCTTTTTTTCTTTTTGTGCAGATCTTAAAAAAATCTTCTCTGAAACTTATCACCAACAAATTTTAGATGTAAAAGCTTGCGTAACCAAGGTAAAGAATTTTTAAAACAAGATGATGGGCTTCTCACAGCTAACTGTTTGAGATACAATACTCTTTGTTGCAGAGACATTTGATATTTTCATGCAATACCAGTAAAATCTTATAAGATTTTTTTAACATCCTGCATTTTTTTTGTTTCAGACAGACTTAGATGGTTGTACAGTCCAGCAGGCATTTCCCTCCATGCACAAACATGTCAGCCAAAGAGTTGTGTGATATTCATGACTATGCTACACACTTGGTGCTGGATCCATATTGTGGATTCATAACCCACAAGATGAATACAAGGTAAGTCAAAATTAAATATAACAGTAGGCCCACATGAAAAACGTCATCCAAGCAGATTTACTGTTCCAAGTTAACATGAATAATATATGTGATATGCATATTTATGTACCAATAAAAGGAAATTGTTGGTGGGGCATTAGTCCATGAACAGCAGCAACTTGTTTTGTTTTAAATATTGTGTGAATGCTCTCTGCATTCAATTTTCAAGGAAAATGATGATCCATTTCTGGCACTGATAATGTTATGTTGTTCGTCTGCTTTGAAGATGATTTGCAGTTGAAAAACTCATTGCTTTCTATTAATTTGTTTCCATGATGCCTTTCAAATACTTCCGTTTTAAAAAAATGGTACTAACATTTACCTTGCAAACAAGTCAGATACATGACAAAATGTGCCAGAGTAGCAGATCAACATTTGAAAAACAAACAATGGGAAATCCAGGGTCTGCTGTTTGTTCAATCTGTTTTCCCCCTCCCACAAAAACAAAATAACGAAACAAAATAAAAATAAAAAAATACAAACAAACAAAAAGAGGAACACAATGTACAAGATCTCCCCCCCCTCCCCATTTAGGTAAAAAACAAAAGCCATACCTACAGTTAATTCATTTGTGAAGCTGTAGGGATTGCCTGCCTTGTCATTTAGGCTTGTTGCAGGGGAATGTGCACAAATGGGTATTTTCTTGTAAGCCTTAAATTTTCTTGAAGTTTAACTTTTTAATTTTGGTATGTTATCTGCCTGATTCAGTATTTCCTGTGGTTTCTTCTGATATATGTTTTGTGGGGTCTTTTTCTTTTTACTCTTGGGAGTTTAACAAAAATGAAGAAAACATGTCATTTTTAGCTCTGCACATAAGTGATGCTATAAGCTCTATGACTGTCATTTTTAGCTCTGGCACCAAAATAATTGATTCTGCATTACTACTGTCAGTTCCAGATTTTTCAAAAGTTTGAATTTTAATTAAAATTTGAGTGGTTGTATAGTTAGTTATATCTTTTGAAATTTTGAATACAAGCAAAAATAATCACCATTGTTGTGTCCCCCTCTTTCTCTTCTTTTAGGATATGTATAGTTTTGATGGTGTTTCAATTTACTTTTGAAGCTGATAAAGCAAATGAAATTATGGAGCACTTGATTAGTCTTTACTAGATCGCCACCTTAAATTAAATATCTTGGGTAATGATATGGGGAAGGACACCAAATGTACCGCATATGTATATCATATGTTAAAGTATTATATTGCATAATATGGATGCCCTTGACCTACCTTCGCATGGTCATAGAGGGAAGGATATGGAAATGAATTCTTTGTGATGGACATTAAATCTGTATACTTGTAAACATATATTCACACACTGTTACAGTAATATTATGGTGGTGCCACTGGTGTTATTAAGTGGAACTAGCCCTATGGCTGTCAAAAGCACATTAAATTCATATATTCACATACAGTTACGCCCGGCTAAAAGTTAACAGCCAAACGCTTTTTTCGCGTTTTGCTGGTGTTTGGCTTGTGTTTGGAAACCTTTGAAAACGTTTGGAATGTGTTTGGAAAGTGTTTGGAATGTGTTTGGAAAGCATTTGGGAAAAATCTCAAACACTGTCACATAACGTTCGAACACTTTCACAAAGCTACCGAACACTTGTCCAAACGCGTTCAAACACTTTCCAAACGCGTTGAACAATTACTCGAACGATTTCAAACACTTTCACAAACGCATTCAAAAACTATGCATTTCAAACACTTCCATTTAAATTATGAAGAATCTCCAAACATATTTTCAACAGGTCCAGCAATATATGATGTACCTACATGTAAATGTGCACTTATATCCAGCATTATAGGTTGTATATATTTATATAAAACACGATCCAAATACGTTTACCCAAGTGTCTAATTCAACTAAAATTAATTAAAAACGTAATTCCTCATTTAAATATCATGAATACGTCATCTTTCAAAAATTGTTTCGGAGTATATCCATAGGCAATATTATGATCAGATCATGATTCATGATCTGATCATGATATTGCCTATAAATTTACTCTGAATGAAATTAGTTTACGTCCACTGAAGCAAATTCAGTGGGTAGTGTCATGTACATCTTAGAAGGTAGCTTTTGTTGCGTTTTCCACTGTATCACAGGCATAAACCAGTTGCAATTTGTCACGCAAACAAGAAAACAATTATATAGGCTACAATATATACACATGCATTGCAAGTGATACGTGTACAAACTGTTAGATAGAACTGATGTCTTTTTTTGAAAAAGCATAATTTCAACTTTATTGTGAAATATACATAGTAGAGCTTTTTGTCTTATCCATAAATGAAGGCATGCACATGTTGTTGGGATTTTTAGGTGCTGATAAGCTTTTTAGACACTTGTTAAAAAATATTCCTGTCATTAGAATTAGATTACCAAGTGTACTTGTACATGTATCACATACGTTTGGCGGAAAGTGTAAAGTGTTTGAAAGCGTTTGGAAAAGTGTTTGACAACGTTCGGCTTTCACCAAACGCGTTCGGCAAAGTGTTTGAAGGCGTTTGGCAAAGTGTTTGTAAAGCGTTTGGAAAGTGTTTGCAAAGTGTTTGCTACGCGTTTGCAAAACGTTTGACTTTCACTGAAAGTGTTTGGGAAACGTTTGGGAAACGTTGGTGCGTTTGGCGTTTGTTAACTTGAACGCGAGCGTTACTGTACTATGACATTAATTTCGTAGAGACAAGAGTCTATGGTGTATGGAGTCATGGTGGCGCCACTGGTATTTTTAAGTTGAACTAGCCCAATGGCTCGTCAAAAACACATTAAATTCATACATGTATATTCACATACTATATCAGGAATATTACAGAGACAAGAGTCTATGATGTATGTAGTCATGGTGGTGCTTCTGGTGTTATTAAGTGGAACTAGCCCTATGGCAGTCGAACACACATTAAATTCATTATTATGATTATGAATTGAGATAAAACTACCAAATTTACACCTGATAAGCATTAGGCTAGTGGCCAAATTTTCTTATATTTAGGGTGACCTTGGCTGATTTTTCAAGGTCATAATCACTTCTGAAGACAGTAGATTTGAGTTGTGAAAAAAATCAAGCTTATCATACCAAATGTACCACATAAGTGTAATGTGGAAGTTTGACATTGCATAATATGGATTACCTTGACCTATTCTCTCAAGGTGATGGAAGAAATATATTAATGTATTCCGGTGGAAGCCAGGAGACAAATTCTTTTAGTGCCAGTTTCTTCCACTTCTTCTGCTTCTTGTTCTTGTTCTCATTCTCATTCAGGTTCTTCAACACTTTTGGTTTCCATGTGATAAGTCTTGAAGGACTTGCCAGAAATTTATGAAGCTTGGTAGGAATATGTATCTAGACAAGACCTAGGTTGGAATAATATTCGGGTGACCTTGACTAAATTTGTCAAAGTCACAAGGTCTCTTTTCTGGAATTTGTTTCTGTTCAATAAGTTTTGGAAACCTCGATGGTATTTAATGAAACTCAGCACGGTAGTGTATCTAGGCATGACCTACATTGGGATTGTATTTGGGTGACCTTGACTAAATTTTCAAGGTCATAGAGTCCCTTTTGTGAAATTGGTTTCTGTCTGATAAGTCTTGAAGAACTTGATGGAATTTGGTTAATCTTGGTGGGGCTATGTATCTTGGCAAGACCTAGATTGGGAATGTATTTGGATGGCCTTGTCATAATTCTCAAGATCACAGGGTCACATATGTAAAATTGGTTTCTGTGCAATGCATGTAAGTCTTGATGTACTTGATGGAATTTAATGAAACTTAGTAGGATTATGTATTAAGGTAGGACCCAGGTTGGGATTGTATTTTTGTTACCTTGACTAACTTCTCAAGGTTACAACGTCACTTTTGTGAAATTGGTTCCCATGTGATAAAAATCTTGAAGAACTTTATCGACTTTGATGTGACATGGTAGGATTATGTATCAAGGTAAGACCTAGGTAGGGATTGTATTTGGGTGACCTTGACCTAATTTTTCAGGTCACAGGATCATGTATATGAAATTGATTTGCGTGCAATAAGTCTTGAAGAACTTAATGGAATTTGATGAAAATTCAGTGGTAGAGTTATGTATCTAGGTGAGACCTAAAACAGGATTGAATGTGGGTCTGCTTCAGCTAAAATGTAATTTTCAAGCTAGCTTGGGCATTTGTGATTTGTTCTCACTTATAGCTTATGCAGAGATATAAGTGTTCCACCAGGAGACATTTGATTTTGAGTTGCAAAATCAGTAACTTCTAGTTTGGGAAATGACTTTGTTATGATGGCCATTACATCTAAACCATGTTAACTTCTTTACATGTATTGGTAAACATTACAGGTATATTGCGGAAACAAAATTATATAACATATCTCATCACGGCAGCGCCACTGATAGTGGTTTGTAATACTAGAATTATGGGGTTCAAAAACATATTACATTCATTATTATTATAAATTGAGCTACATCTATGAAATTTACAGAAATCATGTGTTGTGTAAATGGCCAAATTTTGTCGTATTTTAGGTGACCTTGACCTATTTTTCAAGGTCATAATGCACTTCAATATGGGCAGTAAATTTATAATGTGGACCACAAATGTGTATCACACTTGGAAGCTTGATATTGTATACTATGGATGACCTTGACCTAAGGTCACAGGAATGCCTTTCGGGAATTTGTTTTTGTGAAAGTCATTACTCTTTACGTGTATATATATCAAAATACGATCAGCAGCGTATTATGCAAACAAATGTCCATAACATGTGGAGTCACGGGTATCAAGAACTAGGATTATTAGTATTAAAAACACATAATATTATTATTCTAAACATAACTTGCAATAGAAATATTGAAGCTTCACCAAATGATTATGTGTTTGACAAATGGCCAAAGTTGGTCATATATTTGGTGACCTTGACCTATTTTCCCAGGCCATTATGCACATAGGTAAACAAAGTTATTTCAATATGTTGGGAAGAAATAATGCTAATGATACTAAATTTTAGCTCAGCTGACCTATTGTCACAGAGCTTACAAGATCTCTCATGTCTGTAGGTCCATATGTCCCTCTGTCTTTGGTCCATCTGTCAGCAGAGTATTGTTCAATCATTTCTTAGACAGAAATAGGAATAAGAGCTAGCACACTGGGCAAAGTCATTCCAACCAACAGGACCATGACTTTAAATAACAAATTCAAATAAATGCTGATCCATTAAATTTTAATAGAGGATTTTTTTCTGTTAATTACCATTCATGTATGTAAGCCAGAGGCAGCACTCTCCATTAAATGACACTAGCCAGTAAAAGCAGGTCCCTGTCAATTTAAAGGGAAATGGTCATCCCACCAAAAGTGAAGCACAAATGTAGTCCTTGATGACTAACACAAGCCAAGTATTCAATCAGTCCAGAAGAACATACTGTCATGCACGCTAATTATTCGCATGTTTTAGTTGCAGCCAGAGGTGTCAACAAGAGAACAAGTTGCAGATGTACCAGCAGAGGCTGATGTGAGTATAAACATTCTCACCTTATTATAGGCTGACATACTTTCAATTTTAGTTTAAAAGCAAGGAAAATCACAGAAACATCATAAGGCAAGGAGCCCTCCAAGAGGAAACTATTTGGGGGTTAGACTACAAAGCGTGTTCTAGACGATCCCACTGATGACATATGTTAACTTTACATCTGGGCTGATGAAGCTTGTTTAGATTTAATTAATGTGTTTTTTTATGTAATCTAAATGCAAAAAAATCATGTACAAATTATTTAATTCTTCAATATATTAATTAGTGATTGGATTAGTTTAGGACTATGCGACTAAAATGTTTTCCTCTACTGATCCACTTATCAGTCAACAGAGCTGATGAAATCACTTTGAGTCTATTGTCCATCTGTCTGTTCATCAATCTTGTTATCTTTATTAACAATGATGGTAATTACCAGGAGTTAAGCAAAATATCAAATGGATCTAGAGGCATCCCATGTACTCCCGACAGGATCATCCAGTGTTAAGGTCCCAACCTAATTTGCTTCAGAGTGTTTAGACATGAGGTGAGGGCTAGCCAGGCTGGACTGAATTTAATCAAATTATCTACTCTGCCTTTGGCGACTGTATTTCTAGTTTGACCTGCAGTGTATTTACACCTGACAAACGCAGGTAGTGGTCAGTAAAGAACAGTGACTTTGCATTTACATATTTCAACTTTTTCAAAGATACTTAAGAAATCAAGAAATATGCTTCTGTATAGTCACACAATAGCCCATAAATGTTAAAAGTCCCATGTAATCACAAATTACTGGTCGGCAGTAGCCAGGCACAGGAAGGAAAAAGTTTTGAACATATTCCCTGTATCAGTGACAATAGATAGCTAACTTAACTGAACGAGTGTAACATGTCACTGTCATTTATTTGTTTCAGATTTGAAGAAAAGTTAGCTTTGTTATCATGGTAAACATTTCTTCTAAAATGGATCTTTATTACGTAAAAATAAGCTTATGTTCTCCAAGCCATGCCTTCATTTATACCCAGCATGGCCACAGCTATGTTTGTCCGAATGCTCAATGGGAGTTTTGTGCTTTCTTTTTTGCATGATCCTTTGCACCAATGAAAGTTACCAAAGTTACTGTGGTGTTCATAGAATATTAATGTAGTATGGCAATGTTTGGTGTTCAGGTCTTAATTCCACCTCCCTGGGGAAATGTACGTAGAATTTATCTTCACTTTGATGCGATTGAGTATCGAAAAAGAGCCCTGTGTTGTTTTTCATCACCCCACAAAGTAAAACATAAATTGGAGAGGACCACACCTTGCATCACCAATATTCTGTGCTGACATAAACAGTAGGAGCAGATTGAGCAGGGCTCCCCCTGCCCGCTCTTATTTTCGTAAATTACGATTATTTCCAGCTAATGACGATAATGAAACCCTATGCATTCGCATTATTTACGAGCGAATATTTTTTTCAACAGTGCAAAAAAAAAAAATTTTTTTCAGGCTTGATTTAACGCTACTCGCACGACGGCACACCCCGTGTGGCAGTTCTGTAAACGCATATCGTTTGCGTACCTACCATGAATGATATCGATACATCGTAGTAAATTTGCGTATACAGTATTGGCAAGTTCCTTGCAATAAAAGGTGTTCCTAAATCAAATTCAAACGAAAATTTTAATATTTCAAATCAGAAATTGAGTGTGTGCACCGTCGACATCTTTCCTGCAACTGTACACAAACAGCTGCTTTGGCCATGTGGTCTGACGCACAACACATCACCCGATTGGTCAACTGAGTCACATGCAAAAATGAGCCAATCACGGCTCGTGTTACAGTGTTTTCATCATGGCTTCCGCCCAGTGAACATGTGTGAATCTGCCGTAATTTACGGAGGGAACACACAAACGGGAAGCTTTGTTTATATTGCAGCATGCGAAAATTAAGATTCCAGTGTTAATTGCAACAATTATTTGGAGTCACAGGCAAATACGCAAAGGTAGAGGATAGCGGAAATAGCCGAATGTGTCCCAAATCAGTCCGTGAGACAGGGTCAGTTCACCGCAGATCCACTCTACCCTGTGAGGCTGTGTGGCCTGAAAAATGCGTGTGACTGAAAGTCGTCAAGGCACATATTTTTTCCAACACTGTTAAAACCCCCGATAAATGGCATTTGATGTTAATTTGCAGATGAATTCGCCATGCAAATTTTATTGTATTTTGATGCTGCTTTGACATCGTTGGGGCAGAGCACACTGACGGTGAGTTGTGTGACCCCGCTCAATAATTACTGCCGGTACCTTTGCTATCGTAACGTAATTGTATGTACTAGTGTACGACAGTGAAAATGTCTGCTTGTGTTGACAGAGATAAAGGTCTGATGAATACAACTGCGGACCAAGTATTTGTTTAAACTTGGAATGTTAATCAATTAGCGACTATTATCACCTATCGGCGCCCCACGCACGTGCTGCGAAAGCTCCGATTTTTTAAGTGATTAGACCCTCTCTCTCCCCCCCCCCACCCGTAGCCAGCCTTGCAAACAACTGCAACTTTTAACTATGTCATGAAAATTTGAGGAATAGAGTTCCCAGTGAAAAAAATTGGTTGCCCGACCGGGCAAGTACCTGTTAATTTTAACTTGCCTAATAAGCATAGTACTAATTCAAATTATAATATACTAATTTTTTCAGGTATCAATTAGTAAATTACTAAAAATATAAAAATCCCAGGGGAAGCCCTGGATTGAGTTGAAGTGCTATATCGCAGACCAGAAATATTCCTTTGCCTGGTGAGAAAATGATCGCTCAGGCATCACCGCAAGCATATATTTGTAACATTACATATAAAATCTCCTGTAGGTTGACCAGATGGATAATTTATTTGGCTCAATTCAATATTACAGTTTTAATACAAAATCATTATACAAATACATGTAGCGTTGGGATCATTTTACTTTCACAATTGGTATGCATCAGCTGTCATGCCAGGATGGGCATTCAGACATCAATATGTCTTTTTGCAATTTTTGTTAGTCAACATTGCCCTAATGCTGCTTGGTTGCAAGGTTTCATAAAACAATAAAACGGGCAGGACACAATGCTATATTAGTTTCTAAAAAATCTAAGAACCTGAAGCATGTTGGGTGTTAAAATTTTGACAAACATGCATATTTACACATGTTGCGCATATGTTGCGATGCATTCCATCACTTATGAACAACAGATGAAAACTGCCTCACCGTGTTCCTTTGTTTTTAGCTCAGCTGACTTTCTAGTAAGGCTGAGCTTTTAGGATGCTCACTCGTCCACCGTCTGTTCATCTGTCTGTCCATCCACAGTTACATTTTCGACTGCTTCGCCAGAACCAGCAGCCAGATTTGCTTCACACTTGGTGGCAATGTACCTGGGGCGGGTCTCTACCAAGTTTGTTCAAATGGTTACGATCTAATGATTTTTTTAATTTTTCAAGAATATTTTTGTTCTTTTACTTAGCAAAGCCCTTACCCAATTGCTTTGACATCCTTCAGGAACACTCCTAGGGACTCCTAGCTCTTAATTTGTTCACCAGATGGCACTGCAATTTTTTTCTTTTTTAAAAATTTTTTGTGTGTTTTTGCTACTTTCGCCTCCTTCTCCAGAACTGTCTGTCAGATTAAGCTGAAACTATGTGGATATGTTCCTTGTGAAAGGGTCGAACAAAGTTGGTCATTTGGTGGTACTGTTATGGATTTCTGATTTTTTACAATTTTTTCAATTCGGGTACTTACCAGTAAATGCACTTGTCCTGGTGATTACTATGTAAGTCAGTGAGTATTCTGATGCTAATTCACATTTTTATGCCCCCCTTCGAAGAAGGTGGGGCATATAGCGTTGCACATGTCGGTCGGTCTGTCGGTCGGTAGACTGTGGTTTCCGCACAATAACTCAAGAAGTTTTTGAGCTAGGACTTTGATACTGTGTAGGTGTATTATTCTAGTCAAAAGCTAGGCGAAGTTTGAAGATGGGTGACCTTGACCTAATTTCCAAGGTCACAGTGGTACCTGAGCTAACTTTGGTTTCCGCTCAATAACTGAAGAGGTTTTTAAGGTAGGACTTTTATATTACACAGGATAATAGTCCATATTTGGAGCTAGGCGAAGTTTGAAGATGGATAACCTTGACCTCATTTTGAAGGTCACAGAGCCATTTTACTGAATATGGTTTGATGCTTCCTGTGGTTTCTGCACAATAACGCAAGAAGTTTTTAAGTTAGGACTGGGATACTTTACAGGTCTATAGTTCTTGCTAAGGGCTAGAAGAAGCTTAAATTTTTATGACCTTGATTTAATTTCCAAGGTCACGTTGGTACCTGAGTTAACTTTGGTTTCCACATGATAACTGAAGAGGTTTTTAAACTAGGACTTTTATATTCCACTGGATAATTGTCCGTATTCAGGTCTAGGTCAAGTTTGAAGATGGGTGACCTTGACCTAATTTCAAAGGTCACAGAGCCATTTGGTTGAATACTGTTTCTGCATGATAACTTGCATTTTGGAGGTAGCACTTTTATATTGCACAGCTTTATGGTTGCCTATAAGGGCTAGTTTGAGTTTGTAGATGGGTGACCTTGACCCAGTTTTGAGGGTCACACACAGACAATAGACTTCCTTTTTTGTTTTTTGCACAATTACTGAAGAAGGTCAAGTGAAAATGAGTGACCGTGCCATAATTTCCAAGGTCATAAAGCCACTTTGCTGAATATGGTTTCTAAATGATGACTAATTTTTCAGTTATAACTTTTATATTGCCCAGGTTTTTAGTCGTTTTTTAAGGGCTAGGTTAAAGTATAAAGATATGTGACATTGATGTATGATCAACATTCACTAATTTTGTAAGGTCACGAGTGCCCCTTCCACCACTATCAATAGGGTAGCGAGGGCAAGGGTAATGAGGGAGGGGGGCATCTATGTTTTACAAACATATCTTGTTGACTTCTTCGAAGTAACTTTCTGCCAGACTCACATGTGATGGCAATGGATCTCAGGTGGGCCTCTACCAAGTTTCTTCAAATGGTCACTATCCAGTGATTTCTTGCAGAGATACATCGTTGTTTTGTGGTATAAAAATCAAGTTTTTCATCACAAATTTTGTAAAGCCAGGCACAATGTTGGTTTTAGCGCTGTGGTTTCACATGCCGCTTCCAAGGATCAAAGGGAAGGCGTAAAGTGATTACACGGTTACCTGACCATGGCCCTGACTACACACTGTTTCAAAATGGCAGCCGGCAATTGAGTCCGCGTGTGGCTTGAAGGTTTGTTTTGTAATGTTTCCCTGGGTGGCAGGCTTTATACTCTGAGATTGTTCCATCTGGGCCAGGCTGCATACTGTCAGCGTGCAATGTAGTGTTAGCCCAAGGAGGCTCCACAAGGCAACTGTTTAATTATTTGTGCAACAAGCCACGTGTAGGATTGAACGTGCGTGGGCTTTTTTGTATCAAGTGTCACTGAAAGTGACCACCAAAAAGTTTGTCACAAATTACATGATTAATATTGCTGTGCAGTTTCCAGGTCAGTTCACCCAGTTTATGTACCCTTGGAGATGTAAAATGTCTAGCCTTTACTTTACTGCCGTTACAGTTTTTCGAAACAACATGGGTGGCAGAATATAAGCATCTGCATTATCACGGGCATGATTTACATAACATCCCATTTTTTTCTGTCATGTGTCATGGATTTTACTCGTATCTGGTTCTGTGTTACAGACTTGTTCCATTTGAACTTTTTAATGAAACTATAAACTTTAGTTCACTGTTCCAATATGAATGTGTCATGTCGACATGTAGCGATCACCCAGCATGATAACAACACAGTCGTCGTGTTTGTTACTGTGTGGTGACGAATCTGTGTATTTTTTTTTCCTTTTCTGCTTTCTGTGACAACTTTTCACTCCTGCCTTACTCTGTGTTCACAATTTGCTCAATTCAAGTATTTTGTGAAACTACAACATAAAAAGAACCCTAGGTCCTAGGTCAAGTTATTTGTACAAGGCCGTGTTCATCCTATGAATGGGGGACATGCTGGGAGCACATGGGATTAGACGCATTTGATTGGATGGTGCATGTCACATGACTAATTTTACCAATGACAGGCCTAGAAACTTTCCTCAACTAAAACACTGATGAATTTTGCGCCATTTTTAGAGATATCCCAGGATTTCTAATTTTTAACCGATTGGAAAGCTTGTTACACAAAGAGACAAACTCCTGAGCTATTCAGCAGTGTAAAATATCATGGCGGTCGAACAGAAACATTGAGGCCGCAAAGGTACAAAGTTAACTTGGTTTTTGTGTAAATTTCGGACTTTGTCATTTAAATTGCGACAAAAAAAAAGGGCATTTGATAGATTCTTATTCATGTGAAAGGGAGATAATCTTTTTAAACACAAAATGGAAATAACCAGTTGCAAGTATTGAAGTTTGTCTCCAATAAGTACACACTCACTGATAAATAGACAATACGAGCCAACGGTGAGCTGATGAATGTTGGCTTGCTGTGCGGTCCAATACACTCTCAAACGATGGTGTTCAAAGCATGTTCGAATGTACTGGCTTACACCCACTTATTCATTTAAATTCAAGTAGACATATGTTCCCCAGGTTTCAAAACTGGCAAATAGTTTGGGTGAGTATGCACGATATTTAAAACCCAAAGCGGCCGGACCGCGTAATACACATGCACAGGTTTATTGATCAACCTGGCGAAAAAGCCAGAGTGGACTCTGCTTTCGTGTAGCCTCCTTGGTTAGCCAAATGGCTGAATTCACATATATACCCCAGTGAACATTATCACACAGATAGCTTGGAAAACATTGAATTTATTATCAAACACCATAATAATGCCCATTGTTCGGTAACGCAAGGTGTTTAATCTTGTTAAGTTTTGACAAGCTTTTTAGTCCAAACGATGGAACCTTGTCAAGTTGACCAGCTGCTGTGATGTAGTTCACGCTTCATTTAGATGAATCACATTGTTCAGAATACCTCTAGATCACTAATACTGTCATAAGTCACTGTAATAGCAAAAAGACATAGTTGTCTGAGCAGCACCAGTTCCTTTGGTGTGTCTCTCTTCGACTATGTATAGTAGGTCCATGGCCATGTTTCCACTGATATGTGCATCCAATCAAGCGTGTCGCCATTTTCTCCCCAGCGGTCATGTGACTTTGTCGTTGTCAGGGGCCGGTCAGCACGGCTGATGGCTGTTCAAACATTGTGGAGCATTACCATACCAAAGTAAGCCGAAGATACATGTGCAGTGGTCCGCTAAAACTTGTCATAGTTTTTCATTGAATTTCTCATATTAATATTGATCTTTTTCAAACAAAATTTGGTGACCACATACTCCAGGTGTTTATCTTTCAGATAGAGAACAAAAGTCATTTTGGGATTGTTTCGGCACAGCCATCATAGACCAAACCGTCCTGGCCGCTTAATAGAAACGTTTAACATGGAAGTTTCTTGCAATGGTTTTGACTTAAAAATTTTGGCCAGATTTGTGTCAAACTTGGTAGGGATGTACCTTTCATAAGTGTCGACCTATTTTGTGCAATTGGTCATTCTCCATCGATTTTTGGACCTTAACCTCATTCCCAAGGTCATAGGGACAACTGACATGAGATTTACTGTTCACTTGATAACTTGAGATCTGTTGTGACCTTGATGTTGCACATGTTAACGTTTCTCTGTGAAGGTCATGCTTAGACAGTACATGAGTGACCTTGACTTCATTTTTGGGATCACAGTACCAGTGCAACATATATGAATTTAACTCTCTTCTTCTTCAAAACAGCTTGGCCAATATGCTTAGGAATTGCATTGGGACACTTCTGGGAACCCCTAGACCTTAATTTGTTTAAGAAGTGGCAATGCATTTTTTTTCTAAGCTTTATAAATTTTTCGTGCTTTTTGCTATCATCGACATCTCAAAAAGTGTCATTCAGATGATGCAGAAACTTGGTGAAAACGTTCCTTGTTGAAAGTTTAAAGAAAGCTGTACATTAGGCGGCATTGCTATGGATTCCTGATTTTTTTTTAAATGTTTCAGTTTACGTACTTAATGGTGAATACACACATAACTGTTTACTGTGTATGTCAGTGGGGCTTGCAATGGCAAGTAACCTTTTTTGACATCTTCTCCAAAATCCCTGGCTGTATCTTCTTCAAACTTGGTGGGGATATACCTTGGGTACGTCTGTATCAGGTTTTCTCATATGGTCAGGTTTCAGTGACTTTTGGATTTTTCATGAATTTTTTTTGTTCTTTTTTTGTTCGAATCTTAAAAATCTTCCCTGAATCTGCCCAGCCAATATTGCTTTGAAGATCACAGGGCCAGCACTTTTATGAATTTCAAGGTCAGCTGAGCATGGCCTGTTCCCACAAGCATCTTGTTTCAGGAGTTTTTCAATTTGGCCACTTATGAGTAAATGCATCTTTCCTATTGATTACTATGTAAGTCAATGGGCATTCTAATGCTAATTGGCATTTTAGACTTCTTCTCCCAAACCACTGCCTTTAATTATGTCTCCCCGTGCAATGAGGGGACACATTGTTTTTGCGTCTGTTTCTTCTTCTTCTTCATCTTCTTCTTCCTCTTCTTCTTGTGTGCGTTGCAGACGTGATAACTCGAGAAATGTTTGACTTGGGAAGTTGAAATTTTTTGTGAAGATGTTTCTATATTAAAACCTTGCTTGGGACTGCAGATAGGTGACCTTGACCTATTTTTCAAGATCACTTGGGCATGTCATCTAAAATTGGCACTCTGCAAGGATTTGGCGTAGGAGGTTGGAATTTTGCTTGTTTATGTTCCATAGTACCAACTAGGTTGGGATTGTAGATGGGTGACCTTGACCTATTTTCAAGGTCACATGGCCACTTAGAAATCATTGCAGATGCACTCTAGAAAAGATTTGACTTAAAGAGGATGACATTTTGTGTGATTATGTTTCTATGTAAGACTTTTGTAAGACCTTGCTTGTAACTGCTAATGTATGACCTTGACCTATTTTTCAAGGTCACGTGGGCATTTCGTCAAAAATCAAAGTTTTGAAATGTCAATAAAGAGTGTACCTTCACCATATCTGTAGATCATTGGAATTGGTATGCCTATTTATAAAAGTAAGGGTGACAATAGTACGGGCGCATAGGGAGACATTTGATTTTCTGTTGGAAAATCAGCCTGTTCTAGTTATATTTATGTTTCTGTTGTAGCAGGATACTTTTACAGAAGTCTGCAATCATGATGCATCACCAGAGGCTCGACGTGTAAGTTCAGTTCCTGTTTTAATTCATGTACCAGCCAAACAGCTTGATTCTTATATATTGACAAGGACATTCCAGTAATCATTATTATACACCAAAATAACTATGTAGGGAAACATAATATAGCAAATCTGCATAAGACAAGATTCTAGCATGCATGACTTTATCATCTTGTCAAAGATACATATATACATTTATATGTGTGTGTACATGTATTTATGAATAAACTGTTTACGATTAATGATACATACTCTGGAAATAAATCCTAGGCTGGGAAAGTGTAATATGTTGGAAATACATTGTGGAGAACTGGATGGCTATCAAAACGCATTTGAATCCATAAAAATTTAAATGGTGTAATCCTTCTGTAATGTGCTGGAATATTTACTTGAATATGCATGGAACAACCACATAGGCGTGTTGATACCTTGTATTTGTGTCTTTTTGTCCAGAGCCATATCCTAGTAGTCATTACTCTATTCCACAGTCCGAACTCCTTACTCTCCATAAACTAGCCTGTCACTGTCTAACCTTTATATAAGTATGGAAGAAAAGTTTTTTGCTAAGGGCTTTCATATTGCACATGCTTATAGTCCTCAATAAGGGCTTGGACCAGTTCGAAGATGGGTGATCTTGACCCAATTCCCAAGGTCAGATAGAGGTTTTAGTGAATTTGGTTTTCACTTGATAACTCAATTTTTTTTTCAATTTTTTTTTCACTTAGGGGTTTCATATTGCATGCACATGCTTGTAGTCCTGAGTAAGGTCTGGGACAAGTTCGAAAATTAGTGACCTTGACCTAATTTCCAATCTTCCATCTTCGTTAAATTGGTTTTCACACGATAACACAAAAACTTTTTGACATAGGGCTTCCATGTTGCACGTTTATTGTCCTGCATCAGATCTTGGACAAGGTCCAAGAGCCATTTTAGTGAATTTGGTTTTCACATGATAAGTTGAAAAGTCTTTAAGATCTTTCTTATTGTACATGGTTTTGATCCTACATAAGGTCTGAGAGAAGTTTGAAGATGGATCACCTTGACCCAAATCCCAAGGTCCCAGAGCTGGGGGCATAGATCTAGCAATCTCAGATTGCACTTTAATTTACAGAAGGGAAAATTATCATTGTAGGCCGCCATAGTAATAATGAATGTTGCAAGCACTAATTGATTTCAGATCCATATATACAATATATCTAAAGTTGGATTAAAGGTGTACATATATAGTTTGAAAAATGTGCACAATGTGGCAGGTTTCATGGCAGTGGCATCATAGCCTGCCCCTCCTTTGCCTAAACCAGGATGATCGTATAAATTAAGTAATTGTAAACTTAAAGGGGCCACAGGTCCACAAAATTCCTTGCCAATTATGGGGAAAAAGTAAAACCTTTATATTCAAATCTTCAACTCTTGCATATAGTGCTGTGGAGTCAGACGTCTATGGTACCATCTCATGACACTAACAGGGAAGACGCATTAGGGCAACACACACAGGAATGGCATACTGGCCATTGGACTATCATGTTAAAAACAATAACCATGACACCAGCCACTGGGCAGTGTGTGCAAAGCTGCCATATTGATGAGTTTAGAAGCATATATAAAGATCATACACTGACCATTAGGGTAACGTTTACAGAATACTAACAGAACATAGGCATTATGGCAACATATATGGAATTCTTGAGTACGCCAGGCAGACCTTAGAAAGAATGCTTCCGTATTTATACTGCATATGGAATAACTTTTCCAATTGTATTGCAACAGCCTTCAAAATTTTTTTTTTTCTATACCTGGCAGCGGTGCCTTCATGCCAAGTGAGAAGCACACATTTACCTGAACTACATATCCCACTCTGCCCCTCACAGATCTTTAGAGGTTGTGCCATGCACGTCAAAACACACAGATGGTAACTAACAGACGCTTAAGTGTGTATATACCCCAAAATGATTTGCTCATACAACCATATTGTATTTTAATTACTTAAAACATGATAAATGTAATTTTCCCCATAAGTTTATATGTACAGAAAAGTTAAAACATAGACATCTAATTAATGCATAAATTTGATAGACTTTTTAAATGAGGAAGATGCATGTGTACTTTCAATTCAAATGGAAAAAACTTTTTTTTCAGTAGATATAAAGAAAATAATTTTGCGAAAGGCTTGCAAACACTACTTGCAGCTTTACACATCAGATTAGTGCCAGTGTTGTCAAGACCAATGGTTTCCGTGACATTTACCACAAAACGAATATTGATTGTTTCATTATAGGTTCCCCTGATGTCATTTAATACATTATTATGTATTTTCGGCTGTAGAAGAGTAGATTCGTCAGAAAAGTCCCTTTTGCTCAATCAAGGGTAGTTTGTTGTGAAGTCATGTTTTAGAGAGGGTTTAATAATATGGATATTGTCATTATTTTCAGCAATAGACAGGAAGCAATTTATTAAGGACATATTGCAACACCAGAGGTAAATTGACCTGGTCTCCACGCACTTCTCACTGGGTCCAGTGCCGATCCATGCTGCTGCAGGGTCTCTCCTAGATTCCCTGAGATGTGTCACAGCTGCCCTAGTGGCAGTAATGTGTAATAACAAGCATGCACAATCAATTTCCTACTCTGGCCCCCATCGTTCATGGACACGTTTTGTTGGAACCCCCCCTAACTTTTCTTACCTTTTGGTACGTTTGTAGTTTCTTTTGTACTTTGTGAGTAATATTCCCGGGAGACTTTTCCTACCTCTGAATTAGTTTGTCCAGGTGATTTTCATGCTGAGATCCATGAATATGGATAGTGAGTTGGACGTCTGTTTGGACGCCATCCATCACAAGATGGCCTATTAGGATGAACACCCTCCATGCAGCTCTTGCCTGCATAAGAGCTTTGTTTTTTGCACTGAGGAGAGGCCATGTGATGTTTGTTGATGATGGACTCCCTATCAATGGCAGGAAGTCCGTTGGGCTGACGTTAGATCAGTTCAAAAGTGCAGAGGCACGGTGTTCCTCAAGTGGGGTCTTAAATGGCGCAGGTTGCATAACGTGCTGCAGATGCAGCCATCCAGGCACCTGGCAGCTTGCCTAGGCATGTGCAATGTTATCTACAAGCTGATCTTTAAAATGAAACATTTCCTAGAATCAAAGAACCCATTGGTGGGGTGACCAGTTTGAACACGTGTGTTCATACTGGTTATGAGGATTTGCCTCAAATCGAGGCCCCTAGTCCTCAAATTGAGAAAAGCCCTTGAATCAAGGCCCATATGAGAAAGGTCTATGGACGTTAAGTGGACTGTGGTAGAGAGGTCCCATTTGTGGGTTCGATCCAGAGTCACCTCTGCTCACTGAGCAGTTCTGGGGGTAAACGTCCCTCTGGTCGTGTCTGCCTTACTCCTGAACACTCGTTGGTAGTACAGCAAAAGGACGGTACCTAGGTAATTACAAAGGCAGTGAATACCAAGGTGAGGAAAAGTCAGTAATAACTGAAGGTAAGGACAGGGTGACGCCATCATCAGTCCTTGTTAGCGCTCCTCCTCCAGGCTTCCTTCCAAGTGTTCCATCGGGTCAAGCTTTGTTTGTGCAGATAGGAGCAGACTGTTTATTCTGGGGAGCCTCCAGTCGTTCCTCTTTTCCCCACTCACTCGGAGTTGCCTTGCCCCTCTTGTAAGAGTGGTGCCAAGTGTTCTATAGAGTGCACTGAAGCCCAAGGTGGCTAGTGCAGTCAGAGCAGTGCCCCAACTACAATGTATTCCTATGCCAACAATGGCAGTTCAGTGATTCTTTGACTCGGCTTCAGGTTCAGAAGGGCATCGGCCCCATCAGCATGTCAATCTGCTAATTCTGTACCTGAGGTACCATCGAGCAAACATCAAGCCTGCTCCAGTTCAAGTCACATGGGAGAACAAGCATGTCCTGGTGATGTGCGATAACCTTACTTGAGCTGCGTTAATGAAGAAACAGGGAAGTACCAGGTCGAAGAGGCTCTTCTCCCTGGGCAGGTCAATCTTGCTTTGGTGCCATCAGTTCAGAGTGAGAAAAGAATGCCAGCACATTCCAGTTTGCCTGAGTGTCAAGGTGGATCTGCTCTCATGCCAATGGCAGGTGATTCAGACTGAGTGGTCTGTGAATTTCAGGGTGGTGTAAACGATCTGGGCCCTTTAAGGCCAACTGCACATTGATCTCTTTACCATGAGGGACAATCACAAGATTGACACCTTTGTGTCCCCATTCCTAGGTGAGTTGGCATGGGCAACAAATGCCATGTTAATTTCATGGTGGTGAATGTGGGGGTATGCCTTTCCTCCCACCCCGGTCTTGTAGAGGGTGTTACACAAGATACTGGAAGAGCAGTGCAAAGTCCTTCTTGTGGGCCCCTGGTGTCCCAAGAGGGAATGGTCTTTCAACCTCTTGGGGTTCAGCATGGAGCCCAACGGGCTCTTCCTCCTCTTTTGCAACTTTTCTGACGACCAGGCTCAAGCACCTTCTGATGGTTTTCTTGTCCATGGCTCCCTAGTGCACAGTTTTGGGCTAGATATTTATGCATGTGCCTCCTTCCTCCCATTTGATTTTACATCATCTAAAGTAAACTATGGTGATTTATCCTTAGTATGAAGTTTTTCAACAGTAAAACTATTATTAAAGTTCAAATGAAAAGCTCGCCTTAATTTTAAAAACAAACAGTACTGGCCTTCAGAAACTCCTTTGCGCATTTTTGCCACACAGAATCATGGTTTAAGCATTAAATATCACATAATTGTCCACTCGATCTGACCATTCAGATTTCGAATTAGCCGCGGCCCAGACTTCGGTCTGAAGCGGAGTCAATAGCGGAAGTGACGTCATTTGTGACACTCGTACGACCTTCATCTGTGCCGCCATTTTCAAAGTGGTAAACAGTGAGTAGTGTGTGTTGGTTGTTTTGTTGATTATCTGCAATATGGTTCAGTGTGCAGCCTACAAATGTACGACCAATTCTTCACTAGGGCACAAGAAGAGTCTTTTCAGTTTTCCTAATCCACAGAAAGAGCCCAGGCGTCATAGATTGTGGGCTGCCCGGGTGAGCAGGGTTGGGTTCACGGTCACCAGGCACAGCCGGCTTTGTCAGGACCACTTCGAGG
The DNA here is from genome assembly GCA_964020975.1 of Hermodice carunculata. Classification (NCBI taxonomy): domain Eukaryota; kingdom Metazoa; phylum Annelida; class Polychaeta; order Eunicida; family Amphinomidae; genus Hermodice; species Hermodice carunculata. The sequence goes on along the minus strand of CAXHWN010000859.1, from coordinate 73,766 downwards.
GGAGTGCCTTCATGAGGGATCCACATGTGTACAAGTCTGTGGGGTACAAGCCTGGACAATTACGCCTCAAGCCCGATGCAGTTCCAAGCATATTTGAAAAGCGAGACCCCCCTGCCACAGAGACCAGGGAAAGGCGCAGTTTGGCCTTCGCCAAAAGGAGGAACTTGGAGGTAACTATAGCACAGGAAAGAGGTAGACCCTGTAGGCTGTACTAACAGTCTAACTGTAACTCAGGACCAGAGCACAGGGTCTACTCTTCCAGTCAGGTACATGTGAGTTGTGTAGTCAGACACAAGTGTAAAAGGGTATAACAGAAGAAAGTGTATGAGTTATTCCAGCCAGATTCTAAATAATAAATTATCTTTACATTCAAGAATGGCTTTTTACTTTACAGTCGTAACTGAATATTGATCACTGCCTGTTATAAATGTTCAATATATATTGATTGTGGCACAGCAGGTTATAATTCATATACACACACACAGAGACCTCAAGTCAAGCAACTACAAGAAGACAGTGATGTTGATATGGGTGACACGTTTGGGTGCTCTTTCTTTCAAAGTTGAGGCTCATTGGTGTTGCATATGTTAACACGCTTATATACATTCTATCACAGTACTTAGTCAATGAAAAGGAGGTATTTTGTGTCTAAAAAAACAGTATTTCATCATATCTTTTGCAAATCATTTGCATGCATTGAAAAAAGGAATGATTGTTCACATAAAAAAAAACAAAAAAAAACAAAATAAACTTCACTCCCTGTTAGCTTCTATTCAACCATTCACGCCATTCCGGTTTTTGATAAGGTTAAAATATCAGTCATCATCTAATACTATTGCATTACCATGATGAAATTGTTCAAGATAAAGAAAATGATAAAATAAAGGAAGCATGTAGACTGACATAGCACTTATTTTCTTTATAATGGGTCATTACTGACTGTAACAGTTTTGGTGTGTGCAAGTAAATTTGCAGGTGCTTCAGGTAGGACAGGTGAAGATTTGGAGCTGACTGAAGGTACTACTGGTTAAAGTTCCGACCTTTGTACAAATTAACTACAGGTGTACCATCATACAGGTATCTGTTTTTCTACCTCTGCACTGGATTGTTGGATCTCTGGATGCTTGCTCTGCTCTCAGATCTGTCAATGCATTGAGTGGCTTTGTTCTTAATGTACTTTGTCAATGCAAAACATTCCTTATAAATCGGCATATATGTACAATGGCATACTGTGAATAATAATTGTTTGCTTGATTGCATCACAGTTCTTTATTTATAACTCAAAGTTTTGATATAGGTGACTTGTTTGGGTGCTCTTTCTTTAATTTTGAGGCTCAAAGAAGTTGCATTTGTCAATACTAGAAAACACTTCAGCAGTCATTAACAGATTTATGCAGCATATGATACGCATATTAACCTGTATATGGAAGTAAATTTGATCTGAAAAATGATACACAAAAATATGATTGCAAACTTACTGACATTACATCTATAGATACACAATGTTCAACAATACATGCATAATTATTCTACATAGTGCATTTCTCCATGTACACTAGTTTCTGTATATTGTTTGGAGACAATGCTCATCAATAACTTGTATATGACTCATTTCATTGTAATTTCATGACTAGTTAGCATGACTATCATGTCTTTTTCTCAGCTTTAGCATGAAACAAAGCAAGCTGATAGACTGCAAGAAAGTAGTAACCAGACAGAGGCCGACCAAGTCACATGTACCAGTGGTTGTCCCACAGACAGTCAGCAGAACCAGTACTCTCAAACAGAAAAGACTTATGTATGATATAAAACATGACAAAATGAATGTTGCACTGCTTTGTTGCACTTTTTTTTATTATGATGATTATATAAAAGGTAAACGGTAAATATACATATATCTATGCTTATTTTCTTTTTACACCAATTTAGATGATGGCCAGACAAACACAAACCTATTGGCAAAAAGAGTCACGTGGGATTCAGGTGACTTTGCCTATGAAGTCTTCTGTATCTGTGTATTTTGCTTGTGACACGGAAGGTTTAAATAAACATGTTTGTGTGGATGTGGGGTGTGACACTGCAGATCTGACAGAAGATACAACTGTAAAAAGTAAACATCTAGAAACAACAAAAGTGGAGTCAGATAGTCTTGATGGCATTGATGACAATTCTGAAGACCACATTGAAGATTCTGAGAATGATGACAGTGAAGATGATGAATGGGACAAGGAGGAGGAGGAAGGTCTTATTGATGGGTAAGAATGAGATTTAAGGATTACGGTGGGTATTTACAAAATAATCATCTGCTGCATCAGACTAAACAACCCTCCAAGCAGGCAGGCCAATTCTATTCTATTGACAATTATTCCTATAAAACTGGGAAACTGAAAAGCAAACAGGCATATTGATCCTGATATTCAGTGACACCCCTCCCCCACCCCCCAAAAAAACAAAAACAAACCTAAAATATCTTTCCCTGATCCTGTACTTACTGGTTCATTTCATTGTAAAGCATCACTATTAAAGGACAGAATCAAGAGTTTCATGTGGGTTCCAGTAGAGATCACAGCAGTATACCGTATACATTCCAATAAGGGCACATGCTCTAAAAAGGGCACACCCCTATTTTGTATCATAAAAGAAACCTTTGTTTTTACAGATATAGGTGAATTTTCTGACTCAATTCTAGTCCATTACCTGTTTTTTAGGCATATTTTCCAATTGAATTTTTCTAAGGGCACTGATTGGAATGAATATAGTATATACATACATACATACATACATACATACATACACACACACACACACACACATACACACATACACACATACATACATACATATATACACACATATATATATATATATATATATATATATATATATATATATATATATATATGCAGGCAATGGCTGTATATTTCCATTACTTACCATTATAACCCTGACATAAATTTAAGGGCAAAAGCAATCTAAGTAAAAAATCTAAGCAGCATTGCGTTAGCATGTAATTCAGTGGGAATACCCAACTCAATCCCTCTGGCATTTTGTGTATTGGACTGTGTGTTCAGCTGAATACACATAATATTGCTAATTCTGACCTCTCTTATTTTGTCCTTCATGGATCAGTTGGGAAAGTTGAAAGCTGAAACCAGTTTGTTTCATTGATCAAAATTTTTATCTCTGCTGACCTAAGGTTGCAGGCCTCAAAATGATCACTCACGCCGGTCCGTCTGTCTGTCCCTAAACTTTTGCTTTTGAACATGATGCAGTCTGCAGTTTTTAGGTTAGCGCCATGAAACTTCAGAACTTCTGATGTGCATAAACATCCAAGTCATGCTCAATATTGGTGGTGTCACCTACATTATTACCTAACACATGTACATAGGACAAAATGTGAAAATATTGTGAACACCCAAGCATTTTTAATTTTCATCAGATCTTCATGAAATTTGGTGGGGTCGTGGGCGAGATCAAAATGTCGATTGAATGTGATGCTATGAAATATGAAATAAAATGTCTTGACACATTACTGGTATGAATTCAGTGTCCTAGCTAAAAATTTAGCTAGTCAATCAAACTTACACGATTTATGTATCAGACCTGAATCTAGAATACTACATAATAGGGATTACCTTGATCTACTTTTTCAAGGTCACCAGAACTATTAAAAAGTTCATCAAGTGTCAAAATTTTGATGGGAAGCTGTTACAGTAGAGCATTTTGTCTAACAGCCAGTCCTGGTGAATAATAGAAATCAGCTCAATCAACAATTCAAAATACTTACTGTATTATCCCTAATTAGCGCCTTGTGCGCTTAGGAAATTTACATAAGATAAACCCCAGTGAGAGACCCATATTTGGCATATTTTAGATGGCAAAACATTTAATCTTGGGTAAAATGAACAATATATATAGCATATTTTTCAGTATTGGCATTGTCTCTCTCTTCTCTCTCTCTTTTTTTCCTTTCATTCTAAAGAGTCAATTTTTGGATAGGCAGTGTGCTGGATTGTAGGTCGGTCTGCAAACATGAAAAAAAAATTGCATTTTCTTATTATTATTGCAGCCCAAAATAGGGTCAGTTAGGACATGGACAAACAACCCTCTAAGTAGGCAGCCTAATCTTTTCCTATTGACAGTTTTTCCTGTAACACCAGTTGGGAGAATAGGAAAAGCAAGCAGGCATATTTTATCCAAATATTCAGTGTGACAACCTCCATCTCCCTCCCCCACCCCCCCAAAAATGAAACTAACTAACAGACCATACTATTTTGCACCAATCTATGCAGATAAAATAACAATATTATTCTCTGTATGTATGTTACAGATCTGTTGGTGACACATCGGGCCACAGGCAGTACATAGTGTTTGAGGCCTGTCTCCGTACACTTTTGGCCATCTGCATTGTGTGCAAGGAGTCCTGTCTTGTTGTAAGGAAGAGAGTGGTGGGTACCTTAGTAGTTTTCGAACAGTACTGCACAAATGGACACACAAAACACCTGGCAAAGTCAACCGTGTCAAGGATCCATGCCCAGTGGGAATATCAGGCTGGCAACTGGAATATTCGGTAGTGGGGCTAGTGCCATAAGTGATCAACTGTCTGAAACACATTGGGATTTCAGTTTTTTCTTTCAGGACATATAATAATTTGCAGTCACATTACATCATTCCTGCTGTCAAACAGATGTGGCAGAAAGAACAGGGCCGTATTCTGTCAAGACTGAGGGGCAAAGAATCTGTACATCTTTCTGGTGATGCCAGATGCTGTTCACCTGGGCATACAGCAAAATATGGGAGTTATAGCATGTTAGATATGGACAGCAAGGAAGTGGTTGATGTGAGACTGGTCCAGGTAAATATGAAATAAAATGTATACGGCATACATGTATTTATTCTGACAGATCACAAAGTCCACTTTTCTTTAACACATTTTCATATCTATATAACAAGCACTAGTAACTTGTTTCGGCGTTAGTGGGTGTGTTTCGGCATTTCAGGGCGGTTCCCGGCGTTACACAGCGTTTGCCGGCATGAGACGGCGTTTGCCGGCGTCACAAACGCCGGCAAACGCCGACTAACGCTGGCAAACGCCAAAATCCAATTAAGCCTTTTGGGGCTCGGCTTTTGCCGGCGTTAGTTGGCGTTTGCCAGCGTTAGTCGGCGTTTGCCAGCGTTTGACACCCTTTCAACGCCAGCAAACCCTGTGAAACGCCGACTAACGCTGGCAAATGCTCTGTAGTCCTCTCAACTAGCAAACTCAATGGGATACATGTAAAATTTGAATTCAGTTGAACTGGGATAAGAAGGATCCATGGAAATTTGTGTCTTGTACTTGTACTAATCATCAATATACTTTTATTTTTTATACTCATGGGCAAAACAACATTATTATCTTTAATATTATGATGATGATTTATCCATTGAGGTGTATGTGTATTGAATGACTTTGCTCACGATCACTGATATATATATATATTTTGGTCACTCCAATCTTTGTTGCAAAGTAAAGACAAACAACCCTGTTTTCAATTTTATTTAAACACAGCACAGCAATTTTTTATTGTTTGTACCCCACAAGTCAGCAATGCATAGCTTTGTGCTAGCATAGATGTGAATCCCTGTGAATATAATACATGGAATTTATTATTAAATCCCATGTATTATACTCACCCGGAATCTATGCTAGCCCATACCTGTCAACATTCCACACCTCAAATAGGAAGATTTTTGTAAATTTTAAAAATCCATGGGGGAGATTTGTATTTTAGAATATAATAGAAAATACTAAATTTTAATGCAGGAGATTCTGCCAAATTTGCAAAATTTTGCCCGTAAATAAAAAAAATGGGGTGAAAAAGTGGGAGATTCTCACCTTATGGGGGAAGATTTGACAGTTATGCTAGCCCAAAGCTATACATTACTGACTAAAATATAATACATGGAATTTGATAATAAATTCCATGTATTATATTCACAGGGATTCACATCTATGCTAGCACAAAGCTATGCATTGCTGACTTCTGGGGTGCAAACAATAAAAAATTGCTGTGCTGTGTTTAAATAAAAATTGAAAACAGGGTTGGTTGTTTGTTTGTCTTTACTTTGCAACCAAGATTGGGGTGACCAAAATATATATATATCAGTGATCATGAGCAAAGTCATTCAATACACATACACCTCAATGGATAAATCATCATCATAATATTAGAGATAATTATGTTGTTTTGCCCATGAGTATAAAAAATAAAAGTATATTGATGATTAGTACAAGTACAAGACACAAATTTCCATGGATCCTTCTAATCCCAGTTCAACTGAATTCAAATTTTACATGTATCCCATTGAGTTTGCTAGTTGAGAGGACTACAGAGCGTTTGCCAGCATTAGCCGGCGTTAGTCGGCATTTCACAGGGTTTGCCGGCGTTGAAAGGGTGTCAAACGCTGGCAAACGCCGACTAACGCTGGCAAACGCCGACTAACACCGAGCCCCAAAAGGCTTAATTGGATTTGGTGTTTGCCAGCGTCGGCGTTTGTAACGCCGGCAAATGCCGTCTAACACTGGCAAACGCTGTGTAACGCCGGGAACCGCCCTGAAACGCCGAAACGCACCCACTAACGCCGAAACAAGTTACTAGTGAAGGGTTAAGGGTTCTTTAAACACTCACTGTGAATTTAAGTACCAGTAGGTTCAGATATATGTTGGAAACTTGACATTGTGTCAACAGCTTTCCACTCTTCAGTTCTCACAAACTAGAAGAATGATGAGGAAAGCTGTTGACCTGGGCCTTTTCTTTGGAAATATTTAGCATGTTGGTAATTAGGTCAAACAAAAAAATCACCTTGGTTTCTGGTTACCCTACCTACCGGCCAAAAAAATCCTACCTTAATTTTTTAATGGAGCCGCAAGAAGAAAAAGCATACTTTTCCCAATTTTTGCCTTATTATGAACGTAAAATCCAGAGAAAAATAACAAAAAATAAATATATTTAAGCCAAAAAATTTGGAAGAAAAATTACCTATCTACCTACCTCCCTGGGATTTTTTTGTTTTGCCTAAGTGGAAATATTTTTTCCAAGCAAGTGGACTAAATTTGGACTTAAAAGCTTGAGGATTCCTCTTAATTTACGTTAAGAAGTTTGTGAATTCAATTAAAATATGAACCTATGTTTACATACATGACCATGATGATAAAACATGTATATTTACATGAAAAATATAAGTGGATATCACTCTGCTTCTGCATCAGTGACAATTCTTTTTAGCTTTAACTTTCTTCACAATTAATTTTGCCCCAAAAGGTTATGAATTATCATCAGTTCATGCTAAAGATCTCAACTGCATCAGTTCCAATATAGAGAGTTTAGTTCTGTTTTTATTATTGACACAATAGTTATCACATCATTTCGAACATAAAGTTTATAAATTTATATACAGTGGTTATTCCTAAATAGAAAGGTATGCTTATATTCAATGTGATTACATTTGAAAAGTTGTTTTTCTTATAGTGTGTGTACCATGTATATTCTTTATCTTCATACACCCATGTATTTTTAAAGTCAAATGAAGTCACCTCCTCTCAAGCCATGGAACTAGAAGGGCTGAAAAGAAGTCTTACGTTTTTAGAGGAGTAAAAGGTCGCCTGCACCAGTCTGACTACTGACAGACACCCTTCCATCAAAAAGTTCATGAGAGAGACTATGGCCCACATAAAACATTGGTTTGATGTCTGGCATGTTGCCAAAGGTAAAACTGAAACACACAAATAAACATGGTAAATGTGACCCATCATGGGAAAAGGGGGGTTCTGGTCAAATTATGTGATGCTGAAATATATGCAAATTCTGAAAATGTGGTTTAAGAGGCTGCAACTTCTGAGGGGCAGTTATACCTATTATGCAAATTAGGTGGGTTCAAAGTTCACCCTTCTACAGACTTCAAAGGACACCTTGAACTAGGTTTTGCCATATGATCCCTGTGGCCAGCTTTGTAGGAGTCTCAACCCAGAGGAGTTTGAGGTACTGCATCCGGACATCATACCTCCCAGTCAGAGATATTGTTTCTGTGGAGCTGGATAATGATGGCAATTGTAGTCTGTGTCAAGTACATGTATGCAACTTGTGTATGGGCCATTGGATGCTCATTCCCATTCTCCAGAGGGCATAATATATAGTTCTAGCACTAGTTCCTACTCTAAGACCACTGCTCCTGCAAGAAATAGTGGTGACATGAAGTATCCATAACAGTGTGGTCTCATATGTACAGCAGAGAGCATCATCACAGTTGAGCCTAAAATGTCTAAGTTTTCAGCCATGTTCATCTGTATGTATGTCTTCATAAATTTCAAGATATTCACACGCTGTGAAGTTAAATTACGTTCGACGAAAATGAACACCATTATTTTATCTGGTTCCAAACCGGTTTGTCATATTTTGTCCCAATAAAGGGGTAATTGGCTTAAATTAAAAAGGAAAAAAGACAAACAGTCGCTGAAGGTGACGAACCGATCTGGTTCGAACAGCAGGTTCAAGGTGCAGACTACACAGGGTGCGGACTGTCCGACCACTTTTTTTCCCTGTCGTGCTATGCAGAGAAGGTCAAGGACAGGTGGCTACAAAATGAACTTGCAAAATCAGCATCAGGAAAGTTAAATAGCAGAAGTAGAGCACACTTTAAAAAGTGTGTAAGCATCACATAGAATGCAATATACCAAAAGGGGTTTGCCCACTGATGCTGATGTTGCAAGTCTTGGTGGCAACAAGCTTCAGAAAGTGTCATCACCATCGACGTCAAAGTTATGTGCCAGGAAAACAAAAGTGGGAGGTCACTTGGTTTATCGTTCAGCCCAACCAAGCCATATTGTAGTCACCTGTCCTTGACCTTGACATTCTCAAAGTAACACTGCCGGCAAGAAAAGTGGTTGGACAGTGCACACAATCACCTTGAACCTTGCAGTTTGAACCAGACGGGTTCATATTTTTTTGCGCAGAATAAGTCATCGCCTTTGGCGACTGTGTCCCTATTTCCCCTTTTTACAAGTTTATGACAATAACCCCTTTATTGGGGCAAAATATGACACGCCGGTCAGGAGGCAGACTAACCTATATCTTCAGGTGTGTCTTAGAGAGAGGATTTTGAAATACAGTCGTACCTGTCTTGAGAGGCCCCTCCAATAAGAGATGGTCAGAACGACACCATGGTGATAGCACTCCAAGTGCGACCGGTTTCACCTCTGTATGGGGCTCATCAGGCACTGAAAATTTAACGGCTGCTAACGCTGTATTAATAGTAATGTAAATGGGTTGCTACGTTCTATTGTGAGGTGAGAGAAGTCACATAGCTCCAACTGAGTTTTATGACGTCATAAAGTGGACATCGTGACCACTCCTTTGTACTTGGCCTTCTCAAGGGGTTCTAGTGATGGTCTATGTCCAGTTTATTATGAATAAAGCTGGGGTATTGAATGGGCGGGTCTGTACCTTCCTCTGTGAAGATACTTGGGAATTCATCTATTATTATTTTGTCAATGAAATATCCAGAGTATTTGTGTAGTAAAATAGGTCTGGTAATTTGAAGGAAAGTGTATGTTTTTGCCTTAATTTTATGTGTGCAGCAGTTAAAATGGGGAATTTATTGTTTCCTTCATGAGCATTGACACTGGTGGGAAAATGAGCATAGAACTTATTAAAAATCCAATGAGAGATCACACACCTTTATATAATTGCTCTCTGAGAACACTGAAGTTATCTTTTCCACATTATTGTACCTGTAATGAAAGACCACCTGTTTTGAGAGACCACATTCTTGCTCTAGAGCCCAAGAATTGAACAGGTTTTTGTTACTATTATTGACGGAAGTTTTCAGTCCCAAATTTACAGGAATTACAAGATTATCGAGCCAAATTCATATTAAATATTGTATTTTCCTACCATTCTCGTAAATGCTTGCAACCAATTGACCATTTTGATTTGTTCAAGCACCTGGATGTATCAAACAGATGGCTTGATAATAGCAACCTGATCTAAGTCATTCACGTACAATTTTGATTTTTATTCACACTATGCATATGTGCATTACGTGAAGACTAATTTATGCAAGTTACTGCAATAAAGTGCTAAAAACTTCTCCACCAAATCTCTTACATTTTGTTGAGTTGACTGAGTGCATGATATAGTCACCTTTGGCAGAGTCTACTCTAACTGAACAGAGGCACTTGTTGTGAAATGTGAATTAAACCCCTACTCATAGGAACTTTGTTTTCCTTTTTTAGAAGCTTTTAACTGGCATCCACCATGTTTTTTTCAGCTCTGAAGATCATATGACCTCTTACCCCTATGGGGAGGCTTGTCACATGATAAAAGACTATTGTAGACTGATGGAAGTCGATGGAAGTCTACGGGCACTTGGTTTGAAAGTAATGTACATACATTCCCCATGCAATAGTATCCAATGGAAGAAAATTCAAGATCAATATTTTTATCAACGTGTCTTTCCAAACCAGGATAGTACTATTAAAATGCTAAAATTACCATCATTGCCTTCAATTAAGAAAGAACTATTTAACAATTGATGCTTCACATTTCTTTTGCTGGGGACACGGTATTTATGCCTGAGTGGCCGTGTGAAATTAAAACTTTAACAGCATTGTGAAAATCCTTCTCTTGTATTAATATTTAGATATTTTATGATATTAACTCTAAGTCTCAAATGGGTGGAGTGATGACTGCAGGGCCCTCCTTAATAATTTGATATTCAGCATTTACATGTATAGAATTGCCATATCCATACTGGGTTACAGAATAATCTGCACAATGTATATAGCCTGTGAAGCAATGGAACAATGTATATAGCCTGTAAAGCAATGGAACAAGATCACTCTTCTGCGTCATTCAAATTGGCATTTCGCAACAAATGGTGGGCTCCCAAGTTTTCAAGGAAAGCTATTGACCCACTAATACACGGAATTTGATGGGAAAATAAGCAGTTTTTTTCTTGTTAGCCAAAACGAGAATAGGAACGTGGATGTATCAAATATTTCGAGAATCATACAGTTACGTATATACAAAATCTAAATGCCACTATTGATACTATCTTTTTATTAAAGCAGTATTTTTTTAGAGAGGAGTGACGTACTTTATTTTTTTCAGGTGACATTATGAAGGACATTATTTTTTTCAGCAATGTTGGGACGTACATATTTTTTTTTTTTTTCAATGCATAGCCCCCGCCTAAGTATCAAATGGTCGGTCCCTTATGGTTACAGTAATGGAGGTTTTACTGAAATAATAATGATATTGGCGGTGCGTGGGTTGGTCGGATGTACGGGGTTTTATGGCTGTCCATCGGCGCATGTGACCATATACGACGGTCCCATGCACGGATATACGGCTCGGGTCCCAGTGCCCGACCTCCCCGCCCTCCACTCCTGATGTCCATGCATGTGCTATCATTTTGATGAGTTTTAATAGAGTGTTGTATATTGAATTATGTGTACCTCTGTATGTTTGGCATAATAATATCAATTATATGTATGTATTTTGATCTCCGCCCAGCCAAAGGGTAATATGACATATTTTATTTATCTTTAGCTGACATGTTTCTCTGTATGTATTTTGATGTCTCCTCAGGAATGGGGGTTAATAAATATTATTATTATTATGGTGCACCATTTCAAATTGAGGTCTACATGGTGTAAGTATGCTGTAGAGACCCATGCCAATGTGCAGTCATCATGATGGATAATGTTAAAAAACAAGTTTGGTTGAAACACCCCATTGCTATGTCAATATTCTGATCACTTGGCTTGACAACACTGAAATTCAGAAATGTTTTTGTTCATTTCTTTACAGTGCAAACAAATTTTTATTGAAGAAGGGGAAAAACCAATTATTATATTCACATAAATCATTAAAATGTGAGCATTGATTGGATTTTCACTGCTTTGTCTTAGGACACCACACATGCAAACCTGTAGTACATGTATACATCATACATGAGCAGTGTTGATGGACTCTCCAGAAATACACGGAAAAAAGTCAAATTGACTGTTTGCTTTTTGGTCTACTTTTCCATTATCAGTGTATTCCAATCCAACAGTTCCCCATGGCCATGTCGAAACACAAGACGCAATTCGTTTGGGTCCAATTTTAGGCTTGGCTAAATGCCAAGCATGTAATCAATTCAGTAAATCAAGACAAATGAATTTTCAGTGACGCTCAACTCAATGACAGGTTGAATGATAGCAATATTACAATTCTGTTTGCCCAACTCCCATCAATGATTTTACTTTTTCAACAAGAGCAAATGGTTGATGGGAACAAAAAGAAAAATGTGACAATTCATAATAATACGATCTCTTTATTAAAAAGAAAATAATAATGCTCGCTCCTACGACAGTAGTAGGTCTCCCTTTTTGAGATCGGTATACTTACAGTTTTCAACTACTTTTAATCATCAGGCTATATTTTAATAGTCATATTCCAGCAACGGTAGATGCAGTCAGATGAACTGAAGTACAATAGTTTACTTCAGGAAGTCACTAAAACGAACACGTCAACAGTAATTTGAGTAACCACCGGTCAACAAAATTCAATTTCAAGAAACCAACCATTCATCTACGGGAGGAGGTGGGTTCTCAATCGGGTCCTGCCTTTCTTCATCATCTTCCTCTACCACTTCTTCATCTGACTGTTCGAATTCATCACTACTGAGTTCCCTGCGTGGTGGGGAACTACCGACCAAGGGATCGTATATATAGGGCTTGGGTTCCTCAGCATGCAGGGAACTCATCGCCTCCTCCAACTCTCTCATTTCTCCATCCGCCATTTTGCTAGCTGTGTAACTACGGAGTGTCACAAATGACGTCACGAGTGTCCCTCTAGCGGTAAAACTCAAACTATTATCTTCGGGGATGAAACCACCATTATATTTACTGTATATTCTCATATTAGCATAAAGGCGTATAACTTTTGTTGCATCACTTTTTAAAATAAAGTATGCAGTTGGTGTTGTGCAGACACCTTTCATTGAAAACATTCAAAATAAAAAAGGCGAGTCTATAGATAGAATCAAAAGTTATGCCAGTGTTTACTGTCATAGCCAGGAAACACGTGCTCCGAGCACGGCTTGCAAGCGTTACGTCACTGCGTATGAATATGTGATTTGCCCTCTGTTTATAAAACTCATCATGGAAAAAATATCTGTCAAACCATACAACACAAACAGGCTGATAAGCTCATGTAATAGTCTAGCTGAAACAGTGGGTTAATTACAGGTAAATGGCCCCCAAAGGTGTCAGCACATGACAACCAAGAACTGTTTAGTGCAGTAACCTGCACCTGATTGGCCGCAATGGTGTATTCATACCTTCATTATGCAAATGACAATTAATATTCATGTTAATTATGCATATGCAATACTGACCCATACAAGTGTAATACTGTGAAAAGAAATTCAACTAACTGATATAATTTTGGAAATATAACACTTTTTCTATGCACTATCACAATGGATTCCCAATGCAATTTTATGTGTTTTGATCTGACCCCACCAATCAATAAAATTCATTATTTTTTCTTCAAAAATTGGATTTCATCTTAATTTTTTTCACTTGGGTTACATTATTATTATCTGTTTGTAATCAAATAATACAGCTTGCCAGAAAAAAACCTGGTCAGTGAACTTACATTGACCTTGATACCATCCCCACCCCCCTTAAAAATGATGGCTGCTGAGTGGTACAAGCTGCCTCATTGTTGCTCTAATAAAATTTTAACTATACATGATACACACTTGTTTGTACACATATATATCAGTCTTATTTCTACCATCAAGTGGTTACAAGGCCATCATGATTACTTTGTAATCCTTCCTAGTTTCCATCTTCATTTATCAAGTAGTTGGGGGCTTTTTCAGCTGTTTTTAAATATGCAAAGATTAAAGTCAATTTCAACATATTTTCCTTTGAAATATCATTCATCCCCATTCAATCATCTTTTAAAATGGAGAATTTAACCTGAATATCAATTTAAAAGTCACTCTTTCTCCATTTTCCCCAAAATATGCAAATATCGTTGTTTTGGTTAATACATGAAAATCCCGCTATGTACCCTATTATAAACCATTGACACAATTTAATTGTTTTCTTTTACATAAACAAATAAAGATAGCCATCTCAAATGGTTTGATCTGACAAATATAAGTGGTAAGGCAACATTTAAAGCAAATAAATTTGACATGAAGGTGAAATTTTAAAATTTCATCTGTCAGCATCAGTTTTCCTTCATTATGCAAATGACAATTAATATTCATGTTAATTATGCATATGCAATACTGACCCATACAAGTGTAATACTGTGAAAAGAAAATTCAGCTAACTGATATACTTTTGGAAATATAACACTTTTTCGATGCACTATCACAATGGATTCCCAATGCAATTTTATGTGTTTTGATCTGACCCCACCAATCAATAAAATTCATTATTTTTTCTTCAAAAATTGGATTTCATCTTAATTTTTTTCACTTGGGTTACATTATTATTATCTGTTTGTAATCAAATAATACAGCTTGCCAGAAAAAAACCTGGTCAGTGAACTTACATTGACCTTGATACCATCCCCCCCCCCCCTTAAAAATGATGGCTGCTGAGTGGTACAAGCTGCCTCATTGTTGCTCTAATAAAATTTTAACTATACATGATACACACTTGTTTGTACACATATATATCAGTCTTATTTCTACCATCAAGTGGTTACAAGGCCATCATGATTACTTTGTAATCCTTCCTAGTTTCCATGTTCATTTATCAAGTAGTTGGGGGCTTTTTCAGCTGTTTTTAAATATGCAAAGATTAAAGTCAATTTCAACATATTTTCCTTTGAAATATCATTCATCCCCATTCAATCATCTTTTAAAATGGAGAATTTAACCTGAATATCAATTTAAAAGTCACTCTTTCTTCATTTTCCCCAAAATATGCAAATATCGTTGTTTTGGTTAATACATGAAAATCCCGCTATGTACCCTATTATAAACCATTGACACAATTTAATTGTTTTCTTTTACATAAACAAATAAAGATAGCCATCTCAAATGGTTTGATCTGACAAATATAAGTGGTAAGGCAACATTTAAAGCAAATAAATTTGACATGAAGGTGAAATTTTAAAATTTCATCTGTCAGCATCAGTTTTCCTTCATTATGCAAATGACAATTAATATTCATGTTAATTATGCATATGCAATACTGACCCATACAAGTGTAATACTGTGAAAAGAAAATTCAGCTAACTGATATACTTTTGGAAATATAACACTTTTTCGATGCACTATCACAATGGATTCCCAATGCAATTTTATGTGTTTTGATCTGACCCCACCAATCAATAAAATTCATTATTTTTTCTTCAAAAATTGGATTTCATCTTAATTTTTTTCACTTGGGTTACATTATTATTATCTGTTTGTAATCAAATAATACAGCTTGCCAGAAACAACCTGGTCAGTGAACTTACATTGACCTTGATACCACCCCCACCCCCCTTAAAAATGATGGCTGCTGAGTGGTACAAGCTGCCTCATTGTTGCTCTAATAAAATTTTAACTATAGATGATACACACTTGTTTGTACATATATATACATCAGTCCTTTTTCTACCATCAAGTGGTTACAGGGCCATCATGATTACTATGTAATCCTTCCTAGTTTCCATCTTCATTTATCAAGTAGTTGGGGGCTTTTTCAGCTGTTTTTAAATATGCAAAGATTAAAGTCAATTTCAACATATTTTCCTTTGAAATATCATTCATCCCCATTCAATCATCTTTTAAAATGGAGAATTTAACCTGAATATCAATTTAAAAGTCACTCTTTCTTCATTTTCCCCAAAATATGCAAATATCATTGTTGTTTTGGTTAATACATGAAAATCCAGCAATGTACCCTATTATAAACCATTGACACAATTTAATTGTTTTCTTTTACATAAACAAATAAAGATAACCATCTCAAATGGTTTGATCTGACAAATATAAGTGGTAAGGCAACATTTAGAGCAAATAAATTTGACATGAAGGTGAAATTTTAAAATTTCATCTGTCAGCATCAGTTTTCCTTCAGGGATGAAAGCACCATTATATTTACTGTATATTCTCATATTAACATAAAGGCGTATAACTTTTGTTGCATCACTTTTCACAATAAAGTATGCAGTTGGTGTTGTGCAGACACCTTTCATTGAAAACATTCAAAATAAAAAAGGCGAGTCTATAGATAGAATCAAAAGTTATGCCAGTGTTTACCTGTCATAGCCAGGAAACACGTGCTCCGAGCACGGCTTGCCAGCATTACGTCACTGCGTATGAATATGTGATTTGCCCTCTGTTTATAAAACTCATCATGGAAAAAATATCTGTCAAACCATACAACACAAACAGGCTGATAAGCTCATGTAATAGTCTAGCTGAAACAGTTGGATAATTACAGGTAAATGGCCCCCAAAGGTGTCAGCACATGACAACCAAGAACTATTTAGTGCGGTAACCTGCACCTGATTGGCCGCAATGGTGTATTCATACCTTCATTATGCAAATGACAATTAATATTCATGTTAATTATGCATATGCAATACTGACCCATACAAGTGTAATACTGTGAAAAGAAAATTCAGCTAACTGATATACTTTTGGAAATATAACACTTTTTCGATGCACTATCTCAATGGATTCCCAATGCAATTTTATGTGTTTTGATCTGACCCCACCAATCAATAAAATTCATTATTTTTTCTTCAAAAATTGGATTTCATCTTAATTTTTTTCACTTGGGTTACATTATTATTATCTGTTTGTAATCAAATAATACAGCTTGCCAGAAAAAACCTGGTCAGTGAACTTACATTGACCTTGATACCACCCCCACCCCCCTTAAAAATGATGGCTGCTGAGTGGTACAAGCTGCCTCATTGTTGCTCTAATAAAATTTTAACTATAGATGATACACACTTGTTTGTACACATATACATCAGTCCTTTTTCTACCATCAAGTGGTTACAGGGCCATCATGATTACTATGTAATCCTTCCTAGTTTCCATCTTCATTTATCAAGTAGTTGGGGGCTTTTTCAGCTGTTTTTAAATATGCAAAGATTAAAGTCAATTTCAACATATTTTCCTTTGAAATATCATTCATCCCCATTCAATCATCTTTTAAAATGGAGAATTTAACCTGAATATCAATTTAAAAGTCACTCTTTCTTCATTTTCCCCAAAATATGCAAATATCATTGTTGTTTTGGTTAATACATGGAAATCCAGCAATGTACCCTATTATAAACCATTGACACAATTTAATTGTTTTCTTTTACATAAACAAATAAAGATAACCATCTCAAATGGTTTGATCTGACAAATATAAGTGGTAAGGCAACATTTAGAGCAAATAAATTTGACATGAAGGTGAAATTTTAAAATTTCATCTGTCAGCATCAGTTTTCCTTCAGGGATGAAAGCACCATTATATTTACTGTATATTCTCATATTAACATAAAGGCGTATAACTTTTGTTGCATCACTTTTCACAATAAAGTATGCAGTTGGTGTTGTGCAGACACCTTTCATTGAAAACATTCAAAATAAAAAAGGCGAGTCTATAGATAGAATCAAAAGTTATGCCAGTGTTTACCTGTCATAGCCAGGAAACACGTGCTCCGAGCACGGCTTGCCAGCATTACGTCACTGCGTATGAATATGTGATTTGCCCTCTGTTTATAAAACTCATCATGGAAAAAATATCTGTCAAACCATACAACACAAACAGGCTGATAAGCTCATGTAATAGTCTAGCTGAAACAGTTGGATAATTACAGGTAAATGGCCCCCAAAGGTGTCAGCACATGACAACCAAGAACTATTTAGTGCAGTAACCTGCACCTGATTGGCCGCAATGGTGTATTCATACCTTCATTATGCAAATGACAATTAATATTCATGTTAATTATGCATATGCAATACTGACCCATACAAGTGTAATACTGTGAAAAGAAAATTCAGCTAACTGATATACTTTTGGAAATATAACACTTTTTCGATGCACTATCTCAATGGATTCCCAATGCAATTATATGTGTTTTGATCTGACGCAACCAATCAATAAAATTCATTATTTTTTCTTCAAAAATTGGATTTCATCTTAATTTTTTTCACTTGGGTTACATTATTATTATCTGTTTGTAATCAAATAATACAGCTTGCCAGAAAAAACCTGGTCAGTGAACTTACATTGACCTTGATACCACCCCCACCCCCCTTAAAAATGATGGCTGCTGAGTGGTACAAGCTGCCTCATTGTTGCTCTAATAAAATTTTAACTATAGATGATACACACTTGTTTGTACACATATACATCAGTCCTTTTTCTACCATCAAGTGGTTACAGGGCCATCATGATTACTATGTAATCCTTCCTAGTTTCCATCTTCATTTATCAAGTAGTTGGGGGCTTTTTCAGCTGTTTTTAAATATGCAAAGATTAAAGTCAATTTCAACATATTTTCCTTTGAAATATCATTCATCCCCATTCAATCATCTTTTAAAATGGAGAATTTAACCTGAATATCAATTTAAAAGTCACTCTTTCTTCATTTTCCCCAAAATATGCAAATATCATTGTTGTTTTGGTTAATACATGAAAATCCAGCAATGTACCCTATTATAAACCATTGACACAATTTAATTGTTTTCTTTTACATAAACAAATAAAGATAACCATCTCAAATGGTTTGATCTGACAAATATAAGTGGTAAGGCAACATTTAGAGCAAATAAATTTGACATGAAGGTGAAATTTTAAAATTTCATCTGTCAGCATCAGTTTTCCTTCAGGGATGAAAGCACCATTATATTTACTGTATATTCTCATATTAACATAAAGGCGTATAACTTTTGTTGCATCACTTTTCACAATAAAGTATGCAGTTGGTGTTGTGCAGACACCTTTCATTGAAAACATTCAAAATAAAAAAGGCGAGTCTATAGATAGAATCAAAAGTTATGCCAGTGTTTACCTGTCATAGCCAGGAAACACGTGCTCCGAGCACGGCTTGCCAGCATTACGTCACTGCGTATGAATATGTGATTTGCCCTCTGTTTATAAAACTCATCATGGAAAAAATATCTGTCAAACCATACAACACAAACAGGCTGATAAGCTCATGTAATAGTCTAGCTGAAACAGTTGGATAATTACAGGTAAATGGCCCCCAAAGGTGTCAGCACATGACAACCAAGAACTATTTAGTGCGGTAACCTGCACCTGATTGGCCGCAATGGTGTATTCATACCTTCATTATGCAAATGACAATTAATATTCATGTTAATTATGCATATGCAATACTGACCCATACAAGTGTAATGCTGTGAAAAGAAAATTCAGCTAACTGATATACTTTTGGAAATATAACACTTTTTCGATGCACTATCACAATGGATTCCCAATGCAATTTTATGTGTTTTGATCTGACCCCACCAATCAATAAAATTCATTATTTTTTCTTCAAAAATTGGATTTCATCTTAATTTTTTTCACTTGGGTTACATTATTATTATCTGTTTGTAATCAAATAATACAGCTTGCCAGAAAAAACCTGGTCAGTGAACTTACATTGACCTTGATACCACCCCCACCCCCCTTAAAAATGATGGCTGCTGAGTGGTACAAGCTGCCTCATTGTTGCTCTAATAAAATTTTAACTATAGATGTTACACACTTGTTTGTACACATATACATCAGTCTTATTTCTACCATCAAGTGGTTACAAGGCCATCATGATTACTTTGTAATCCTTCCTAGTTTCCATCTTCAATTCAAGTAGTTGGGGGCTTTTTCAGCTGTTTTTAAATATGCAAAGATTAAAGTCAATTTCAACATATTTTCCTTTGAAATATCATTCATCCTCATTCAATTATCTTTTAAAATGGAGAATTTAACCTGAATATCAATTTAAAAGTCACTCTTTCTTCATTTTCCCCAAAATATGCAAATATCATTGTTGTTTTGGTTAATACATGGAAATCCAGCAATGTACCCTATTATAAACCATTGACACAATTTAATTGTTTTCTTTTACATAAACAAATAAAGATAGCCATCTAGAATGGTTTGATCCGACAAATATAAGTGGTAAGGCAACATTTAGAGCAAATAAATTTGACATGAAGGTGAAATTTTAAAATTTCATCTGTCAGCATCAGTTTTCCTTCAGGGATGAAAGCACCATTATATTTACTGTATATTCTCATATTAGCATAAAGGCGTATAACTTTTGTTGCATCACTTTTTACAATAAAGTATGCAGTTGGTGTTGTGCAGACACCTTTCATTGAAAATATTCAAAATAAAAAAGGCGAGTCTATAGATAGAATCAAAAGTTATGCCAGTGTTTACCTGTCATAGCCAGGAAACACGTGCTCCGAGCACGGCTTGCCAGCATTACGTCACAGCGTATGAATATGTGATTTGCCCTCTGTTTATAAAACTCATCATGGAAAAAATATCTGTCAAACCATACAACACAAACAGGCTGATAAGCTCATGTAATAGTCTAGCTGAAACAGTGGGTTAATTACAGGTAAATGGCCCCCAAAGGTGTCAGCACATGACAACCAAAAACTATTTAGTGCGGTAACCTGCACCTGATTGGCCGCAGTGGTGTATTCATAACTTCGGGAAAGGAAGATCGGAAACAACAGACTGGGTGAAAATTGATCTCATCATTTTGCTTTTTTTGCCAATAATATAACAGAATCATTGAAGTTTAGGTGTGTAGATGCCTACAACTATATGGGTTTGTATCATATTGCAACAGAAACCAAGCTTTTCATTTGAACTTTAAGAAACGTTACTCCCCTTTGGTCACTGATATTCCTACACAACCATCCCTGCTTTTGGTCCTTCCTATGCAAAGATTGTGCATGCTCACTGGCATGCAGTACTGTCACTAGGGGATACATGAACCGGAAATGGTTGTGAGTTGCGCACAACTAATCTTTTCTGGAGGGGAACCTGGGTCTTATTTGTTGACTCAAATGCACTAGGGGTGCTGCAACATGCCACAGGGCATCTAGGACAGTCATTACAGCATCATGGATTGGCACTGGACCCACAGAAATTTTTGGGACATCTGGCATGGCACCTAAAGTGCACGGAGACCAACTTAAGTGAACTATGCTTAGTAATGTTTCTTAATAACAGTTTTGCAGTTGAAAAACTTCATATTGATTACAAACATTTTATGAAATTTGGCTGTTCAGCACCATTGCCTCTCTAGATCTGAGGCCAAATTTTTTTCTTGATGAAGAGCTGTCATAATGGACATGAGGGTATAACATACAGAAACCTAATTTACAGGAAAGTGACATCAGGGCAACATGTACATAGCACCAACAGCTTACAGGCATTACGGCAACAAAAAATTAGATTTTCATTCAAGTCACTTTATTTGACACAATAATAAATTTCATTCTACATATGGTCATAAATAATAAATGTGAATGCTTAACCTTATAAAGTAGAGTGAAAAACACAGAGACGTTCCTATTCTTAATATAGCAACTGAAAACTCCACAGAGATAAAATTCGGAGTGGGTCTGCAGGGCAAATATTTTCTGTATAAGTAAACATGAAATCAGTTCATGAAAAATCTAAAAAGTTAGGGTATCTGCAGTTATAAAAAATATAAAATGTGTGCATTTTCTAAAA
Organism: Hermodice carunculata; assembly: GCA_964020975.1. Lineage (NCBI taxonomy): Eukaryota > Metazoa > Annelida > Polychaeta > Eunicida > Amphinomidae > Hermodice > Hermodice carunculata. The sequence goes on along the minus strand of CAXHWN010000859.1, from coordinate 52,009 downwards.
AGTGTCATTTTTGCTCAGCATAAGGAGCCCAGACATGCATTTACCGGCAGTTACCCTTGTAACTGAGACGTCGGGGAATGGAGCTAGACATCACTGCACAAAATCTCACAGTGCAGAGACCGGCAACTCATTTCATATAAAGATAGATTAGCAAGTAATAATAACTCTGTGCTTTTGCCCACCCTATCGACAATAGGAACATATTCATAACAGGTACATCAACTGTTCGTGTTTTAATTTAAAGATCATGGGCAAATGATTTTATATACTTTGAGAATCATGAAACGAGAGAGTATAAATTTATTAGTGGTGCAATGTGACATTTATCAAAGTAAATCTGGAATATAAAATTGCACTGAATTTTTGATGGTGTTTGGGATTGGGGAACATTAATGTGAAACATTAAAATAACAATAATGCGACATGCCTTTCATCGCTGGAGCAAAATGGACGCATTGTAAAGGGGATTCTGCATGGAGAATTAGACTGAATTCCGGTTGCTGTTGTGAAAGTTAAACAATTGGTATTTCGCTAAAGAGTATATCGTGCAGGATGATTTGTGCATGTTATCATTATTCTTTGCCCCACTAGTCCATTAAATTGCCTTTTACTAGAACTTGGAAAGAATACCTCTGCCCTTTCATTCTTGCCATGGGAGCGCTATATACACAAAACTTGGGGCCAGGGGCCAGGGCAACAAATTGAGTTGCCAAACTACACAACAGGACACATGCATTAGGGAAATATGAAGGTACTGCCATTCTGGCTAAAGGCATAAGGGCAACGCAAAGTACAAACAGGAAACAAGCACTAGGGCAACGTGTGCATATTTGTGTGTTAGTATAAGTTTGATGGACATATCAAAAAGAGCATCTTTGTGGGAAAATAGGCCAAAATCTTGCCTCCGTCTAATAGTGATTTAGCTTGTGGCAGCACTGCCCTAAAGGGTAATAGAGAAATAAATACACATCCTTCGTATATACAATGCTGTCATACTGCAACATCAGGGTGTTTTATTCTTTCCATTCACTGTTCTGGCACTCTAAAAGGTAAGTCAATCCTAGGGTATAAAGCATATGCATTAGAATTTAAAAAAGAAAGGGAGGCCATTCCTAGCAACCTGTACGATATATATAAAACATCCTGGTTGTAAAGAGTAAAAAGTAGACTTTCTGATCATCAGATCCACACTGCAACCTGAAGGAGAAAAAAAAGAATACTACAGGTCAGAAATATCAATGATTTGTAGCTCCAAGCTCTGCTTCGGGCAGCTAGTAGCCAATAAAAAGTAATTTAACATGGGGATTTTTGGGAAGGTGTGTATACACCAAGGGGCGTTGAGTAGGCTAGTAGCTCTGATGTCAAAGTGATTTCGAGACTGCAAAAAATGCATAGGACACAGGCATTAGGGCAACATTAGATGGGCCGTCATACTAGTCAATACCCTTTTTATGCAAAAAGCACTTACAGCAAATAGGTATTAGGTCAACACATGCAGAGCTGTCAAAGAGGCCATTTGTTTCACAAACATATGACACGTAGAGGAAGCAGGGATCAAGGCCATAAAAACGGAGGAGTAAAAAATTCTATAAAGTGAACAGAAACACATCAGTTGTTTACACTGTGCTGCCCTACTGACCCATTATGCTACCATATACATACACACTTACAGAAAACAGGTATTATGGCAACATGTACAAAATTGCCATCCTACCCATTAAAGGTTTGTACGTATGACATGCACATGATGTAGGCCTTAAGGTTACGCTAACAGAGTTGCCGAAGCGGCTTTGAGGGGAAATAATTACGCAACATTAATATATACAATAAAGTCAATCTGGACTTTTATAATTGCATTTTCACAACACTTTTAGGATCTAGATGTTAGGCCGCCAAACAGAGAACTTACACACTGGCCGGTGGACTAGAATATACAGCACACTTACAAAATGCCTTTATTAGGGCAACATATATAGATATGTCATACTGCTCAGTTTAGCAACATATATGTAGGTATATCATCAGATCCACACTGACCATAAGAATACCATATATACAACATTTGCAGGACTTTTACAGGCAAAACAAAACATGTACAGACTTTGCAACACACATTTAGGTACCACAGTGACTATTAGGATTCTATATGGACAACATTTACAGGACTTTTAGAGGCAAAGAGAAACATGTAAAGAGTGTAAAATTGGACTCCTGGGTACCATGTTTACCGGTCTGTGGGAAATTGGCATGAAATCAACATTTGTGGAGCTGTCATACTGGCCAATATATGCTACTGAATGCATGGCACTGACAGGTAGCAGGCTTTCGGGTTATATACAAAAATTGTTACACTACCAATTATGTGTCCTCGAACCACAACTGAAGTAAACTTGCCATCACCAAGCATTCTCTTCTCTTGGGTCATTAATTACAGCCTCGAAGAGATTAAAATTAAAGTGAGATATTATGCCCTTAATTTTTTTGTATTATGATAGTTCTAAAATTGGACTTTGAGGTAGCATGTTAACAAGTCTTTGGGAAAGTGGCATTAAATCAACATTTGTAGAGCTGTTATACTGGCCAATATGCTACTGAATACATGACATTAACAGGTGTTTGGTTTTCAGTAAATATACTGAAAATTGTTGCACTAACAATTTTATGCCCTCGACCCACAACTGAAGTAAACTTTTCATCACCAAGCATTCTTTTCTCTTAGGTCATTAATTACAGCCTCGAAGAGATTAAAATTAAAGTGAGACATTATGCCCTTAATTTTTTTGTATTATGATACACAGCTGTCATGATGTCTACAAGGGTACAGCATATATACCGCAAGGCTACAGGAAAATGACATTATGGCAGTATATAGCAAGCCCTTATTTAAAACAAGCATTAGGGCACCATATACATAGCTGGCATCCCCTTGGTAAGCTGAAAATGTTGAAAACGGATTTAGCGTGGACAATATGGCTAAAACTCGGTTGCTGTCGCCATTTTTCAATAAGTAATCTATCATAAAGACTTAAAGACTATATAGAAGTACCTGCAATGTGCAACCATGTGGTCAGCATCCACTTATAGAAAAAGAACAGTGGAGCTGTGAAATGGTCCTTTGTTTTTAGACAAAAGCTCAGTTGGAATGTTGCCTAACTTTTAAGCTACAAGGCCATGAGCTGGGACTTTGAAGGTTGAGGAATAAACTTTACCAGTTTAAGTGTGCAGAGTTTCTGACACAAAAACAAATACTTTCAAAGTGTGGCACACACTCCACTTGACACACCACACAAGAAAACATTGTCATATCACTACAAAACCTCACTCTAACCTTACATATACCAAGTCAAGTCAAAGGGTTTTTAGGTTAGAATGAAACTGATGGTGTTCTTTATTTGTCTAATCTATAAAAAATATAAAGTATGTAATCATAAAAACTAAGTAAAACTAAGCCGGTTGACGTCATCTCTGTTTCCATCTCTTTGGTCTCCTCAGATTGGTACAAGAAAGTTTCCATAGAAAACTTTACAGGTAATTTATTTTTCTTAAGTTCACTGTAATGTCTAGTTCTTGCCTATCAAGGCAAACAAAAAATATGACAGAAAAGTGTTGTAAAACATATCCCCGGGCAAAGGTAAGGGACATGTTTTACAACACTTTTCTGTGGTAAAACTTACATTTGCCATCTGGAATAAAATCTGCTGACCACCAACATTTTCAATAAAATGGCTAATGAGCACACCCTTCTGAGCTGGTCCACACTCCCCAATTAAAAGATAACCAAGCCAACTTGGCCAAATTTCTTTTGTCCAGTTTTATGGTACACTCTCCTAAACTCCTTAATTTTCTACAAGAATCTTGTAAATGGCTACACTACCAATCATGGATCAGGGACATGATCTGGAATCATTTTTACTAAATATTCAATCTCAAGAGCTGTTTTTTTTTTCTCTCTAGAGTTGAGAAATATGAAACAAATGGTCATTTTGGTAATCCTGCCAGTCATTCTCAGTTGATGGTGCTCAACCAAAACAGGAACAAATAAACTAAAAAACACCCCCCCCCCAAAAAAAAAGACACCCCAGGAGGGATTTTTGTGAGTACAGAAATAACATGGAAGCCACAGTAAATGAAAACTTTCCAGTTCCAGACTGGGAGGAGAACAGGAATAAAAGGAAAGAATCATGACTGAATGGGCCTTGGCTAACCTGACCAACCAGGCCTTGGCACACAAGGCTCTCCTTTCTAAAGCACCCATACAGATGCCTGCCTCACAGCGAGGGTGGGGGTGGGGGGATGTGAAGGGACCTTCCACTCCAGACACTGCCAAATGTGAAAGCAACATAATGCTGATAGTGCTGCCAAAGGGTGTGAACACTATTATTATTATTATGCGGGATGGGCACCAAAAGATTGACCTGTTATTAAGATTATGTTATTGGCTTGAGACTTGTCACCCCCAGATTGTCATGCGTTGAAATGTCACTACAAGTGTGGATTCATACTAGTAGTTTTACTATAGGAAAACACGCCTCTGATTGGTCCGTATGGCCAATACTAGGTCACTATGGTAGACCATTGGAGAGAAGTCCCATTCGCTGGTCCCTCCACAGTCACCCCTGCTCACTAAACAGGTCTGTGGCCAGAGGTCCCTCTGGTCGTGTCTGCCATACTCCCGACCACTAGTCTGTAGTATAGCGAAAGGGTGGTACCTAGGTAACTACAAAGGCAGTGAATACAAAGGCGAGGAAAAATCAGTAGTGACTGCAGGAAAGGAAAGGGTGACGCCATTATCACTCCTTTTTAGTGCCAGTCGTCTAGGCTTTAATCCAAGTGTGCCCCCATAGGTCAAGCTTTGTTTGTGCAAGTTGGAGCAGACAGTTTATTCCAGGGAGCCTCCAGTTGTTCTTCCTTTCCCTGCTCACTCCAAGTTGCCTGGCCCCTCTTGCAAAAGTGGTGCCGAGTCTTCTATGGAGTCAGGTGCAATGAAGCCCAAGGTGGCTATTGCGGTCAGAGCAGTGGCCCCAACTGCATCCTCCATGCTGACCATGGCTTTTCCCAGGTCTCTTGGGGGGACAAGGTTACAGACCATGAAATAGTGGTAAGGGCTTGGCCATTACAGTCACTTTTGAGAGATGTGAGGGAGCAACTTTATGGCCGCTTTTCCCCCTACTTCCCTCCACCAGCCATGCGCTTCTGTGCTTCCACCACAGGAGGGAGAAGAAAAAGAGGAAGAGGCATCATTAGCACCTCTCCTGTTCTCCTTTGCCAGATGGGAAGGCATGTCCCCAGAGCCGTTGCTCTGGCATTTTGCCTGCTGGGTTGAGGCAGGTCTTCCCTCAGCAGTTGCCAATCTGGAGGGTAGTGCCGTGGCACAAGTCATGGTTCTGACGTCCAGGTGTCAAGTCTCACCTGTGTATTCCACTTGTACAAGTTGGAAGCTCTGAAATCCTTTCCCACCAATGAAGATTGCACAGGTGGTCAATCTAGCTTCCATTGGGGATGTGTGCCTACACAGTGTGGTGGTGGACTGGGGTGCTGCTGCACTTTAGCCTACCCCTACAGAGGCTAAAGGTATCATTTTTTGGGTGTGCCTGGGCTGGTGCAAGAGATTGCAGTAAGCGTCACTCCGCCAGTCCCTAGGCCTATTCACCTCATGCGTGCCAGCAGGCCGGTGATGATTGCTCCTGCTGGGGAACTTCTGTTGTGCATGTTGCGCAAGGAGACTTTTCTTGTGTGGGAGGAACTGCAGTCTCAGTATGGTTCTGGGACAGTGACACCAGCTGGAGAGGCTTCCTCCTGGACACTAAGGCTAGGACAGAGGAGGAATTAATCTCCTTGGGTTGGGGAATGATCTGGATTACCGTCCAATGGCCAAGGATATTTTTGACCTTGTTTGTTTGGATTTCCCAAGTGAGGATTCCAAACCAAAGGAACAGGGTGCTTGTTTCTCTTGCCTTGCAGCAGAGAGGAAAGAAGCCTAATCTCTGCCACTTCTCGCAACTGTCAAGTGGGTGAAAGTTCGTGAGTGTGCAGCTTCAGCTCATAAGGTAGGAGATTTGGTGGACTTTTCTCCTTCTAAGGTGGAGAGGCTGGGGTTCGTGTTTTGGACAAACATCACCTTTGTGCAGTGTACCTATCCCAGGGAGACTGTCCCGCAGCCCATATTGGTGCAGCCTAAGGCAATGGCGAAGTGGGTCAACACAGTTGAGTTGGCACCCAAGGAAGAAGTGCCTTTCTGCACCTTCATGGCTGGAAGGTGTATCAATTTGTTGGCAGCACTGTGGGTCTAGGAATGTGCCAGAAATGGCATCCTTAGGAAGGCTTAGCCCTGGGTCGTGCCATCAAAGAGACTGAGTATGGAACCATGCCTCACTCATCCCTCTGGTTGTTTGAGCAGGATGCAGTGGTTATGACAATTGTAGGCTCTTTGGTGGACTCTTCAGGATGTTCTGCCATATGCTTATTGGAGGAGGTGAATGACAATCCCTTGGCACCAGCCTCCACCAAATGTGTGCTGGTCACCATGCTGGGCCTTGAGCAGTCTCCGGGCCATGCTGTGGGCCACATGCTCAGCAGGACCTGCTTGATGCAAATATGAAGTTGCTGTAATGTAATGTGCTCCTCCATGCGGCCAACCTGCCCAAAGAGGTAAGGACTGGTGCTTACCAGCTTCCCGTTGACCCTGTTAGTTCACAGCTGTTTGGTCAGGGGTTGGTTCCCATCCAGGAGAGGGCCGATTAAACAGCCAAGGAGAAGCAGCAAAAGTCTCTGGATGAGGCTTTGCTGTGGGCTGCAAGATGGTGCAAAGGGATGGTACCCCCTGCCTGTCAGCCTGCTGCAGCTGGGCATGGCCCTAGGCCACAGCAGAAGCTGCAGAGGTGGAGGCTGAAGCCAATTAACAAGGATGGCCAGCTTTCAAAGTTGGTCTCTTTCAGCTCTTAGAGGAACCATAAGCCGGCAGCTCATCCCTTGGGATGTGCACCCATCATCCATTATTCTGTGTGGGCCCACCGGTCTGCAATCCCTCTCTGCCTTCTTGGCAAGGATTGGTAGGCAAGGATCTGGTGTTGTTCAAAGACCAGTGAGATCTATTATTGGGCTATAGGCCACAGACCACAGTTATAAATCCTTCTATTTTTCATATTAGCATTTTTCAGTCTAAAAAATTAGCATTTTGTTATTTTGAAATTCGGTGAATGGCATTTCACAGATAAAAATGTCAGAAAAATATGGACGGATTTTTGCCATACAATTCCCAGCACGTTAATTTGTGATAATTGAAATATGAAACAACACCTGGATGTCAGCTTTATACAGGTGTATGAACTGTGCTCTTGCCAGGGTCACATCACTGTCCTTCCCCACCATGAAGTTCCCACCTGGCCTGGAAGACATTGCACATATATGACCACCAATGAAGCAACTCTGCGATGCAGGAAACCTGACTTAGCTTTATTTAAACAGAAGCTACAGGATGCTGAAAACACGGTATTTTCACAATCATGGACTATCTCCGTTGGGATGGGCAACCAGCCAATCACAACTGTGGTCTGTAACCTAATAGACTTATCAAAATTTGTATAACTAGTTTAACTGAAGCCACAACTTGTTTTTTGCGAAGGATTTGCATTAACTTTACCAAACTTCAATATTAAGCAAAATATCAACTTTTTTTGCAAGCAACCTTTTAATCTGAAAAATCAGTTTTTTTGACAAATAAAATTATTAATTAAAATTTTGAGGAAAATTATATAATTGCATCCAATCAATTCTTTTCTGTTCAATATAAATACGATACACAATGGGCTATGATGCAAACCCATAATCACTTGCCTGCATGTCCTGCCCTTACAATGAGAGATCAAATTACAATGCCACACCCCTTAATTTTAACCCAAAATTTGAATATATTGCTAAAATTTTATGAATTTTTTGGGTGAAATTGGTGATTTTTTTACTATTTATGGATACATTCGTAACATCTGTTTACAGAAAATATGACATCTATCACTGCTGAGGCATTAATGGCGGCTGGGGGGAGTATCAGTTACACCAAGTCAGCATCTAATACCAGTCATTATGCCAGTATTTTCCTGAAATAATCTGAATTATGGCAGACAATGGAACAGTTGCAGTGTTTAAACATTATAAGCCCATCAAAGTGCACAGTTTAAGACCAGTAGGTCACAGATTAGAGTAGCAATATTCAGCATATTATGTTTTTTTGGTATTAAAATTATGGAATTTTAATGCAACCATTGTTTGAACATTAGGAGGGCAGTTGGGTGATCCAGCTTCCACAAACCAATAGTGCTATGCCTTTTTTCTGCAGTAGACTGAATAAGTTGTGATTTATTGACCTGGTTTCTGATGTATGTGCACATATTAGAAAGAAAATGAGAAAAGTTTGTACAGTTATTGCAATATCATAAATGCATTTTTGTATTCACAAGTGCTCTGATTTTAAATTTGATAAGCATCCAATTATCAATCCAATTATTAGGCGCAAGTGCTTTCAGGCAAGTGTTTAATGGAAGCTAACTTTTTCCCCCTTGTTTCACTTTCTGAAACTCTTATAATTATATGTGGTTGTATGTCGAAGTTCAAATGTTTTGCCAGGTACGTACAGCAGCTTGGTAAAAGTTATAAAATGTGCAGTTCATAAGTGCTGTCATCCATATTCATGGATATAAAGTGATTCATTTATGTGAAAATAATATGCTGAAGAACTCAGCAGCTCAACAAAGTCAGCATGTCTGATTTTAAATGATTTACCCCAGTCAAATGACACACATATATGACAAGCTTTTGTCTACCAAAAAAAAAAATAAAAAAAATAAAAAAATTAAAAAAAGGGGATGGGGTGGGGGTGGGGAAACAAAAACAAAACCAAAAGACAAAGAGATTTTCATTTTACCAAAGATTTGTACAGCTCTACTTACAGACAATGCGCATTTTTTTCTGGTATGCCCAAAATCATTTTGACACGATTTTTTGCATAAACAGCTCTGCATATGAATGGAGGCTGTAGGCCTACAATGACAATGCCACAAAATTAAAAGTTTGAAACAGAGGGTCACTTAGTTTCATATCAATGGGATTAGCATAATTTATCTATATCATATTAGAATTGTTAATTTCTCATACACACATATGATTACCTGTGTGGTACCTGTCAGGTATTGCTAAATACAAAGGGCTATGGAAGCTATCTATCTACCAAGCAGTCAGCAAAGGAGGCATAGCCCGTGCACTTTTTAAATGTCTTGCAGCAAATCGTGTTATTATTTATGCAGTGTGGTTCCACTGATAGGTGCAACATGTCTATGCACAATGATTTGTGACATAAATGTGATACTTCATGAATTTTTGGAAAATTGAGACTGTTAAACTTGATATTCACAGCCGATCTGTGGGTGTAAACTTCCTTTCCCCTTTCATAAGCTGGCCTGAGGTACACAATACCATAGCCCGAACCATTTGTCTTGTGATCTACAGTCCCAGGACCATATTTTGCAAGCTCCATCCATGTAAAAGTTATTAGGATCACTCAAACTTGTCCAGGCAGCTGTCAAAAAGTGCTAACTTCCAATTTTTAACTTGTTTGATGGACGATAATACAATAACAACATGACCATGTGAGTCCCAATACATACCGAGTCTGCCCTAATAGGCCACAGACCACAGTTATAAATCCTTCTATTTTATATATTAGGATTTTTCAGTCTAAAAAATCAGAATTTTGGTATTTTGAAATTCGGTGAATGGCATTTCACAGATAAAAATATCAGAAAAATATGGACGGATTTTTGTCATACAATTCCCAGCACGTTAATTTGTGATAATTGAAATATGAAACAACACCTGGATGTCAGCTTTATACAGGTGTATGAACTGTGCTCTTGCCAGGGTTACATCACTGTCCTTCCCCACCATGAAGTTCCCACCTGGCCTGGAAGACAGTGCACATATATGACCACCAATGAAGCAACTCTGCGATGCAGGAAACCTGACTTAGCTAACTTTATTTAAACAGAAGCTACAGGATGCTGAAAACACGGTATTTTCACAATCATGGACTATCTCCGTTGGGATGGGCAACCAGCCAATCACAACTGTGGTCTGTAACCTAATAGACTTATCAAAATTTGTATAACTAGTTTAACTGAAGCCACAACTTGTTTTTTGCGAAGGATTTGCATTAACTTTACCAAACTTCAATATTAAGCAAAATATCAACTTTTTTTGCAAGCAACCTTTTAATCTGAAAAATCAGTTTTTTTGACAAATAAAATTATTAATTAAAATTTTGAGGAAAATTATATAATTGCATCCAATCAATTCTTTCCTGTTCAATATAAATACGATACACAATGGGCTATGATGCAAACCCATAATCACTTGCCTGCATGTCCTGCCCTTACAATGAGAGATCAAATTACAATGCCCCACCCCTAAATTTTAACCCAAAATTTGAATATATTGCTAAAATTTTATGAATTTTTTGGGTGAAATTGGTGATTTTTTTACTATTTATGGATACATTCGTAACATCTGTTTACAGAAAATATGACATCTATCACTGCTGAGGCAATAATGGCGGCTGGGGGGAGTATCAGTTACACCAAGTCAGCATCTAATACCAGTCATTATGCCAGTATTTTCCTGAAATAATCTGAATTATGGCAGACAATGGAACAGTTGCAGTGTTTAAACATTATAAGCCCATCAAAATGCACAGTTTAAGACCAGTAGGTCACAGATTACAGTAGCAATATTCAGCATATTATGTTTTTTTGGTATTAAAATTATGGAATTTTAATGCAACCATTGTTTGAACATTAGGAGGGCAGTTGGGTGATCCAGCTTCCACAAACCAATAGTGCTATGCCTTTTTTCTGCAGTAGACTGTATAAGTTGTGATTTATTGACCTGGTTTCTGATGTATGTGCACATATTAGAAAGAAAATGAGAAAAGTTTGTACAGTTATTGCAATATCATAAATGCATATTTGTATTCACAAGTGCTCTGATTTTAAATTTGATAAGCATCCAATTATCAATCCAATTATTAGGCGCAAGTGCTTTCAGGCAAGTGTTTAATGGAAGCTAACTTTTTCCCCCTTGTTTCACTTTCTAAAACTCTTATAATTATATGTGGTTGTATGTCGAAGTTCAAATGTTTTGCCAGGTACGTACAGCAGCTTGGTAAAAGTTATAAAATGTGCAGTTCATAAGTGCTGTCATCCATATTCATGGATATAAAGTGATTCATTTATGTGAAAATAATATGCTGAAGAACTCAGAAGCTCAACAAAGTCAGCATGCCTGATTTTAAATGATTTACCCCAGTCAAATGACACACATATATGACAAGCTTTTGTCTACCAAAAAAATAAAAAAAATGAAAAAATAAAAATAAAAGGGGGTGGGGTGGGGGTGGGGGAAACAAAAACAAAGCCAAAAGACAAAGAAATTTACATTTTACCTAAGATTTGTACAGCTCTACTTACAGACAATGCGCATTTTTTTCTGGTATGCCCAAAATCATTTTGACACGATTTTTTTGCATAAACAGCTCTGCATATGAATGGAGGCTGTAGGTCTACAATGACAATGCCACAAAATTAAAAGTTTGAAACAGAGGGTCACTTAGTTTCATATCAATGGGATTAGCATAATTTATCTATATCATATGGCTGCTTGTTAAAGTTTGCTGGGCCTTCCAGCCTTCCATTTTCAAGAGTCCCGTTTTCATTTCCAGTTCATGTAGAGGTGGACCAGGCACTCTTGGACAAGGCCATACAAAAGCTGGCAGACAAACAGGCCACTGAATGGGTGTTAAATGGTGAGTCTTCAGGCCTTTACAATTATCTCTTTTTGACAGTGGACAAAGACCTATGATTATTTACATCCCCCGTCTGAACAAGTATTTTGTTGTGCAGCACTTCAAGATGGAGACTCCTGCCACCATCATGGCAACAATGAGACAGGGTGTTTTGGTAACCTTAATAGACCTGAAAGATGCATTTTTTTCAGATTTCTATATCCTAGTGCTAGCGCAAATTTTTGCACTTGTTGAATTAGAGTGTTTCAGTTCCATGCCATGGTGAGGGCACTTGCTTGTTTTCACTTAGGTCATGAGCGAGGTAGCAGCCTTTGTGCACAAGTAAGGGACCCGGCTGCACCTCTATCTTGACAACTGGCTCCTGCTGTCTCAGGACCACGGCCTCCTTCTACGACACTGCTGAATCTGTGTTTGAAGTTAGGCTTGTCACAATCCACCCTAACTTGTGAATTTCCCACAAGGGAGTTTGTTTTTCTGGGTATTCAATTTTTGAACAATCCCTTTCATCTGTCTTCTGTCAGAAGACAGGTGGAGGTGGCTTGTCTTGTTCTTGAACAGGTTCAGAAGGGCATCTTCCCCATCAGCATATCAATGGATGCATTTGATAGAGACCTTCAGGTCCATGGATTCAGAGGTTCCACTGGGGAGGCTTTGTTGTTGGCCTTTCCAGACCAGTTTTTGAGATCGGTGGGATTGACAGAACAAGCTCTTGTCCCAGTGTATTTTGATTCAGCTGTCCATTCTGCTAATTCTGAACCTGAGGTACCATCGGGCAAACATCAAGCCTTCTCCAGTTCAAGTCACATGGGAGAACAAGCATGTCCTGGTGATGTGCAATAACTGTGCATGGGCTGCATGTAAATGAAGAAACAGGAAAGTACCAGGTCGAAGAGGCTCTTCTCCCGGGGCAGGTCAATCTTGCTTTGGTGCCATCAGTTCAGAGTGAGAAATGAATGCCAGCACATTCCAATTTGCCTGAGTGTCAAGGTGGACCTGCTCTCATGCCAATGGCAGGTGATTCAGACTGAGTGGTCTGTGAATATCAGCGTGGTGTAAATGATCTGGGCCCTTTAAGGCCAACTGCGCATTGATCTCTTTACCATGAGGGACAATCACAAGAGTGACACCTTTGTGTCCCCATTCCCAGATGAGTTGGCATGGGCAACAAATGCCATGTTAATTTCATGGTGGTGAATGCGGGGGTATGCCTTTCCTCCCACCCCGGTCTTGTAGAGGGTGTTGCAAAAGATAGTGGAGGAGCAGTGCAAAGTCCTTCTTGTGGGCCCCTGGTGGCCCTAGAGGGAATGGTCTTTCAACTTCTTGGAGTTCAGCATGGAGCCCAATGGGCTCTTCCTCACCTTTTGCAACTGTTCTGACAACCAGACTCAAAACGCGTTCCACTGCAACCCATGCTTTCTCAGGCTTCATGTTTGGAAACTATGGCCTTAGGCATTTCTTCACCAGGCTTCTCAAAAGGAGTAGCTCAGCAAATTTGCCATGGGAAGCTTCAATACCATTCTTGAAAGATCAATGACTTTCACTGGAACAAGTTTTCTTCCTAGTGCTCTGCCGAGGGACTGTCTCCTTGGGAAGCAATGGTCCACCAGGTTGCAGACCTTTTGTTAAGTCTGTTTGAGGAAGGGTACTTGAAGGTTCGCACCTTTGAGGGATACAAATCAGCCAATGTGGCTATCCTTAAGACCAAGGGGTAGAGCCTCTGGACTGATCCCTTCCTGTGTTGGGTTGTCAAGTTTTTTTGCACTGATCAACCAGTGGAGTGCAATGTGGTGCCTCGCTGAGACCTCTCTGTGATACTGGGATTGCTGACAAATTACCTGTTGGAACCTAAGGATATGGATTCGATTGATCTGAAGATCTTAACCTTCAAGATGTTCTTCCTGTTAGCTCTGGCAACAGGTGCTAAGTGCAGGGAGCTGCATGTTTTAGCTAGGTCCCTCATCAAGTGGTCTACTGATGGGAAGAATGCCTTCTAAGGCCTCAATTGAGAGGCCTCTGTGTCCCAGAAAGAAGTAGCCCGTGACCTGACAATGGAATCAACAGAGTTTTGCTTGAAGTTCCTTTCGACAACTATGTGGATGTCAGAGCTAAATCTGGCACTTTGTCCTGTGAGTGCACTTCAGTTGAGCTTTATTGGGCTGGGCTAAAATACCTCCTTTTTTCCTCCCCTCAGACAGACAGCATCATGGACCTTGTCTCGTGGCACCATCTCGGGGTGGATAAGGAAACAATTTCCTTAGGCTACCAGGTGACTGGCCAGGATGAAGAACTTTTCTGTTCTTGCATTGTTGGTTTGAAATTTTTGAAAATGAATCATGTTTTTCTAAACTTTTATACAACTGCATTCTTTCAGGGCTCATGAGACTAAGGTGTTCTCTGAAACCTGGGGTGCATTGAAAAGTGTTTCTGTGGGGGAAATTATGATCACTTTACAGTGGTGTTCTCATAATACCTTTCAGTCTGTCTACTTGCAACACTTGGCAGAACAGGTGGAGCAGCTTTGGTGCTGATGTTCTTCCTGGCAGCCACATCCAGCAGGTCTGAGGGGATGCCTCTCCCACCCTTTCCAGGTCAACAAGGCTGGTTTAGGGACACTGGGGTCCAGGATGGTTTTCTTGTCCATGGCTCTCTAGTGCACAGTTTTGGGCTAGATATTTTAGTATGTACCTCCCTCCTCCCATCTGATTTAACATCAGCTAAACAAAACTATGGTGTTATGATGTATCTTTAACATAAAGTTTTTCAACAGTAAAACTATTATTAAGAAAGGTTACTCACCTTAGGTCACTGATATTCTTACACAATCATCCCTATCAAAAGATTGTGCATGCTCACTGGTATACAGTATTGTCATTAGAGGTGCTGCGACATGCTACAGGACATCTAGGACAGTGATTTCAGCAGCATGGAATGGCCATGGACCCACCAAAATTTTTTTCACGTCTGGCAAGGCAACTAAAGTGCGTGGAGACCAACTTAAGTGAACTATGCTTAGTAATGTTTCTTAATAAAAGTTTTGAGGTTGAAAAACTTCATATAGATTACAAACATTCTATGAAATGTTGACTGTTCACCATAATTGCCTCTTTGGATCTTAGGCCAAACTTTTTTCTTGATGAAGATCTGCAAAATGAACTTGAGGGTACAACATACAGAAACCTAGTATACAGGAAAGTGACATCAGGGCAACATGTACATAGCACCAACAGCTTACAGGCATTACAGCAACAAAAAATCTAATTTGCATTCAAGTCACTTGATTTCACACTGTAATACATTTCATTCTACATAGAATAATAACACTGTTTCTGCCCCCCTCCCCCCCATCAACAATAGGAACATATCAATAACTGGTGCATCATCCATATATGTTTCAATTTAAAGATCATGGGCAAATGATTTTATATACTTTGAGAACCATCAAAGGAGAGAGTATAAATTTCATTAGTGATGCAATGTGGCATTGCTCTAAGTAAATCCTGAATATAAATTTGCACTGAATTTTTGGTGGTGTTTGAGATTAGCAAACTTCAATGTGGAACATTAAAATAACGATTATGCAAAATGCCTTTCCTCTCTGGAGCAAAATAGACTGATTGTAAAGGGAATTCTGTATGGAAAATTAGACTAAATCCTGGTTGCTGTTGTGAAAATTAGCCAAGTGGTATTTCACTAAAGAGTATATTGCATAGGATGATTTATGCAAGTGATCACTATTATTTGCCCCACTATTCCATTAAAATACTATTTACTAGAGCATGGAAAGAATACTTCTGCTCTTTCATGCTGGTCAATTGGGTACCATACATAGCACTATGAAAAGGAACAGGCATATCAGTAGCCTTTACAGAGCTGTTCTATTTGCCATGACGGCGCTGTATACACAAAACCTGGGGCCAGGGGCCAGGGAAACAAATTGAGTTGCAAAACCACACAACAGGACAGATGCATTAGGGAAATAAGAAGGTACTGGCTAAAGGCATAGGGGCAACGCACAGTACAAACAGGAAACAAGCATTGGGGCAACGTGTGCATATTTTAGTGTCAGGTTAAGTAAGATTGACATATCAAAACGCTCATCTTTGTTGGAAAATAGGCCAAAATCTTGCCTCCATCTAATAGTGATTAAGCTTGTGGCAACACTGCCCCAAAGGCCAATAGAGAAATAAATACACATACCTTATATACACAATGCTATCCTACTGCAACGTCAGGATGTTTTATTCTTTTCCTTCACCTTTCTGCACTTTAAACGATAAATCAATCACAGGGTGTAAAGGATATGCATTGAAATTTAAAAAGCAAAGGGAAACCATTCCTAGCAACCTGTAGGATATACATAAAACTTGCTGGTTGAAAAGAGTTAAAAGTACACTTTCTGATCATTAGATCCACAACTTGAAGAATAAGATTACTACAGGTCAGAAACATCACTGATCTGTAGCTCTCAACTACGCTTTGGGCAGCTTGCAGCCCATAAATAATTTAACATGGGGATTTTTGGGAATTTATGTGTACACAAAGGAGAGTTCTTTAATTTTGTAGCTCTGATGTCAAAGTGAGTTCCAGAATCCAGAAAACGCATAGGGCAGATGTATTAGGGCAACATTGGAAGAGACCTCATACTAGTCAATACCCTTTTACAGCAAATAGGTATTAGGTCAACACAAGCAGAGCAGTCAAAAAGGCCATTTGTATATCAAACATGTGACTGGAAGCAGAGGAAGCAGGGATCAAGGCCATAAAACAGAGGAGTCATGAATGCTATAAGGTAAACAGAGATACATCAGTTGCTTACACTGTGCTACTATACTGACCCATATGGTTACCATATACTCAATACTTACATGAAACAGGCATTAGGACAACATGTACAAAATTGCCATGCTACCCAATAGGGGTTTGTATGTATGTCATGCACATGATGTAGGCATAAAAGTTACGCTAACAGGGTTGCCAAAGTGGCTTGTACCGGAGATAAATACGATACACAAATATATACAATGCTGCCAATCTGGACTGATACAGTTGCATTTTCACACCATTTTTAGGAACTAGATGTTAGGGCAACATACAGTTAACATACATACTGAAGAAAAAAAATAACTACAGGTTAAAAACGTCAATGATTTGTAACTCTAAAACTAGCTAAGAGCGGATAGTAGTCAATAAAAGGTAATTTAACATGGGGACTTATGGCAATGCATGTGTGCACCAAGGAGAGTTGACTAGGGTAGTAACTCTGATTTCACAGTGACTTCGAGAATGCAAAAAATTAATAGGACACAGGCATGATGGCAGCATTAGGAGAGCCCTCATGCTGGTCAATAATTTTTTTGTGCAAAAAACGCCAACTGCAAATAGGTATTACATGAACATATGCAGAGCTGTCAAAAAGGGCCATTTGTTTACCAAACATATGACACGTAAAAGAATCAGGGGTCAAGGCCATAAAAACAAAGCAGCTATAATTGCTATAAGGTGAACAGATGCACAACAGGTGCTTACACTGTGCTTCCATACTGACCCATAAGGCTACCATATACAAACACACTTACAGGAAACAGGTATTAGGACAACATGTACAAAATTGCCATGTTACCCATTAGGAGTTTGTTTGTATGACACGCACATGATGTAGGCATCGAGGGTACGCTAACAGAGTTGCCAAAGTGCCTTTTACGGGAAAGAGATATGCAACACTAATATATACAATGGTGTGAACTTGGACTGTTATAGTTGCATTTCCACAACACTTTTAGGATCTAGATGTTAGGACACAATACAGAGAAATTACAATCTGGCCGTTGGTGTAGAATATGTAGCACACTTACATAACGCCTGAGTTAGGCCAATATATAGACATGTCAGACTGGTCAGTTTTGCAACATATATATAGGTACCACACTGATGATTAGGATACCATACATCAAACATTTGTAGGACTTTTACAGGCAAAACAAAACATATACAGAGTTCGCAACATAAATTGAGGTACCACAGTGACTATTAGGATACTATATACACAACATTTACAAGACTTTTACAGGCAAAGAACAACATGTACAGAGTTCTAAAATTGGACTTTGAGGTACCATGTCAACAGGTCTGCGGGATATTGGCATCAAATCAAAAGTGGTAGAGCTGCCATACTGGCCAATATGCTACTGAATGTATGGTATTAACAGGTAGCAGGCTTTCAGGAAATATACAAAAAATTGTTGCATTAACAATTGTGTGCCCTTGAACCACAACTGAAGAAAACTTTTCATCACTGAGCATTCTTTTCTCTTGGGTCATTTATTACAGATTCCAAGAGATTAAAATTAAAATCACACATTATGCCCTTTATTTTTCTTTTTTTTTCTATTATGATACACAGCTGTCATGATGTCCACAAGGGTACAACATATATAGCGCAAGGCTATAGGAAAATGACATTACAGCAGTATATACCAAGCCCTTATACAAAACAAGCATTGGGGCAACACATACATAGCTGGCATTCCCTTGGTAAGTTGAAAATGTGGAAAACGGATTTTGCGTGGACAAAATGGCTACAACTCGGTTGCTGTCATCATTTTTCAATAAGTAATCTATACTTAAGGACTATATAGAAGTCCCTGCAATGTGCAACCATGCGGTTAGCAACCACTTGCAGAAACAGACCAGTGGAGCATGTGAAATGGTCCCTTGTTTTTTGACAAAAGCTCTCTTGCATCGTTGCCTAACTTCTAAGCTACAAGGCCATGAGCTGGGACTTTTCAGGTTGAGGAGTAAACTATACCAGTTTAAGTATGATGAGTTTCTCATACAAAAACAAATACCAAAGCCTGGCACATTCTGCACTTGACACACCAAACAAGAAACCATTGTCCTATCACTATATAACCTAACTCTGTTCTTACATATAACAAGTCAAATCGGGTTTTCAGGTTAGAATGCAACTGATGGTGCTCTTTATTTGTCAAATCTATAAAAATATACAGTTTGTAATCATAAAAACAAGGCAAAACTAAGCAGGTTGACGTCATCTCTGTTTACATTTCTTTGGTTTCTTCAGATTGGTGCAGTAGTGCTACCACAGAAGGGTGTTGTAAAACATATCCTGGACCAAAGGCAAGGGACATGGGTTGAAATTTCACTACAAGTGTGGGTTCATATAAGCAGTTTTTTACTATCGGAAAACACGCCTGGTTGGTCCATACTGGCCAATACTAGGTCACTACGGTAGACTGTGGTAGAGAGGTCCCATTCACAGGTTCCATCCCCAGTCACCTCTGCTAACTGAGCAGGTCTGTGGGCAAAGGTCCCTCTGGTCGTGTCTGCCCTGCTCTTGACCGCTCGTCGGTAGGACAGCAAAAGGACGGTACCTAGGTAAATACAAAGACAGTGAATACCAAGATGAGGAAAAGTCATTAATGATTGCAGGTAAGGTTAAGGTGATGCCATTCTCACTCTTTGGTAGTTCTACTCTTCCAAGTGTCCACCTGGGTCAAGCTTTGTTTTGTAGGTTGGAGCAGATGGTTTATTCAAGGGAGCCTCCAGTCATTTCTCTTTTCCCTGCTCACTCAGAGTTGCCTGGCCCCTCTTGCAAGAGTGGTGCTGAGTCTTCTATACTATAGAGTCAGGTGCGCTGAAGCCCAAGGTGGCTATTGCAGTCAGAGCGGTGGCCCCAACTACATCCTCCATGCTGTCCATGCTGTTTTAGTTCTCTTGGGACTACCAAGTGATGGCCCGTGAAATAGTGGTGAAAGCTGGGCCATTATGGTCGCTATTGGGCAATGTGGTAGAGCAGCTTCATGGCTGCTTTCTCCCCTACTTCCCTCCACCAGCCATGAGCTTTCATGCTTCTGCCACAGGAGGGAGAAGAAGAACAGGAAGAGGCATCATTGGCACCTCTCCTCGTCTGCTTTGCCAGATGGGAAGGTATGTCCCCAGAGCCATCACTCTGGCATTTTGCCTGCTGGGCTGATGCAGGTCTCTCCCTCAATAGTTCCCAATCTGGAGGGTAGCACGGTGTCAAAGAGATCTGATGTCAAGGTGTCTAGTGTCACCCCACGAGTCACCTAGTCCAAGTTGGAAGCTCAGAAATCCTCTCCCACCAACGGAGATTGCACAGGTTGTCAATGTAAGTTCCATGGGGGATGTGTATAGGTTGCTGGGATGTAATGTGCTCCTCTGAGCAGCCAACCTGGCCAAAGAGCTAAGGATGGCTACTTACCAGCTGCCCCTTGACCCTGTTAGTTCACAGCTGTTTGGTCAGGGGTTGGTTCCCATCCTGGAGAGGGCGAATTAAGCAGCAAAAGTCTCTGGATGAGGCTTTGCTGTGGGCTTCAAGATTATCCAAGGGATGGCACCCCCCGCCTGTCAGCCTGCTGCAGCTGGGCATGGCCCTACACCACAGCAAAACCTGCAGAAGTGGAGGCTGAAGCCAACTAACAAGTATGGCGTGCTTTCAATGTTGGTCTCTTATAGTTTTTGTGCACCAGTAAGGGGTCTGGCTGCACATTTATCTGGACAACTGGCTCCTGCTGTCTCAGGACCACAGCCTCCCTCTATGACACTGCTGAATCTGTGTTTGAAGTTAGGCTTTATTTTTGAGTCTCCCATGAGGGAGTTTGTTTTTCTGGGGATTTAATGTTTGAACAGTCCTTTTCATCTGTCTCCTATCAGAGGACTGGTGGTGGTGGCTTGTCTTGTTATTGATCAGGTTTAGGAAGGCATCGGCCCCATCAGCATGTCAAGGGATGCATTTGGTAGACACCGTAAGGTCCATGAATTCAGAGGTTCCCCTGGAGAGGCTTTGTCATTGGCCTACCCAGTTCAGTTTTTACAGATCGGTATGATTGACGGAGCAAGCTCTTGTCCTAGCATATATTGATTCGGCCATACAATCTGCTAATTCTGAACCTGAGGTACTATGGGGCAAACGTGACGCCTAAGCAGTCCCTGATGCTGTTCAATGCCAAGGTAACCCTGTTTATTGATGCTTCTTTTTAGAGCTGGGGAGCCCATTTGGACTCTTTGACAGCCTGAGGGAAATGGCGATTTCTGTGGAGGCATGTTGCCTTCAGTTGGCAAGAACTGGAGGCGATGTTTCAAGCCTTATCCAGTTCAAATCACACAGGGAGAACAAGCATGTCTTGATGATGATGTGTGATAGCCACCCGTCTGCTGTGGACATCAACAAAGAGGGTAGTACCAGATTGAAGAGGATTTTATCCCTGGGCAGGTCAATCTTGCTTTGGTGCCATCAGTACAGAGTCAGAAACCAATGTCGTCACATTACAGGTTGCCTTAGTTACAAAGCGGACATGCTCTCATGCTGATGGCAGGAGATTCAGACCAAGTGGTTTATGAATTTCAAGGTGTGGAAACGATCTGGGCCCTTTTGGGGCCAAGAGCACATCAATATCATCACCTTGTGGGACAATCACAAAATTGACACCTTTGTGTCTGCATTCCCAGATGAGTTAGCATGGGCAACGAATGCCATGTCAATTTCATGGTGGGGAATGTGGGGGTATTCCTTTCCTCCCATCCCAGTTTTGTTGTGCAAGATACTGGAGGAGCAGTGTAAAGTCTTTCTTGTAGACCCCTATTGGCCCAAGAGGGAATGGTCCTTGGACCTTTAGAAGTTGAGCATGTAGCCCCCTCAGGTCTTCTTCCTCTTTTGGAAATGCTCTGACAACCAGGCTCAAACAAGTTCCAGCATAACCCGCAGTTTCTCAGGCTTCACATTTGGAAACTGTAGCCTCAGGCGTTCCTTCATTAGGCTTCTCAAAGAGGGTAGCTGAACAGGTTTACCATGGGAAACTTCATCAGTCTTCTTTAAAAATCAATGACTCGCATTGGAACAAATTAGCTTCCTGGTGCTCTGCAAAGGAACCGTCTCTTAAGGAGGCAATGGTCCACAAGGTTGCAGACATTTTGTTAAGTCTGTTTAAATAAGGGCACTTAAAGAATTGTATCTTCGCGGGGTAAAAATTAGCCAATGCGGCTACCCTTAAGATCAAGGAGCTGAGCCTAGGGATTGATTCCTTTCTCTGTGGGCTTTTCAAGTTTTTTTTCAAACTGTTCAAACAGTAGAGTGCAAGGTGGTGCCTTGCTGAGACCTTGCTGTGGTACTGGGAGTACTGACAAAGTCCATTTGGAACCTATGGATATGGATTCAGTTGATCTGAAGATCTTAACCTTCAAGGTTGTCTTCCTGTTAGGTCTGGCCACAGGTGCTAAGTGCAGGGAGCTGCACACTTTAGCCAGGTCCCTCATCAAGTGGTCTGCTGATAGCAAGGGTGTCTCTCTGAGGCCCCAGGTGGGATCTGTGTCCAAGACACAAGTAGCCTGTGACCTGTCAATGGCATCAACAGGGTTTTGCTTCAGTTCCCATTCGGCAACTATTTGAAGGTCCCAGCCAAATCTGGCACTTTGTCCATTGAGGACACTTCAGGTGTATTTGAGCAGGACTTAAAGCCTTATTGGGCTTTGTCTCGTGGCACCATCTCGGGGTGGATAAGGAAGACAATTTCCTTAGGCTACCAGGTGACTGGGCAGGAAAAAGAGCTTTGCTGTTGTTGCCTAGTTTGGTTTGAAATTTATGAAAATGAGTCATTTTTCTCCAAATTATTATACAGCTGCATTCTGTCAGGGCTCATGAGACTAGGGTGGTCTCTGTGTCCTGGGATGCATTGAAAAGTGTGTCAGTGGTGGACATCATGACTGCTTTACAGTGGTGTTCTCATAACACCTTTCTGTCTTTTTGCCTTCAAGGATTTGTAGAACAGGAAGAGTGGCTTTGGAACTGATGTGCTTCCCAACCGATGCATGCAGCAAGTCTTGGGGGATGCCTCCCCCACCCTTTATAGCTCAAGAGGGCTGGTGTAGGGACACTGGCAGTCCAGGATTATTTTTTGGTCCATGGCTCTCTAGTGCACAGTTTTGGGCTAGATATTTTAGCATGTACCTCCCTCCTCCCGTCTGATTTTAGTTCAGCTAAAGTAACGTATGGTGTTGTAATGTGTCCTTAATATGAAGTTTTTCAACAGTGAGACTATTATCAAGAAACATTACTCACCTTAGGTCACTGGTATTCCCACACAGCCATCCCTGCTATCGGTCCCTCCTACCCAAAGATTGCGCATGCTCACTGGTATGCAGTACTGTCACTAGGGGTGCTGCAACATGCCACAGGGCATGTAGGACAGTCATTACAACAGCATGGATCAGCACTGGACCCATATAAATTTTTTGTAGGTCCGGCAAGACACCTACAGTGCGTGGAGACCAACTTAAGTGAACTCTGCATAGTAATGTTTCCTATTAATAGTTTTACTGTTGAAAATCTTCATATTGACTACAAGCATTTCATTCAATTTTGACTGTACAGCACCACTGCCTCTTACGATCTTGGGCAAAATGCTACATTTTTGTGAAAAAGAGTATGATATTCAATCTTGGTAGTCTTTATTTTTTTTTCTTGACAAAAAGCTGTCATAATGCACATGAGGGTACAACATACACAAACCTAGAATACAGGAAGGTGACATCAGGGCAACATCTACACAGCACCAACAGCTTACAGGCATTTGGGCAACAAAAATTCAGATTCAGTTTCACGTCACTATATTTGACACAATAATACATTTCATTCTAAATATGACCATAATTAATAAATATGAATGCAAAACCTGATAAAGTAGAGTGAAAAACACCGATGTTCCTATTCTCAATATAGCAACTGAAAACTCTGCAGGGAAAAATTCGGAGTGGGTCTGGAGGGCAAATATTTTCTGTATAAGTAAACATGAAATCAGTTTATGAAAAATCTAAAAAGCTAGGGTATGTGTGATTATAAAAAATATAAAAATGTGTGCATTCTCTGAAAAAGGTTATTTGTGCTTAGCGCAAGGAACCCAAATATGCATTTCTCGGCAATAATCCTCTTAAGTGAGACATCAAGGAATGGAGCTAGACATTACTGCACAAAATCTCACAGTACAGAGACTGGCAACTCATCACATATAAAGAAAGATTAGCAGTTAATAATAACACTGTTTCTGCCCACCGTATCGACAATAGGAACATATCAATAACCGGTACATCAACTATACATGTTTCAATTTAAAGTTCATGGGCAAATGATTTTATATACTTTGAGAAACATCAAAAGAGAGGGCATAGATTTTAATAGTGATGCAATGTGGCATTGCTCTAGAAAAAATCCTGAATATAAATTTGCAATGAATCTTTGGTGGTGTTTGGGATTGGCAAACTTTAATGTGGAACATTAAAATAACGATTATGCAAAATGCCTGTCATCTCTGGAGCAAAATGGACTCATTGTAAAGGGAATTCTGTATGGAAAATTAGACTAAATCCTGGTTGCTGTTGTGAAAGTTAAGCAAGTGGTATTTTACTAAAGAGTATCTTGCACAGGATGATTTGTGCAAGTGATCATTATTCTTTGCCTCACTATTACATTGAAAAGTATTTACTAGAACATGCAAAGAATACCTCTCCTATTTCATGCTGGTCCATTGGGTACCATACATACCACTATTAAAAGGAACAAGCATATGGGTAGCCTTAACAGAACTGTCCTATTTGCCGTGAGGGTGCTGTTAACACAAAACCTGGGGCCAGGGGCCAGGGCAATAAATTGAGTTGCCAAACTACACAAAAGGACAGATGCATTAGGAAAATATTAAGGTACTGCCACACTGGCTAAAGGCATAAGGGCAACGTACAGTACAAACAGGAAACAAGCATTAGGGCAACATGTGCATATTTGTGTGTCAGGTTAAGTTAGACATATCAAAAAGAGCATCTTTGTGGGAAAATAGGCCAAAATCTTGCCTCAATCTAATAGTGATTTAGCTTGTGGCAACACTGCCCCGAAGGCTAATAGAGAAATAAGTACACATGCCTTATATATACAATGCTATCATACTGCAACATGAGAATGTTTTATTCTTTTGTTTCACTATTCTGGCACTTTAAACGCTAAGTCAATCCTAGGGAGTAAAGCATGTGCAATTTAAAAAGCAGAGGGAGGCCATTCCTAGCAACCTGTACAATATATGAAAACTTGCTGATTGGAAAGAGTTAAAAGTACACTCTCTGGTCATTAGATCAACACTGCAACCTGAAAAAAAAAAATACTACAGGTCAGAAACATCAATGATCTGAAGCTCTAAGCTCCACTTTGTACAGCTAGTAGCCAATAAAAAGTAATTTAACATGTGGATTTTTGGGGATGTAAGTGTTCACCAAGAAGAGTTCTTTAATTTTGTAGCTCTGATGTCAAAGTGAGTTCAAGAATACAAAAACCACATAGGACACAGGTATTAGAGCAACATTGGAAAAGCCATCATACTAGTCAATACCCGTTTATGCAAAAAGTGCTTACAGTAAATAGGTATTAGGTCAACACAAGCAGGGCTACCAAAATGGCCATTTGTTTATCAACAGATGACACGTAGAGGAAGCACAGATCAAGGCCATAAAACAGGAGTCATGAATGCTATAAGGTAAACAGCGACACATCAGTTGCTTACACTGTACTGCCATACTGACCCATAAGGCTACCATATACTCAACTCTTACATGAAACAGGCATTAGGACAACATGTACAAAATTGCCATGCTACCCAATAGGGGTTTGTATGGACTTCATGGACATGATGTCGGCATAAAAGTTGCGCTAACAGAGTTGCCAATGCGGATTTTATGGGAAATAAATATGCAACGCAAATATGAACAATAGTACCAATCTGGACTGATATAGTCACATTTTCATAACAGTTTTAGGAAATAGATGTTAGTTATACAGTTAACATACATACTGGCCGTTATATGCAAAACATGGTGCTTGAAGAGAGTTAAAAGTACAGTATCTGATTATTTGGTCCCCACCATAAGCTGAAGAAAACAAAATTACTGCAGGTTAAAAACATCAATGATTTGTAACTCTAAAACTAGCTTGAAGTGGTTAGTAGACAATTAAAGGTAATTTAACATGGGGACATTTTGGGAATGCATGTGTGCACCAAGGAGGGTTGAATAGGGTAGCAACCCTGATTTCACAGTGACTTCGAGAATGCAAAAAATTAATAGGACACAGGCATGATGGCAACATTAGGAGAGCCATCATACTGGTCAATACCTTTTTGTGCAAAAAGGGCTTAGAGCAAATAAGTATTAGATGAACACATGCAGAGCTGTCAAAAAGGGCCATTTGTTCATCAAACATATGACACATAGAGGAACAGGGCTCAAGGCCAAAAAACAGAGCAGTCTTAAATACTATACGGTGAACAGATACACAACAGGTGTTTACATTGTGCTGCCATACTGACCCATAAGGCTACCATATACTTAACATTTACATGAAACAGGCATTAGGACAACATGTACAAAATTGCCCTACTACCCATTAGGGGTTTGTATGTACGACATGCACATGATGCAGGCATCAAGGTTACGCTAATAGAGTTGCAAAAATGCCTTTTATGGGAAATAAATATGCAACGCTAATACATACAATGGTGTGAATCTGGACTTTTAAAGTTGCATTTTCACAACACATTTAGGATCTAAATTTTACGCCACTACACAGAGAACTTACAATCTGGCCATTGGTCCAGAATATGCAGCACACTTACAAAACGATTGTGTTAGGGCAATATATAGATATGTCATACTGGTCAGTTTAGCAACATGTATGTAGGTACCACACTGACCATTAGGATACTATATATACAACATTTGCAGGACGTGTGCAGGCAAACCAAAACATGTACAGAGTTGCAACATAAATTGAGGTACCACAATGACTATTAGGATACTATATATACTACATTTATAGGACTTTTAGAGGCAAAGAACAAGATGTGCAGAGTTCTAAAATTGGACTTTGAGGTAGCATGTTAACAAGTCTTTGGGAAAGTGTCATCAAATCAACATTTGTAGAGCTGTTATACTGGCCAATTTGCTACTGAATACATGAGATTAACAGGTGGTGGGTTTTCAGTAAATATACAAAAAATTGTTGCACTAACAATTTTATGCCCTCGACCTACAACTGAAGTAAACTTTTCATCACCAAGCATTCTTTTCTCTTGGGTCATTAATTACAGCCTCGAAGAGATTAAAATTTAACGTGAGACATTATGCCCTTAATTTTTTTGTATTATGATACACAGCTGTCATGATGTCCACAAGGGTACAGCATATATAGCGCAAGGCTACAGGAAAATGACATTATGGCAGCATATAGCAAGCCCTTATTTAAAACAAGCATTAGGGCAACATATACATAGCTGGCATCCCCTTGGTAAGCTGAAAATGTTGAAAACAGATTTTCCTTGGACAATATGGCTACAACCCAGTTGCTGTCGTCATTTTTCAATAAGTAATCTATCTGACAGACTTGAAGAATATACAGAAGTCCCTGCAATGTGCAACCATGTAGTCCGCATCCACTTGCAGAAACGGACCAGTGGAGCATGTGAAATGGTCCCTTGTTTTTAGACAAAAGCTCTCTTGAAATGTTGCCTCACTTCTAAGCTACAAGGCCATGAGCTAGGACTTTGAAGGTTGAGGAATAAACAATACCAGTTTAAGTATACAGAGTTACTCATGCAAAAACAAATACTCTCAAAGCCTGGTACACACTACACTTGACACACCATACAAGAAAACATTGTCCTATCACTACATAACCTAACTCTAACCTTTCACTGTAATTTCTAGTCCTTGCATGCCCAGGCAAACAAAAAATATGTAGTAGTTCTACCACAGAAAAGTGTTGTCAAACATATCCTGGGCCTAAGGCGAGGGACATGTGTTGAAATTAAACTACAAGTGTGGGTTCATATAAGCAGTTTTACTATAGGAAAACACGCCTCTGATTGGTCCATACTGGCCAATACTAGGTCACCTCTGCTCACTGAGCAGGTCTGTGGGCAAAGGTCCCTCTGGTCATGTCTGCCCTACTCCTGACCATTCATCAGTAGGACAGCAAGAGGACGGTACCTACGTAATTACAAAGGCAGTGAATACCAAGGTGAGGTAAAGTCAGTAGTTACTGCAGGTACGGAGAGGGTGAAGCCATCATCCCACCTTGTTAGTTCTACCCCTCCAGGCTTTCCTCCAAGTGTCCCCCCAGATGAAGCTTTGTTTGTGTAGGTTGGAGCAGATGGTATATTCTAGGGAGCATTCAGTTGTTCTTTCCCTGCTCACTCAAGATTCAAGATTCAAGATCACATTTATTCGATCAAAAATACACATCTAATTATAGGTCCTTTGTCAGTAGAATTAATATACAGGTGAGATGATGATCGGGGAGACCCTTACTAAGACAAATTTATGTCGCTATTGTAAGGGCCACCCCTTTATAAATGTGTAACAATTACCATGTAAATGGCGAAGTCTTTAAATGAACATACCAATTACATTTCCGTTTATCAGTGATATTTGTCTATTCTATGTAATCAATTTATAGAAATCGAAACTATGAAGTTATGTCTGGTGGACACATATATAACAATTTGGAGTGGTACAAATTTCTTCGTAATTTTCTATGTATAGATTTTTGGAATATCTAGCTAACCCTTGTAAGTTGTGAGTGAAAATATGTCCTATATATTATATGGCAATGAATTGATCGCTTCTGGCAAATCAAGCTCCAGACAATTTTTTGCAAATCTTTGAGCAAACCCATACCAAAACAAATTTTCAGAGAATCTGGTGTTATGAGTGTGTAAATCCACACTTGGAAATAATGGTAAATTTTGCGGGTTTAAAGGAAGTGTTTGGTTTATATATCTATAGTAGAATTTTATTTTGGCAATTGTAAAAATATCCCTTATTTTTTATTATTTCAGATCTTTGAATAGAGGGTCTGTATGAGCATTATACTTGCTACATGTTATAATTCTAATCCCTTTTTTGGTAATTTATCTAGCTTGGAGCAATTGAAACCCCATACAAAGATCCCATAGTTTATTTGAGATAATATAAGAGAATTGTAAATTTTCAGTTTTGCGCTTATTGGTAGTATTTGTTTCAATTTATTCAAGATGCGTAATGATCTTGATATCTTGCTTCTTATTTTTTCTATGTGTGAGATCCAGTTTAATTGTGTATCTAGTACAATTCCCAGAAAATTGAAAGTGTTTACACATTCAATTTCTACGTTTTTTATAGTAATCTTAGGTGTTCTAAAAGTCTTTTAAGATTGGTGGAAAACCATAAATTCAGTCTTTTCAATTAAATGAGAGTTTATTTGCATCCAGCCAGGTAGACATTTTGCTAAGTTCATTGCTTATATTATCATCAATAATTATATCATAGACATTATTACAAAAATTGTTAATGTAGCTGATAACGTAGAATCATCAGGAAAACATGATTAATTCGAAGATTTTGCTTGCGCCAACAATATTATTAATGTAAATTAAAACAACCATAGTCCCAATATCGAACCATGTGGAACTTCTATTTCAATTGGTAACATGTCAGAGTTAATCTGATCGTACTGAACATATTGTTTGCGGTCTGTCAGGTAACGTTGCAACAAAGTTAGGAAGATACCATTGCCCCATAATAATTAAATTTATCGAGAAGAATTTTATGATTGAGGGTGTCGAAAGCCTTAGACAAATCTAAGAAAATACACATAGGGAGTTTTCCTTTGTCCATTACTTGAATTATTTTGTCAACAAGTTCAGTTGCGGCAAACTCTGTTGAAATCCATATTGACTGTTATAAAGCAGTCGAAACTTAAGAAAATAGTCATATAATTGATTAAATATTACCTTCTCAAACACTTTACAAAAAGCTGGTAGTATTGAAATGGGTCGATAATTCGTGAACAACTTTTCATTATCTTTTTTATAAGTTGGGGTAACCTTTGCAATTTTCAACTTCGACGGAAATATGCCCGTATTCAGAGTCTGGTTAATAATTATGGCCAGAGAATTGACTACAGATTCTGTTATAAATTCTAACAGTTTTGTGGATATTCCATCCACACCAGTACTTGTTTTGGTTTTCAAATCATCTATAATTTCAGTCTGCGTCGATATTATTAGTACGAAAGTTGTGACTGTTGTTTTGTTTAAATAATTTTTGTGGGTGTTCTCAGGTAATTTGTTTATTTTGTTAGCTAACCTGGGACCAACATTTATAAAGAAGTCACTGAATTTATTAGCAATGGTAGCCTTGTCTACGATATCCTGCCCATTATCGGAAAAGTACTCTGGGAAAGGTTTTTTTTTTTTTTTAGTTTTTGACAAAACTTCATTTATTGTATCCCAAGTCTTTTTAATGTCATTTTGATAGCGACTGAAGCAGGATTCATAGTAATCCCTTTTTGCTCTATTCATTGTTTTCCTGAGAATATTATTATATGTTGAGAGATTCCTCTTTAAGGTTGGATATAAGGGAGAAGTAACTGGAGTACATTTCAATCTTTTATGTAATTTATCTCTGAAATTTATTGATTGTAGATTATCCATTGTTATCCAGTTTTCTTTTTTATGCTTAAGTTTATTGAATTTTACATATTTACTTGGAACATGTTTATCTTTGGCTTTGTTAATAATATCACAAAATTTGCCAAAGGTATCATTTGGATTTTCGTATGGGTTATTATTTATTTGATGCTCAATATTAGCGTCTGTAAGTTCCTGAAGAAAATTCGTTTTATCCTGTAGATCGCTTGTTTACCTTAATCATTTTTGGTGCTGCCTGTTTAACAGATTGGGTATCTAAGCAAACAAAATATGGTTGATGGTCGGAGAAATTTTTAACCATTATGCCTGAGGTGGATCTAATGGAAGTTTCACTAATTTTACAAAAAAAATTGCCTATTAGAGTTCCTCTTGTGTTAGAAAATCTGGTTGGAAAAGTTATTTTCGGGAAAAAGCTATGTGACATTATTGTATAAAAAAAACTTATGAATAATTTCACGCTCGTTTATTTTGAGCAGGCCGATATTGAAATCACCACAGATAACAATTTCTCTGTTTGTAGCTTGTAGTTCTGATAATATTTGTGAAAATTCTTCAGTAAATCTATAATATAGCTATCCAAATTATCTCTTGGTGGCCTGTATACGTTACCAAGGATTATATGTTTTCTTATGTCACCACCAACTACTTCAATAAATTGGCTTTCAAAGACTTCTGATCTCTCATTAAGAGATAGAGATGTAAAATTATAACGATTATTTAAGTAAATGATGAGACCTTCTTTGGTTGAACATGTTTGACTGACTGAAATGCAGTTGTAGCCATCAATTTGCAGCAGGGTGAGATCGGTATCACTCTTAATATAGCACTCTTGCAAACAAATGACGCTAAATTCAAAATTATGTTGACGTGATTTATGCACAAAAACTTGTATTTCTGCAAATTTGGCATGGGCCAAGTTAATATTTGTACTTAAGATAGTGAAGGAATTTCGATTCGTACTCAAGATAGTATCAAGGTCATCAAAATGATAAGGACAATGAGTAATTATTTTAATTTGTTCTTTATCTTTCTCTTCATGTCTGTTTAACAAATCTTTTAAAGAATTGTTTAGCGTACCACCAGAGTGAAGAAGAATATCTTTAGTTATAATCATTGATATTATTTAGGACTAATCGCACTGGATAAAATACAACCATTTTTTATGCTTTTAGATAGACTACATAGAATAATATGACTCGAAGTCATTGTCAAAGTGATTTCAAATTGAACAAGTATTCCGTGGTTGGATAGTTCAAGTATCTTCTGTGCTCTTGTAAAAAATAAGAGAATTAAACAAAAGGTGTGTAAATACAAAAAACTCGGACTCTTGCAAGAGTGGTGCAGAGTCTTCTATGGAGTCAGGTGCACTGAAGCCAAAGGTGGCTTTTGTGGTCAGAACAGTGACCCCAACTACATCCTTTGTGCTGGCCGTGGCTGTTTCCAGGTCTTTTGGGAGGACAGGGTGATGGCCCATGAAATTAAAATAGTGGTGAAGGATCGGCCATTACAGTCACTTTTGGGCAATGTGCTGGAGCAGCTTCATGGCTGCTTTCTCCCCTACTTCTCTCCACCAGCCATGAGCTTCCATGCTCCCGCCACAGGGGGGGAGAAGAAGAAGAGGAAGAGCCATTATTTACACCTCTCCTCTTCTACTTTGCTAGATGGGAAGGTATGTCCCTGGAGCCATCGTTCTGGCATTTTGCCTTCCGAGCTGATGCAGGTCTCTCCCTCAGCAGTTCCCAATCTGGAGGGTAGCACGGTAGCACACAGATCTGATGTCAAGGTGTCAAGTGTCACCCCTAGAGTCCACTAGTGCGAGTTGAAAGCTCTGAAATCCTCTCCCACCAATGGAGATTGCACAGGTGGTCAATCTAGCTTCCATGGGGGATGTGTGTTAGGTTGCTGGGATGTAATATGCTCCTCTGTGCAGCCAACCTGGCCAAGGAGGTAAGGACGGCTGCTTATCAGGTGCCCCTTGACCCTGTTAATTCACTGCAGTTTGGTCAAAGGTTTGTTCCCATCCTGGAGAGGTCAAGTTAAACAGCCAAGGAGAAGCAGCTAAAGTCTCTGGATGAGGCTTTGCTGTGGGCTTCCAGATCGTCCAAGCATCCCTTTTTGGTGCTGAAAAATGACAATGGACAAAGACCTATGGTTGACATATCACGTCTGAACATGAATCTTGTTGTGCAGCACTTCAAGATGGAGACTCCTACCACCATCATGGCAAGAATGAGACAGGTTGATTTGGCAACCTTGATAGACCTAAAAGATGTATTTTTTCACATTTCCATATCCTGGCACTATTGCAAAATTTTGCACTTGTTGGTCAACAGAAGAGTGTTTCAGTTCCATGTTCTCCCAGTCAGCATGGTGGTGGCACTGCTTGTCTTCACTGAGGTCATGAGCGAGGTAGCAGCCTTTGTGCACAAGTAAGGGATCTAGCTGCTTATCTATCTGGACAACTGGCTGCTGCTGTCTCAGGACCACAGCCTCCTTCTATGACACTGGTGAATCTGTGTTTAAAGTGGGGTTTTATTGTGAATCTCCCACGAGGGAGTTTTTTTCTGGGGATTTAATTTTTTAACAGTCCCTTTCATCTGTCTTTCTGTTAGAGGACAGGTCGAGGTGGATTGTCTCGTTCTTGAACAGGTTCCAGAAGGCATGCATCGGCCCCATCAGCATGTCAAGGGATGCATTTGGTAGACACCGTAAGGTCCATGGATTCAGAGGTTCCACTGGGGAGACTTTGTTATTAGCCTGTCCAACTCAGGTTTTGAGATCGGTGGGATTGACACAGCAAGCTCTTGTCCAAGCGTATATTAATTCAGCCATACAATCTGCTAATTCTGAACCTGAGGTTCCATGGGGCAAATGTGATGCCGGAGCAGTCCTTGATGCTGTTCAATGCCAAGGTAACTGTGTTTAATGATGCCTTCCTTTGGAACTGGGTAGCCCATTTGGACTCTGTGACAGCCTCAGGCAAATGGAGGCATTTGCCTGTGGAGGCATGTTGCCATCAGTTGGCAAGAACTGGGGGCGATTCATCAACTCTTCTTGAGTTCAAATCATACAGGGAGAACAAGCATGTCTTGATGATGTGCGATAGCCGTACGTCTGCTCTGTACATCAACAAACAGGGAAGTACCAGGTTGAACAGGATGTTCTTCCTGGGCAGGTCAATCTTGCTTTGCAACCAGGTTGCAGACATTTTGCTAAGTTTGTTTGCAGAAGGGCATTTGAAGGTTTGCCCCTTCGAGGGGTAAAATTAGCCAATGTGGCTACCCTTAAGATCAAGGAGCTGAGCGAAGGGACTGATCCCTTCCTCTGTCGGCTTGCCAAGTTTTTTCAAACTGGTCAACTAGTGGAATGCAAAGTGGTGGCTTGCTGAGACCACTCCGTGGCACTAGGAGTGCTGACAAAGTCCCTGTTGGAATCTATGGATATGGATTTGATTGATCTGAAGATCTTAACCTTCAAAGTTGTCTACCTGTTAGCTCAAGACACAGGTGCTAAGCGCAGGGAGCTGCACACTTTAGCTAGGTCCCTCATCAAGTGGTCTCCTGATGTGAAGGATGTATTTTGGGTGGGATCTCTGCCCAAGACACAAGTAGCCCGTGACCTCTCAATGGCATCATTAGGGTTTTGCTTCAAGTCCCTTTCGGCAACTGTGTGGAGGTCTGAGCCAGATCTGGCACTTTGTCCATTGAGGGCACTTCAGGTGTATTTGAGCAGGACTTAGATTTATTGGGCTGGCCCAAAAAAACTTTGTTTCCTCCCCCTTAGGCAGACAGCATCATGGACCTTGTCTCGTGGCACCATCTCGGGATGGATAAGGAAGACAATTTTCAAAGGCTACCAGGGGACTGCCCAGGAAAAAGAGCTTTGCTGGCATTGCATTGTTTGGTTTGAAATTTATTAAAATGAGTCATGTTTTCCAAATGATTGTACACCTGCATTCTCTGAGGGATCATAAGACTAGGGTGTTCTCTGAGTCCTGGGATGCATTGAAAAGTGTGTTTGTGGTGGAAATTATGACCGCTTTACAGTGGTGTTCTCATAATACCTTTCCGTCTTTCTACCTTAAGGCTTTGTAGAACAAGAAAAGCGGCTTTATTGCTGATGTGCTTCTCAACAGCTGCATTCAGCAACTCTAAGGGGATGCCTCCCACACCCTTCTCAGCTCAAAGGGCTGGTGTAGGGACACTGGCAGTCCAGGATGGTTTTCTGGTCTGTGGCTCTCTAATGCAGAGTTTTGGGCTAGATATTTTAGGATGTACCTCCATCCTCCCGTCTGATTTTACATTAGCTAAAGTAACCTATGGTGCTGTAATGTGTCCTTAATATGAAGTGTTTCAACAGTAAAACTATCATTAAGAAATATTACTCACCTAAGGTCACTGATATTCCCACACAACCATCCCTGCTTTCAGTCCCTCCTATGCAAATATTGCGCATGCTCACTGGTGTGCAGTACTGTAACTTGGGGTGCTGTGACATGCCACAGGGCATCTAAGACAGTCATTACAGCAGCATGGATCAGCAATGGACCCACAGAAATTTCTTTGAGGTCTGGCAAGGCGCCTACGGTGTGTGGAGACCAACTTAAGTGAACTATGGGTAGTAATGTTTCTTATTAATAGTTTTACTGTTGAAAAACTTCATATTGATTACAAACACTTCATTCAATTTTGACTGTCCACCACCACTGCCTCCTTGGAACTTGGGCCAAATGCTACAGATTTGTGAAAAAGAGTATGATGTTCAATCTTGGTAGTCTTTAATTTTTTCTTGACGAAAAGCTGTCATCATGCATATGAGGGTACAACCTACACAAACCAGGTATACAAGAAGGTGACATCAGGGCAACATCTACATAGCACCAACAGCTTACAGGCATTAGGGCAACATAAATTCAGACTCAGATTCAAGTCACTTTATTTGACCAATAATACATTTCATTCTACATTTGTTCATATATAATAAATATAAATGTTAAGCCATATAAAGTAGAGTGAAAAACACCAATGTTCCTATTATCGATATAGCAACTGAAATCTCCACGCAGATAAAATATGGAGTGGGTCTCCAGGGCAAATATTTTCTGTACAAGTAAACATGAAATCAGTTTATGAAAAATCTAAATTGCTAAGGTATCTGGGATTATGAAAAATATAAAATGTGTGCATTTTCTGAAAAGTGTGGATTTAACTTAGTGTAAGGAGCCCAAATATCCATTTCCCGGCAATTACCCTCATAACTGCACAAAATCTTACAGTTCAGAGACTGGCAACTCATCACATAAAAAGATAGATTAGCAAGTAATAATAACACTGAGATTTTGCCCACCCTATGAGCAATAGGAACATAGCAATAACAGGTACATCAAATATATGTGTTTGAATTTAATGATCATGGGCAGATGATTTTAAATACTTTGAGAAACTTCAAAAGAGAGAGAATATAAGTTTCATATGTGATGCAATATGGCTTGTTCTAATTAAATCCTGAATACAAATTTGCACTGAATTATTTGTGGTGTTTGGGATTGGCAAACTTTAATGTGGAACATTAAAATAACGATTATGCGACATGCCTTTTATCACTGGAGTAAAATGAACGCATTGTAAAGGGGATTCTGTATGGAAAATTAAACTTATTCCTGGTTGCTGTTGTAAAAGTTAAAGAAGTGGTATTTCACTAAAGAGTATATTGCATAGGATGATTTGTGCAAGTGATCATTATTCTTTGCCCCACTACTCCATTAAATTGCCATTTACAACAACATGGAAAGAATACCTTTTTCATTTCATGCTGGCCAATTCTGTACAATACATACCACTTTTAAAAGGAACAGGGATATGGGTAGCCTTTACAGAGCTGTCCTATTTGCCATGAGGGCGCTATATACATGAAACCTGGGGACAGGACTAGGGCTACAACATGAGTTGCCAAACTACACAACAGGACAGATGCATTAGAAAAATATGAAGGTACTGCCATACTGGCTAAAGGCATAGGGCAAACGCACAGTACAAACAGGAAACACATTACGGCAATGTGTGCATATTTGGTTGTCCCGTTAAGTTAGATGGACATATCAAAAGGAGCATCTTTGTGGGAAAATCTTGCCGCCATCCAATAGTGATTTAGCTTGTGACAGTACTGCCCCGAAGGCTAATAGAGAAATAAATTCACATACCTTATATATGCAATGCTATCATACTGCAACATCAGGTTTTTTATGCTTTTGCTTCACTATTCTGACACTTTGAATGGTAAGTCAATCCTAGGGTGTAAAGCATATGCATTGGAATTTAAAAAAGCAAAGGGAAACCATCCTAGCGCCCTGTACGATATATGCACAACTTGCTGGTTGAAAAGAGTTAAAAGTACACTTTCTGGTCACTAGATCAACACTGCAACCTGAAGAAAAGAAAAGAATACTACTTGTCAGAAACATCAATGATTTGTAGCTCTAAGCTATGCTTTGGGCAGCTAGTAGCCAGTAATTTAACATGGGGATTTTTGGGAATGTATGTGTACACCAAGGAGAGTTCAGTAGGCTAGTAGGTCTGATGTCAAAGTGACTTTAAGAATGCCAAAAAAAACGCATAGGACACAGGTATTAGGGCAACATTGGAAGAGCTGTCATACTAGTTAATACCCTTTTATGCAAAAAGCGCTTATGGCAAATAGGTATAAGGTCAACACATGCAGAGCTGTCAAAAATCCATTTGTTTATCAAACATATGACATGTAGAGGAAGCAGAGGTCAAGGCCATAAAACAGAGGAGTCATGAATGCAATAAGGTAAACAGAGACAAATCAGTTGGTTACACGGTGCTGCCATACTGACCCATACGGGTACCGTATACTCAACACTTACAGGAAACAGTCATATGGACAACATGTACAAAAATGCCAGGCTACCCAATAGGGGGTTGCATGTATGTCATGTACATGATGTAGGCTCAAAGGTTATACTAACAGAGTTGCCAAAGCAGCTTTCACGGAAATAAATACGCAACACAAATATGTACAATGCTACCAATCTGGACTTTATATAGTTGCATTTTCACAACACGTCTAGTAACTAGATGTCACGGCAAGCTACAGTAAAGATATATACTGGCCTTTACATGCAAAACATACTGATTGAAAGGAGTAAAAAGTACAGTATCTGATCATTAGATCCCGACTACAAGCTGAAGAAAAAAAATTACTACAAGTTAAAATCGTCAATGATTTGTAACTCCAAACCTAGTGTTCAGTGACTTGTAGCCAATAAAATGTAATTTTACATGGGCACTTTTGGGAATGCATGTGTGCACCAAGGAGAGTTGACTAGGGTAGTAACTCTGATTTTACAGTGACTTCGAGAATGCATAAAATGAGTAGAACACAGGCATGAGGGTAACAGTAGGAGAACTCTTATACTATTCAATACATTTTTATGCAAAAAAGCGCTTACAGCAAATAGGTATTAGGTCAACACAAGCAGAACTGTCAAAAAGCCATTTGAATAGTTTTTAGGTCAACACAAGCAGAACTGTCAAAAAGCCATTTGAATAGTTTTTAGGTCAACACATGCAGAGCTGTTAAAAAGGCCATTTAAATCGGTATTAGGTCAACACATGCAGAGCTGTCAAAAAGGCCATTTAAACAGGTATTAGGTCAACATAAGCAAAGCTGTCAAAAAGCTATTTGTTTACCAAACATATGACACATAGAGGAAGCAGGGATCAAGGTCATAAAAACAGAGTAGTCATAATTGCTATAAGGTGAACAGATACATATCAGTTAATTACACTATGCTGCCATGCTGACCCATAAGGCTACCATATATACAACACTTACAGGAAACAGGCATTAGGACAACAGGTACAAAATATGCCCTGCTATCCATTATATCTTTGTGTATGACATGCACATGATGTAGGCATTAAGGTTATGCTAACAGAGTTGCCAAAGCGGCTTTTAGGGGAAATAAATATGCAACACTAATATATACATTGGTGTCAATCTGGACTTTTATACTTGCATTTTCACAACACCTTTAGAATCTAGATGTTAGGGCACCATACAGAGAACTAATATAGTGGTCGTTGGACTAGAATATGCAGCACACTTACAAAAACGCCTGTATCAGGGCAACATATAGAGATATGTCATACTGGTCAGTTTAGCAACATACATGTAGGTATCACACTGCCCATTAGGATACCATATGTAAAACATTTGTGCGACTGTTACAGGCAAAACAAAACATGTACAGAGTTTGCAACATATATTTAGGTACCACAGTAACCATTAGGATACTATACATACAACATGTACGATGTTTTGCAAATAACAACATGTACAGATATTTCAAATAGGACTTTTGGGGACCATGTTCACAAGTCTTTGGGAAATTGGCACCAAATCGTCATTTGTGCATTTGTAGAGCTGTCATACTTGACTTATATGCTACTGAATTCCTGGCACCAACAGGTAGCAGGCTTTTAGGAAATGTACAAAAAATTGTTACACAAACAATTTTGTGTCCTAGAACCACAGCAGACGTAAACTTTCATCACTATACATTCTTTTCTCTTGGGCCATTAATTACAGACTCCAGAGATTAAAGTTAAAGTCACACATTATGCCCTTTATTTTTTTTATTTGTATTATGATACACATCTGACATGATGTCCACAAGGGTACAGCATATATAGTGTAAGACTGCATAAAAATGACGTTACAGCAGTATATACCAAGCACTTATATAAAACAAGTATTATGCAACATATACATAGCTCGCATCCCCTTGGTAAGCTAGATATGTTGGAAACGGATTTTGCGTGGACAATATGGCTAAAACCCGGTTGTTGTCATCATTTTTCAATAAGTAATCTATCAGAAAGCCTTAAACACTATATAGAAGTCCCTGCGATATGCAACCATGCGGTCAGCATCCACTTGCAGACAAGGACCAGTTGATCATGGACCTTGTTTTTAGCAAAGGCTCACTTGGAACGTTCCCTGACTTCTAAGCTACAAGGCCATGAGCTAGGACTTTGAAGGTTAAGGAATAAACTATACCAGTTTAAGTATGCAGAGTTTCTCACACAAAACTAAATACTTTCAAAGTCTGGCACACTCTCCACTTGACACACCACATAAGAAAACATTGTCCTATCACTAAATAACCTAACTTTAACCTTACATATACCCAGTCAAATCTGGTCTTCAGGCTAGGCTGAAAATTATGGTGCTCTTTATTTGTTTAACCTATAAAAATATAAAGTATGTAATCATAAAAAACTAAGCATAACTAAGCAGGTTGACATCATCTCTGTTTCCATCTCTTCGGTGTCCTCAGATTAGTACAATAAATTTTCCATAGAAAACTTAACAGGTAATGTATTTTGATTAAGTTCACTGTAATGCCCAGTCCTGGCATGTGCAGGCAAACAAAAATATGACAAGTAGCTCAATATACATAGTAGTTCTACCACAGAAAAGTGTTGTAAAACATAACCTGGGCTGAAGGCGAGGGACATGTGTTGAAATTTCAGTACAAGAGTGGGTTCAGATAAGCAGTTTTACTATAGGAAAACACGCCTCTGATTGGTCCATACTGGCAAATGTTAGGTCACTATGGTAGACTGTGGTAGAGAAGTACCATCCGCAGGTTCCCTCCACAGTCACCTATGCTCACTGAGCAGGTCTGTGGGCAAAGGTCTCTCTGGTCATGTATGCTCTACTCCTGACCACTCGTCAGTAGGACAGCAAGAGGGCGGTACCTAGGTAATTAAAAAGGCAGTGAATACCAAGGTGAGGAAAAGTCAGTGGTGATTAAGGATAGGGTGACACCATCATCACTCCTTGTTAGCACCACTCCTCCAACTGTCCCTGTGGGTCAAGCTTTGTTAGGTTGGAGCAGATGGTTTATTCCAGGGAGCCTCCAGCCATTCCTCTTTTCCCTGGTCACTCGGAGTTGCCTGGCCCCCCTTGCAAGAGTGGTGCCGAGTCTTCTATGGAGTCAGGTGCGCTGAAGCCCAAGGTGGCTAGTGTTGTCAGAGCAGTGGCCCCAACTACATCCTCCATGCTTGCCGTGGCTGTTTCCAGGTCTCTTGGGAAGACCAGGCGATGGACCATGAAATAGTGGTGAAGGCTCAGCCATTATGGCCACTTTTGGGCAATGTGTGGGAGCAGCTTCATGGCTGCTTTCTCCCCTACTTCCCTCCACCAGCCATGAGCTTCCATGCTCCCGCCACATGAGGGAGAAAAAGAACAGGAAGAGCCATCATTGGCACCTCTCCTCTTCTCCTTTGCCACATGGAAAGTTGTGTCCCCAGAGCCTTCGCTCTGGCGTTTTGCCTGCTGGGTTGAGGCAGGTCTTCCCTCAGCAGTTCCCAATCTGGAAGGTAGTGCGGTGGCACACAGATCTGATGTCATGGTGTCTAGTCTCACCTGTAGAGTCCACTAGTGCAAGTTGGAAGCTCTGAAATCTTTTCCCAGCAATTGGAGACTACACAGGTGGTTAATCTAGCTTCCATTGGGGATGTGTACCTCCACAGTGTGGTGGTGAGCTGGGGCACTTCTGTGCTTGAGCCTACCCTCTCAGATTCTGAAAGTTCTCAAATTTTGCGGCCGTTACTGGGCTGGTGCAAGGGATTACAGCAAGTGTCACTCCCCCTGGTCCCTAGGCCTATTCACTTAGTGCATGTCAGCAGGCCGTTGATGATTCCTCCTGCTAGGGAGCTTCTGTTGGGCATGTCCACAAGGATACTTTCCTTGTGTGGGAGGAACTGCAGTCTCAGTATGGTTCTGAGACAATGGCACCAGCTAGAGAGGCTCCAGCAGGGTTGGGACACTGTTCTGCAGCCCATATTGGTGCAGCCTAGGGCAGTGCCAATGTTGGTCAACAGATTTAAGCTGGCACCCAAGTAAGAAGTGTCCTTCTCCACTTTCGTGATGGGGAGGTTCATTAATTTGTTGGCAGAACTCTATCGGTCTAGCGACCTGCTAGAAATCGGATCCTTAGGAAGGCTTTGCCCCAGGTCAGGTGGTAGATGAGCCAAAGTCCAGGCTGGAATTGTACCGGATGAGTCAGTTATACAACATTTCTCCTACGACAGTAGATGCTCCTTTGCAGGACTGTGCAGTCCAAGAGTCTGAGTTGTAGCCCTGCCTCTTTCATCCCTGTTTTCGTTTGAGCAGGATGCAGTGGTAATGACAATTGTAGGCTGTTTGGTGGACTGTTCAGGGTGATCTGCCATGTGCTTTTTGGAGGAGGTGCATGACAAACCCTTGGCACCACCCTCCACCAAATGTGTGGTGGTCACCCTGCTGGGCCTTGAGCAGTCTCTGGGCCATGCTGTGTGCCACATGCTCAGCAGGACCATAATGCTCGATGCAAATGTTAAGTTGCTGTGATGTTATGTGCGCCTCTGTGCAGTCAACTTGGCCAAGGAGGTTAGGACAGCTGCTTACCAGCTTCCCCTTGACCCTGTTAGTACCCAGCTGTTCCGTCAGGGGTTGGTTCCCATCCTGGAGAGGGTCGATTAAACAGCCAAGGAGAAGCGGCAAAAGTCTCTAAATGAGGCTTTGCTCCTGACTGCAGGATCATCCAAAGGGACAGCACCCCCCTGCGTGTCAGCCTGCTGCAGCTGGGTGTGGCCCTAGGCCACAGCAGAAGCTGCAGAGGTGGAGGTTGAACCCAACTAACAAGGATGGCCAGCTTTCAAAGTTTGTCTCATTAAGTTCTTAGGGCAACGAGAAGCCGGCAGCTCATCCCTGGGTGCGTGCACCTGTCATCCAATGTCTGTGTGGGCCCACCAGTCTGCAATCCTTCTACGCCTTCTTGGCGAGGATCAGTAGGCAGGCATCTGGTTTGTTCACCAACCAATGGGATTGATTATTGGGCTATGTTTTTGTCAGGAATGTTGTCCATCACGGCTACTTGTTAAAGTTTGCTGACCCTTCCAGCCCTCCATTTTCAAGAGTCCCCTTTTCATTTTCACTTCACGTAGAGGTGGACCAGGAACTCTTGGATAAGGCCATGCAAAAGCTGGTAAACAAACAGGCCATTGAACGGATGTTAGTTGTTGGGTCTTCAGGCCTTCACAAGCATCTCTTTTTGGTGCCAAAAAATAACAGTGGACAAAGATCTACGTTTGACATCCCCCGTCTGAACAAGTATTTTGTTGTGCAGCACTTCAAGATGGAGACTCCTGCCACCATCATGGCAACAATGAGACAGGGTGATTTGGTAACCTTAATAGACCTGAAAGATGCATTTTTTCATATTTCCATATCCTGGCTCTAGCACAAAATTTTTGCACTTGGTTAGTCAACAGAAGAGTCTTTAAGTTTCATGCTCACCCAGTCAGCATGGTGATGGCACTGCTTGTCTTCACTGAGGTAATGTGTGAGGTAGCAGCCTTTGTGCACCAGGAAGCGATCTGGCTGCACATCTATCTGGACAACTGGCTCCTGCTGTCTCATGACCACAGCCTCCTTCTGTGACACTGCTGAATCTGTGTTTGACGTTAAGCTTTATTTTGAATCTCCCATGAGGGAGTTTGTTTTTTAGGGGATTCAATTTTTGAACAGTCCCTTTCATCTGTCCCCTGTCAGAGGACAGGTGGAGGTGGTTAGCCTCGTTCTTGATTTGTTTCTTCACATTGGTATTGGAAAAGAAATGTTGATGCTTTGGCAAGTCTGAAATCTCTTTGCTGTCATTGTTGGGTTTGGAATTAATGAATATGGATCATGTGTTTTTGTACTATTTGAACAGGTTCACGATGGCATCAGCCCCATAAGCATGTCAAGGGATGCATTTGGTAGAGATCTTAAGGTCTATGGATTCAGAGGTTCCAGTGGGGAGGCTTTGTCGTTGGTCTGTCTAGCTCAGTTTTTGAGATCAGTGGATTAACAGAGCAAGCTCTTGTCCCTGCGTATACTGATTCAGCCAAAAAATCTGCTAATTCTGAACCTGAGGTTCCATTGGGAGAAGGTGATGCCGGAGCAGTCCCTGGTGCTGTTCAGTGCCAAGGTAACTCTGTTTAATGATGCCTCCCCTTGCAGCTTGGGAGCCCATTTGGACTCTGTGACAGCCTCAGGCAAATGGCGTTTTTCTTAGGAGGCATTTTGCCATCAGTTGGCAAGAACTGGAGGTGATTCATCGACCCCTTCTCCAGTTCAAGTCACAGGGGGAGAACAAGCATGTGCTGGTGATGTGCGATAAATGTACAATGGCAGTGTATATCAACAAACTGGGAAGTACAAGGCCGAAGAGTTTGTTCTCTTTGGGCAGGTCAATCTTGCTTTGGTGCCATCAGTATAGAGTCAGAAACTAAAGATGCACATATACCGTGTTGATATGACACTCGCACATAACTACCTC
The DNA here is from genome assembly GCA_964020975.1 of Hermodice carunculata. NCBI lineage: Eukaryota > Metazoa > Annelida > Polychaeta > Eunicida > Amphinomidae > Hermodice > Hermodice carunculata. Next base: position 8,226 of record CAXHWN010000859.1, on the reverse strand, counting down.
CATTGAACCATTCTTTTTAGGAATGGGGATTTGGTCGAGTGGATATGTGCATTTCCCATTTCAGCTAGGCGACTGGTGCCAAATGTTGCAGGTTCGAGTCCCGCTTGTTCCGAACATGAAATATATTGGGTTGCCTGAGGATAAGGGCCGACCCGCTCTCATGCTGATGGCAGGTGATTTAGAAAAAGCGGTCTCTGAATTTCAGGGTGGTGGAAGTGATTTGGGACTGCTGGGGCCAACCTCACATTGATCTCTTCACCATGAGGGACAATCACAACATTGACAACTTTGTGTCCCCAATCCCAGATGAGTTGGCATGGGCAACGAATGCCACGTCAATTTCATGGTGTGCAATGTGCAGGTATGCTTTACTTCCCACCCCAGTCTTGTCGAGGGTGTTGGGCAAGATACTGGACTAGCAGTGCAAAATCTTCTTGTGGGCCCCTTTTGGCCCAAGTGGGAATGGAGCTTGGACCTATTTGAGTTGAGCATGGAGCCCCCTGGGCTCTTCCTCATCTTTTGCAAGTTCTCTGACAACCAGGCTCAAATAGGTTCCACTGCAGCCCTCAGTTTCTCAGGCTTCATGTTTGGCTTTGATTCAGCAGGCTTCTCAAAGGGAGTAGCTGAGCAGGTTTGCCATGGGAAACGTCATCAGGCTTCTTTAACCCACTGGGTCCTAAGGGTTTCATAACTCAATGTGTTTAGGGCCGATATATCGGCTCTTAAGGTCCAGAGGGCTAAAGATCAAATACTCACATTGAAACAAGTTTGTTTCCTGGTACTCTGCAAAGGGACCGTCTCCTTGGGAGCCAATGGTCCACCAGGTTGCAGACCTTTTGTTACGTCCGCTTGATGAAGGGCACTTGAAGGTTTGCACCTTCAAGGGGTACAAATCAGCCAATGCTGATACCCTTAAGACCAAGTGGAAGAGCAGAGGGACTGCTCCCTTCCTCTGTCGGCTTGTTAAGTATTTTTACACTGATCAACCAGTGGAGTGCAATGTGGGGCCTTCCTGAGACCACTCTGTGGTACTGGTAGCGTTGACAAAGTCCCTGTTGGAACCTAAGGATATGGATTCATTTGAGTTGAAGATCTTAACCTTTAAGGTGGTCTTCCTGTTTAATCTGGCCACAGGTGCTACATGCAAAGAGCTATGCACTTTAGATAGATCCCTCATCAAGTAGTCTGCTGATGAGAAGGATGTCTTTCTAAGGCCCCAGGTGGGATCTATGTCCAAGGCACAAGTAACCTGTGACCTGACAATGGCATCAACAGGGTTTTGCTTTAAGTCCTTTTGGGCAACTATGTGGAGGTCCCAGCCAGATCTGGCACTTTTTTCCATGAGGGTACTTCAGTTCTATTTGAGTAGTGCTGAGCCTTATTGGGCTGGGCTAAAAAACCTTTGTTTCCTCCCCTTAAGCAGACACATCTTGGACCTTGTGTCATGGCACCATCCCGGGGTGGGTAAGGAAAACAATTTCCTTATGCTACCAGGTGACTGGCCAGGATAAAGAGCTTTCCTGTTGTTGCCTTTTTAAAAAAAATTCTGAAAATGGGTAATGTTTTTCTAAACTATTGGACAGCTGCATTCTCTCAGGGCTCATGAGACTAGGGTGTTCTCTGTGTCCTGGGGCGCATTGAAAAGTGTGTCAGTTGGGGATATTATGGCTGCTTTGCAGTGGTATTCTCATAATACCTTTCCGCCTTTCTGACTGCAAGGCTTTGCAGACTAGGAAGAGCGGTTTTGGTGCTGATGTGCTTCCAAAAAACTGCATTCAGCTAGTCTTAGCAATGTTTCCGCGACCCTTCCTAGCTCAACAGGGCTGGTGTAGGGACACTGGGGGTCCAGGATGCTTTTCTGGTCCGTGGCTCTCTAGTGCAGAGTTTTGGGCTTGATACTTTAGGAGGTACCACCCTCCTCCCTTCTGATTTTACATCAGCTAAAGTAACTTATGGTGTTGTAATGTGTCCTGAATGTGAAGTTTGTTACCAGTAAAACTATTATTAAGAAACATTAATCACCATTGCTCACTGATATTCCCACACAACCATTCCTGCTTTGGTCCGTCCTATGCAAAGACTGCACATGCTCACTGGTATGCAGTACTGTCGCTAGGGGTATTGCGACACACCACAAGGCATCTCGAACAGTCATTAATGCATCATGGATCGGCACTGGACCTACAAAATTCTTGGGAGCTCTTGCAAGGCACCTTAAGTGCGTGGAGACCAGCTTAAGTGAACTATGCTTGGTAATGTTTCTTAATTATAGTTTTATAGTTCAAAAAAATTACATTGATAACAAACATTTCACGAAATTTTGACTGTCTACCCCCATTGCCTCTTTTGGATCTTGGTCTAAATGCTACAGATGTACGAAAATGAGCATGATATTCATTCTTGGTAGACTTTTATTATTTTCTTGACGAAGAGTTGTTATAATGCACATGAGAGTAGAACATACACTAAGCAAGTACACAGCAAAGTGACATCATGGCAACATATACATAGCACCAACAGCTTGCAGACAAAAGGGCAACAAAAATTCAGACTCAGATTCAAGTCACTTTAGTTGACCAATAATACATTTCATTCTACATATGGTCATATATAACAAATATAAATATTAAACCCAATAAAGTAGAGTGAAAAACACCAATGTTCCTATTCTCAATAAAGCAACAGAAAACTCCACACAGATAAAATTCGGAGTGGGTCAGCAGGGTAAATATTTTCTGTATACGTAAACATGAGATCTGTTTATGAAAATCTAAAAAGCTAGGGTATCTGCAATTATGGAAAATATTAAATGTGTGCATTCTCTGATAAGTGAGGGTTTTGCTGAGTGTAGGTAGCCCAAATATGCATTTCCTGGCAATTACCCTTGTAACTGAAACGTCAAGGAATGGAGCTAGACATCACTGCAAAAGTCTGGCAGTTCAGAGACTGGACACCCATCACATATACAGACAAAAAATAGCAAGTAATAATAACACTGTGTTCTTGTCCACCCTATCATCAATAGGAACATATCGATAATAGGTACATCAACTATACGTGTTTAAATTTAAAGATCATGGGCAAATGATTTTACTTACTTTGAGATCCATAAAAAGAAAAAGTGTAAGTTTCATTGGTGATGCAATGTGGCTTTGCTCTAAGTAAATCCTGAATATAAATTTGCACTGATTTTTTGTTGGTGTTTGGGACTGGCAAACTTTAATGTGGAACATTAAAATAACGGAAATGCGACATGTCTTTCATCGCTGGAGCAGAATGAACACATTGTAAGGGGGATTCTGTAGGGAAAATTAAACTAATCCCGGTTGCTGTTGTAAAAGTTAAAGAAGTGGTATTTCTCTAAAGAGTATATTGCATAGGATGATGCGTGCAAGTGATTATTATTCTTTGCCCCACTACTCCATTAAATTCCCATTTACTAAAACTTGGAAAGAATATCTCTGCTCTCTCATGCTGGCCAATTCTGTACCATACATACCACTATTTAAAGGAACAGGGATATGGGTAGCATTGACAAAGCTGTCCTATTTGCCATGAGGGCGCTATATGCACACAACCTGGGGACAGGGGCCAGGGCAACAAATTGAGTTGCCAAACTACACAACAGGAGTGATGCATTAGGGAAATATGAAGGTACTGACATACTGGCTAAAGGCATAAGGGCAATGCAAAGTACAAGCAAGAAACAAGCATTAGGGCAACGTGTGCATATTTGTGTATCAGGTTAAGTTAGATAGACATATCAAAAAGAGCATCTTTGTGAGAAAAAAGGCCAAAATCTTGCCTCATTCTATTAGTGATTTAGCTTGTGACAGCACTGCCCCGAAGGCTTATAAGAAATTAATTAAACATCCCTTATATATACAATGCTGTCATACTGCAGCGTCAGGATGTTTAAGTCTTTTGATTCACTATTCTCGCACTTTAAACGGTAAGTCAATCCTAGGGTGTAGAGCATGTGTATCGGAATTTAAAAAGCAAAGGGAAACCATTCCTAGCAACCTGTCCGATATATGTAAAACATGGTGGTTGAAAAAAGTAAAAAGTACACTTTCTGCTCATTAGATTGAAACTGTAACGTGAAGAAAATTCGAATATTAGAGGTCAAAAACACCAATGATTTGTAGTTCTAAACTCTGCTTCGGCCAGATACTGGCCAATAAAAGTAATTTAACATGGGGGTTTTGGGGAATGTATGTGCACACAAAGGAGAGGTGAGTAGGCTAGTAACTCTGATGTCAAGTGACTTCGAGAATGCAAAAAACACATAGGACACATGCATTAGGGCAACATTACAAGTGCTGTCATACTTGTCAATATCCTTTTATGCAAAACAGCGCATACAGCAAATAGGTATTAGGTCAACTTAAGCAGAGCCGTTAAACAGGCCATTTGAATAGGTATTAGGTCAACACAAGCAGAACGGTCAAACAAGCCATTTAAATAGGTATTAGGTCAACACACACAGGGTTCTCAAAAAGGCCATTTAAATAGGTATTAGGTCAACACAAGCAGAGCAGTCAAACAGGCCATTTAAATAGGTATTAGGTCAACACACACAAAGCTGTCAAAAAAGCCATTTAAATAGGTATTAGGTCAACACATGCAGAGATGTCAAAAAAGCCATTTGTTTACCAAACATATGACACATAGAGGAAGCAGGGATCAAGGTCATAAAAACAGAGCAGTCATAATTGCTATAAGGTGAACAGATACATATCAGTTAATTACACTATGCTGCCATGCTGACCCATAAGGCTACCATATACACAACACTTACAGCAAACAGGCATTAGGACAACAGGTACAAAATTGCAATGCTAACCATTAGGGGTTTGTATGTACGACATGCACATTATGTAAGCATCAAGATTATGCTAACAGAGTTGCCAAAGTGGCTTTTATGGGAAATAAATACGCAACACTAATATATACAATGGTGGAAATCTGGACTTTTATAATTATATTTTCACAACGCCTTAAGAATCTAGATGTTAGGGCACCATACAGGAAACTTACATACTGGCTGTTGGGCTAGAATATGCAGCACACTTACAAAACGGCTGTATAAGGGCAACATATAGAAATATATCATAATGGGTAGTTTAGCAACATATATGTAGCTACCACACCGACCATTAGGATACCATATATACAACATGTGCGGTACTTTTACAGGCAAAACAAAACATATACAGAGTTTGCAACATATATTTAGGTACCACACTGACCATTAGGACACTATACACACCGCATTCCTGGATAAAGGGTAGGAACAACATACACATAGTTCTAAAATTGGATTTTGGGATACCATGTTGACAAGTCCTGTAGGAAATTGGCATCAAATCAACATTTGTGGAGCTGTCATTCTGGCCAATATGCAACGAAATACTTGATTATAACAGGCAACAGGCATTTAGAAAATATATCTGCAAAATTGTATACTCCAACAGGTAGCAGGCTTTAAGAAAATTTATCTACAAAATTGTAATGCTAACCATAGTGGTGCCCTACACACCACAACTGAAGTAAGCTTACCAGCACAATGCCTTCTTTTCTCTTGGGCCATTGCCTACAGATTCTAAAATATTAGCAGAAAGTCACACTAATGACCTTTAAATTTTAGTATCAGGACACAGAGCTGTGATAATGTCCATGAAGGTACAACATATATACAACCCAAGGCCACAGGAAAATGGTTTTAGTGGAACACATACAAAGCACCAACAAGAAACAGTCATTAGGGTAACATATAAATAGCTGTTGTTCGCATGGTTAACTGGACATGTTGAAAAAGATTATTGCGTGGATAATGTGGTGAAAACCAGGTTGCCCTCGTAATTTTGCAACAAGTGGCCTGTCATAAAGATTTGAAGACTGTATAGACATTACTTGCAAAATATACGCATCACATGACAAGTGGCACATATGTTCTGAGAAATAGGACATAGTTGTGACTCGCATTTCTGTCTTGCTTGATGCCCCATAGTTGCTACAAAATCATGATAATTCCACGTACAATGTCTGTGATTGTTATATGTTGTCGGTTGTTTGAACTGGAACCATTCCTATTTTCGAGTAGTCAATCCAAATAATATCCTGCGGCATTAAGGAATCACTTAGACGACTACCATTTTGAGCCACTCAATAAGGAAATTTTGTTCTTTTATACCTTCCATGCATTATCGACAATCTAGTTATCCTTTTAAAGTCTACCTTGTTGGCACACAAAAAGGCCCTGCAATGTGGTGACGGAATTCAAATTTCGATACAATTTTTAAAGAAACTTACTTGCTTTGTCACCATGTCGAAGTGCAGAATAAATTTGCTCATGTGATTTGTTTGAAAAATGAATACAAAGTATGTATGATATTCACTGATTTTACTGGACTTGGAGTTTGTTGTCCCATGATGCCAACAAAATATAATATTTTCTGCAGGTGAATTCACAATCATATTTCATGGCAACAAAATGGTCATAGGGTCCCTGAAGACTGAGTTGACTGTGCTGCTTACATGTATGAATGAGAATGTATATAGCCTCTGGAATAAACAAGTGGTTGTGTATGTACACTCGACACAATGCTGCACAGATGATTGAGCATTAAAGTTTCTTTTTTAATACATTGGCCCTAGCTCTTCACATTGCTATTAAACAGGCCAAAGCTATAAGGGCAACGCACACTAAAACAGGAAAAAAGCATTAGGGCAACATATACATGGGGGGGGGGGACACATAACAAAAACCGTATTTTTTGTTGGAAAACATGCCAAAATCTTTTCCATATGACAAAGTGATTGAGATATTGATGACTTGTTACCAAGTTGCTTGAACAAGGTCATTTATAATTCACCTGAAGAGAGTGTGTTGCTAATTTTGACACAGGTATAGTGATGTTCCGAAGAAATTATATAAAGTTGACCTTATACTGATGTTGCCTTTATACCTTCCACATCGTAGTCTAGCATTAGTATTAAGTCAACATTTTGGGTTACATTAGGCCAACAGTAAAATACAGCATAGAAGAGTTATATTTGGGAATAAAAATAGTAGATCAAAGATAATTCTTTAATGGATAGGTTGTGTCCCAGACTTTTTATAACCTGAAGGGCTTCTTGAAATATTGCTCCATTTTCAATTTCTGGCCATTTTCCAGTCGGGTTGCCCTAATGGCACACTGTTGCCCTAATACTGCTGTGTTGCCCTAAGGCTGTTTGCATTGTTATATATATATATATATATATATATATATATATATATATATATATATAGATAGATAATTCCACTTAACCGTGTCATGGGAATGGATTTGGACAGCAACAGCCTTAAAACCATTCACTGGAAGAGTGCTGTCTAAATCCATTCCCATTGATATGGCCATTTGGAATTTGTTTCTCCCATAGAGCGTTAAATACCATGTTTTTGTCAAGAACGTATCTGGTTTAGCGTATTTGCAGCAGCCGTTTCGACTCCATTTTGTTAACTTTCAACATTGGGTTAATAAGGTACGTCACTTAAGAAAGAATTTTCAGTAACTCTTTTCTATGTCACGTCATGTGATCGGGTCACAAATGAAACAACAACCAATTGGATTCTCCCTTTTATTTCATTTCGGTCATAAAATTGTGCTACACGTATATAGTTGCAACAATTTGGTTTCCCCATGGGTAACTATAGGACAAAAATGATCCTCAATTAAAAATTCAGGTGTCTATCAAGCACATAGATGTCGATCTTGGACATGTGAAAATGCACTTTAACGTTTTTATTGGGCAAATATCGATTGACGTTGAACAACGACACATATATTATTGGGAAGGAGCATGGTTTTGAATGTGAAGATGGAAGGACGACCGCAAGATAAATATTTTTGGTTGGAACTGTAGATATCTTAAGGGTGCCAGGATAGATTTTTACATATACAGTCTTACTCTGAACAGAATTTTCAGTAAATTGGAATTTATCAAAATATCCTTACAATACCTCAGTTTCATTCTACGTGCCAAAATCACGGAAGTTGCGACTGATGGCGAAGGAGCTTGTGCTTTCTGATCCTTTAAATAGCAAAATAATAATAATAATGATAATAATAATAATAATAATAATAATAATAGTAGTAGTAGTAGTAGTAGTAGTAGTAGTAGTAGTAGTAGTAGTAGTAGTAGTAGTAGTAGTAGTAGTAGTAATAATAATAATAATAA
>CAXHWN010000856.1:0-13000 GCA_964020975.1 Hermodice carunculata | reverse complement strand
GTCATTTAGCATCTATTCAGTAGCAAGACAAGAAGATTTTGGTATAATTAGCCTGTTTCTAACCTTGATATCTATAAATTTGTCAATTATGACTCGTTTATCACCTCTTAAGTTTCAGAGACAAGTTAATTTGGATGTAAATTGTGACACACTAATATGTGCAAACTTATCATAGTGTGTGTGTTAACACACACTTTTTCTGTTTTTCCTCGAGTTCTTTATTTCTTCTTTCTTTCTTTTTTTCTTTCTTTCTTTCTTTCTTTCTTTCTTTCTTTCTTTCTTTCTTCTTTACCAGCAAATTTGTCCGACACTTTTCTCTGACACTATAATACACAGAAACTCCAAACTTGGCATGATTGTACCTACATACAAGGAATTTGACCGTTTTATACAGAGGAATGAAGATGTTTAAAATTATGCAAATCAGGGGCATTTGAAATTTTAAATCTTGGATAGCTTCAAAAGTATAATAGATAGAGATGTCATTCCAACTTCTACTAGGGGGTATTTGACCAGTGCGCGTCTAATGAATTTAAAACAAAAGTTGTAGCAATTTCAATTATGCTAATATGTAACATTTGAAATTTTAAAACTTGAATATCTTCAAAACTATTATAGATAGAGATGTCATTTCAACTTCTACTACGGGGTTGTTGACCATTGCGCATGTAATGAATCTAAAGCAAAAGTTGTAGCCATTTAAATTATGCTTATTAACAGTATTCAAAATTTTCAATGTTGAATATCTTCAACACTATAATCGATAGAGATGTCATTCCAACTTCAACTAGGGGGTTGTTGACCATTGCGCACCTTATGAATCAAAAATAAAAGGTGTACCAATTTTAATTATGCGAAATAGCACCATTAGAAATTTGAAATCTTGAATAACTTCAAAGCTATAATAGATAGAGAGCCATTCCAACTTCTACTCCTGTGTTATGGAACTGTTGTACATTGCCATGCCTATATGCTTTGAAGACACACACACTGATTTGCTATGCAGCAAATCATCTTTCCTAGTTGTTCTTTGTTCCCGGAAGTGATCTGTTTTTTTTTACTTTCCTGGCTCTGGCACTTGAGAGTTACCAGACTATTTGGCACTAGGGGGCCCGTTTGTGATATAAAAAAATTTAGTGGAATGTTTTAACTAAGTCAAAGGCTTTTCTCAGCCTGCTTTGAGCGCATGGCACCCAATGTACGCCGAGGAAAGCTGTTAACCTGAAGGAGACTTATGACGTCATGCAACTGTAGCAATGCATGCTGGTATTTGATTGAAAGGTGCTAATGCAAAGAATGTGATTTCAGTATCGCTATGTCATTTCACAGCTCATCGACTTCTGTCGCAATGGGAAATGACAAAGTTACAGTAGATTACCGACAGCGCCAAGAGATTAACATGAGTAGGATTTGCCAGAAAGATAGAGATCAAACGAAAATTCCTCTAGAAGTATCCAAACCAATATTACTTTGAGATGTCCATGAAACTAGCAAATACTCATGCGGGTGTTTTCCGTATCCATCCTCCGTAAAACTAGAACAGCGACAAACATATTGACGGCAGCTTTTTCCTTATCTGATTGTATTTTGTATTTCCTTATCGCACATTGCCACAAGAGGTATAAAATATAATTATATATCTATATTGATAGGACCCAAATCCTCCAATACATTTTCCAGCTTGTCTGACTGAAGGTCTGTGTTAACTGTATCAGGTTCAACTTCAGTCCTGAAAACAGCTTGCTCTCCCAACAGTCAGATGAAGAGACACTGATTTTTGTGAATAATTTGTACCACCATGTCATTTATGTCCACCCTACCAAATTCATTCCTACATTTGACAAATCTACTTATACCGTTACATTATTCAAGAGTAACCCTAGGTTAATTCAACTGATAATAAATGACCCTGAGACCCGAACAGGTAGGTCAAGGTGACGTATATACATTTTAACATAAGCCTTGGTAAGATATATAATTCTCACAGGCTTTGTCAAGTTTTGTTGCGTTATTCAGGTATTATCGTACGGAATTGAAATTCGTGCAATCTGTGTGACCTTCAGCATTCAGATAAGGATATTCAAATATAATCCTAACCTTGCTCTGTCCTATACCCATAATCCTACCTTTCATAGAGTCTCATCAATTCTACATTAGTTATCGAGCGGCAACAAAATTCACATGTCACATAAGTGACCCTGTAATCATGGTACTGAGATCAAGGTGACACACCCAAATACAATCTCAAATTAGGTCTTGTCTAGATACTTATTTACACCAAGATTTATGAAGTTGTCTCAAGGTGACAAAATGGTCACCATATTGCAGAACAAAAGTGTTATGTCACACATGAGTATAAACATCAAATCCTTGCGATGTACATATATAGAGGTAGTTGACTACTGATGGCTGATCATGGCCAGTTGTATGTCTGGTATATATATATATATATGTATATATATATCAGTCTGGCATTGTTGCTCCAAATTTGCATTATTTCAACTTCACTGACAGGCCCACACTCTATTCAGAGATTCTACTTTTTGTGATATCTGCGTTTTTAGCTCCGGACAAAATTAATGATGGGCAAACCTAGGATGTGAAGTCAGGACGACGCATGCACGCATAATAGCTTGGAAGACAGATATTCAAGATTTAAAATTTCAAGTCTCTCTAATAGGCATAAATCCAAAATTTACAACATTTGTATGTTGTTCACTGGATGCGACTGAAGCACCAACTTATGAAATGAAGTCGGGATGATACCTCCAACTACACTGATTTTTAAGATATTCAACATTTAAACTTTTCAAGTGCCCTCGATTTGTATAAATTAAAAGTCTACAACTTCTGCTTGTGGTTCATTGGATGCGCCTCCAGTGCAAACCTTGAATTAAAACTGGTGTGGTGCCTCTACCTACTAGAGTTTTCCGGGTATCGAAGGTTTCAGATTTTCAATTGGCCCTATATTGTGCATATTTCCTTTAACTGTCACTACTCTTCATAAAAAGCCAGACTTGATGCACTGGAAGTATAATCATGGCAAGTTTTCTTCGAGTAACAGTCGGACAAATTTGCTGGCAAAAGATGAAAAAAAAATCATTGCGATAAAAAAAAAAAAAAAAAAGATTGCTGGTGTTGGCACACTGGCATAACAAGAAATAGGAAAGAAAGAAGCAAAAGAACAGGGCACCAAAACATGGTGTCTGTGGTTCCACAGGGTCATATAATTTCATCAATAAAGTATGCTGATTGTTGCAAGCAGGTGCGTGGTCAACACCGTCCAGTCCTGCTGGATCAGTCGGTCAGAATAAGGTCCAAGGTGAAACAACAGTTCCGTCTGCCTACAACTCAACAGGTATGTACTCTTGCCTTCTTCTCCAACATCAGCTGTCAATATTGAATGGTATGAAACAGGGTGATTTTCCACTAAACAACATTTGGCACGTTGTTGTTTTAATGAAAATGTGTTGGTTTTTCTTATAATAGGGCATATTAACCCTGTCGTCGTTAGAATAACAGGCAATAGCTTTTCTTGGCGGCGCCCCCCCCCCCCCCACTCCAAGAATAGGTTAACTTTAAGCATGCTTTAATGATACTTGTGGCTCTTATCTACAACTTACAGAGAAATGTTTTCTTTGAACATTAAATTTACTTGGTAATTAAAGAGTGAGTCAGTCACACCCAGTCGCTTCTGACCGATTTGAGCCGGAAAGGGTTTATCCGATTCTGTGGGGAGATCTGGAATGTATTCAGTTCTATAAATCATCAGCATGGTTTAAATGGCCATAAGTCAGCGACAAAGCAAGGCAAAAGTTGCAGCATCTACACAGGAGGTAATGGTAAGTTTCTTTACCTTTCAGTGTACGAAATATATGAATACCACCTCACGTTAGTTAACTCTATCAGTGCCAACTTGCGACTCAGGTCGAAGTACTTTAAACGCACCCCTCTCAATTATAGTAAAGGTGCCAGATAAATGTGCCTGGTAAAAGAACTTTTCATGCAAGTGCCAGCATGCCTGTAATTATTTGGAATATATTAGTCCAGGACAATAGCTTTTTTTCGGAGCGTTTTGGAAGTGCACCCAAAGTTCACCAAGGAAAGTTGTTGGCTCACTGAAAATTATGCCACTGAAAAAAGGTAAAAGGAAAAAGTGGCACGACAACGTCCATACCGTTGTGTAGACACATTACTCTACTATGGATGAGTCCAGCTTTAGCTTAACCCTGCACAGATTAAAAAGTGGAACAGTAGTAGAAAATTCCAATGCTTTAAAACTTCTAAATGAGAGTTGGTAATATTTCTGCACATGGTATGAAATCCGCGCACCACTGAGCAAACAGCCTAATTAAAGTAGCACAGCTATCAGGAAATGTAAAGAGCAATTTCTGTTTTGCCAGCGTTCTTCCATTTATTTTTCAACTGCCATAATACTATTCATGTTCTAATTTGCGCAGACATGTAGCTTTCTCTTGTGGTATAGCATTGTTTGTCATGGAGCCTTATTCACACTTTATGACATAATTACTGCAAAGACATCAGCACTGCAAGTCGGAAAAGTTGTAAAATTCTACCGTAGACTATAAAATAGATTTTTTTTTTTAATTGGACAGTCTTCATTTCATGTGTGATCAAAGTGTTTAAAGTATAGATCCTGGCAATTTCTTTGTTTGTTTGTTTGTTTGTTTGTTTGTTTGTTTGTTTGTTTTTATTTGTTCTTTTTTTTTTGTTCTCTTTTGTTTTTTTTGTCTTTTTTTTTTGGAGCTTCAAAATCTCATAAAGAGATGAAATATCAGCAAACGTGAAAAACACTCTAAGTTACCTTCCAAGCCTCATATTCTAGCCGAGTTAGCAAGAATAGATCAAAGAGTTTTTAAGCAGCGTTGATTTGTGTAAAATTTGACTCTGAGATATCTTCTATCAGGGGTGAAAGAGACAGTTGGAAAGAGTTATGGGCTGTCGCATGAAATGTACTCAGTCTGGCATGTCGTTGTATGCATAAATATTTCTTTAAAGAAATAAGCTGGCTTGAAAAATGTTTATACATACGACGACATGACACGACGCAAATATTTTCCACATAATGATACAGAAGGTTATATTACTTGCGGTTGTTGACTTCAATCAAGGAGGCTACGCGAATGTGCAGCCTCCTTGCCTTAATACGCTGCACTATTTTTTTCATCGCATTAATGGTTGCAACATTGTGGCACAGTCAGGCCAATTTCGAGAAAAGTAGAGGGGGACACATGTGTAGTCTTAACTGGTTTGTTGCTTCCATAACTCGTCACGCGCTTGTAGCTTGTAACAATTACATTGAATTCACTGTTTTAAACTTACCAAAAAAAAAAAAGCATGACTTTCAATATATAGAGTTTTTTTAAATTCTTGTTTGTGTGTTACATATTGCCATTATGTAAAGGATGTGCCCTTTGATGTGTTGTCGCAATGCAAAACAGGGATGCATTGAATAATAAGTTTTTGATATTGTCTTTCAGAAGCTGGAAACATAATGTGATTTCAACTTGTTGGCTTCACATGTGCAGGGCTAGACGCTCTTTTGACCACGAGTATAATTGTGATGCATATTGCAAAATAAATAAGTACCTGCTGAGGCCATGTATTTTGTGCCCAATGGAGCCACATGCATCATTGGACCTTTCCAGCTTCCTGGTCAGGTGGATTTAAACAAATAGTCACAAATGACTTCACTCGTACAAGATGCTAAAAGCTATGAACTTCACTTTCTCATAATACTAAAAAGGCCATAACAAAGCTACTCAGTACGGCGGGACCACCAGTACCCATGATAAAAAGTCAATTTTGAGGGAGTATGATTATCAGAGCAAATAGGCCTTCACATATGCTACCGTGAGGTTTCCACTATTACTGTTTCCGGAAGACCCATTATTTTTCAAAAATTATCTGTTGGTATTTTGTCTACTAGATTTTAGTATAGTGAGTGTGGGGAGATTGCCCATGACCACGAAAAATATACATTTGGATATAAAATTGGATTTGCTTATGTTTACAGTTTCAACAGTCTCGTTCTGCACCTGTCCCGTCCCGTACGATGGACACCATTTCATTGGTAAGCCCCTGTCTAGGAAGCACATCAGAGCTCCCGTTACTGCTTCCTGCATATTTTGCTGTTTCATGATTCGTCTAGCTCGAATGAAGGCTTCGATGCTTGGTGGTGTTGCTTGAGAATATTGGTTCACGTGTGTGTTTCCGATTTAATTAAAAATACACCGTGTTTATGATTATTTGTGCAGACGATTTAAAAGAGAAAAGGGCGACTCGGGCAAAGACACAAGTCGGGTACAACTGTGGATATAGAGAATTATTGTGTTGAATTATATAATCTTAGTACAAGCGCAGGCTTAACGTGCTGTGTACTTACCGTATGTATTTTCAATACGAGTGTGTACATTTACATGGTGCATGAATAACATACAAACAGAGCCGTACCTGGCCCATAGTGCTGCACCCACTATAAAGGGGTAGTATAAATATAAGCAGTCGTCGTCGTCGTCGTCGTCATCATCATCATCATCATCATCATCATTTATAATAATAATAATTGTCCTCGTCATCATCTACTATTCCCCTACCATAATTTAGGCAAACACATGCATTGAATGGAATATAAAATAAAATTATAGTAATAGAGTGCTTCTTATAGCATTGGTCCTTTTCTGTTATTGAGAAGTGTAAAATGAAAACATATTTCACTAACAGAAAAAAGTACAACCGCACAAAGCCTTGCCTTCAGATAAGAACCATGAAGCAATGTTTATTTGTGTGACATGTTGTTTTTCAGTTCCGGACTACCTGGTAGTGCTGCTTGTTTTGACTCATCTTATTCTCGTCCTATTTATAATCGTACTGCTCTGTCTCCATTGCCGCCACAAACGGAGATTCGTCATAGGTAAGACAGAGAGAGAGAGAGAGAGAGAGAGAGAGAGAGAGAGAGAGAGAGAGAGAGAGAGAGAGAGAGAGAGAGAGAGAGAGAGAGAGAGAGAGAGAGAGAGAGAGAGAGAGAGAGAGAGAGAGAGAGAGAGAGAGAGAGAGAGAGAGAGAGAGAGAGAGCAAGGAAAAAATATTTATGATGTTCAACATATGTATAAAATCATCGTGTGTAGAAAATGACGTGGTTCGTAGTGTGTCACAGCTGTGTCTTCACAAGTGTCACATTTACAGTGAAAGTGGAAATTCGTTCGGGGTGTCAGCAATACATCGCAACATTTATGAAAGATGTTATCTTGCCCGTCACAACTTTGCAGAGGAACAAAATTCGGCAACTACACTCTGCCACATTTGCTGACGGCGTTCGTTCTAGTTCAGCATAAAAATGCGTGTGTCATCGTGGGGCAGATCCCATAGTGACCTGAAAGATATTTGTTTGTTGAGCAAATGTTTATGTCAATGCCACCAACCTTTACAACACATGGACGTTCTGTTTTAGAATTTCTCTATTTTGAGTCGCAGGCCGTCGTAAAACTTAAGATTTTGCTAGGCGTGTGAACCTTATGCACTTTATTGATCTGCGCGAGAACTGCTACGTTGTTAATTGATGCTCTCTCTCTCTCTCTCTCTCTCTCTCTCTCTCTCTCTCTCTCTCTCTCTCTCTCACGATCGGTCGATCGAGTTCAGTGTTGACTAAAAAAAATTAAAAATCAGGCTCAGGTTCTCGGGATTTTTTTCCAAGTCAAATAATTCAACGCTTAGTTGTACCAAAGACCCGATGTATATTCATTTACATAGAGATACATTGGTTATATTTACCAAATTGTATGTATGTATGTATGTATATATGTATATAAATACATACATACATACATGCATGCACATATAAATATAAATATAAATATAAATATGACCACGTGTAATCATAGTGGCGTCTATACGTCTTTACCATCCCTGCAGGTAAAAGGCATCGAACACCATTGCCCAGTATCAACACATTGAAGAGAGTGGAGGCAGTGCCACCTGGTGAGTACTGGATAACGATGTCAGAACCACCACCCAGAGAGTGATTGTGCATGCCCGGATATGATGCTAATCACCATCCAAATAACCAATGTGCATATCACGCTGATGGTGACTGATAGTCGACTTTACGTTGACTCCTAATCGACGTAAAGTTGGCTGTGATTATCAGCCGTACATTGGTTTAAACATATTTTATTCAAAAAGCGATCGGGAAACAGGCTCTGCCTATATAAATCCCTCTCGTGAAAAAAAAAAGAAATAAAAGAACAATACAAATGCTGTACAAAAGATAAAGACGGACCACAGGACACCACATTGACGTAACATCGACATGGACATACATACAAAAAGATCAGACATCACAATTACAGGACAAACAGAAGTATACATTATTAGAATACAATACTGTCGAGGCCAGCCAACATTGTTCACATGAATACTGCTCGCGGAAATAAAAAAAAGAAAGAAAGTACCGGCCCGCACGTGAAACACCAGCCGTACATTGACTTTGGTAGATGATAGTATACCATGTTGCACAGACCGTGGATGGCTGCTTGACGCCTTGATGTTGACTATACCCACCAAATGTGTGTTGACAAAGCTAGACAGTATGATATTGACTGCGCAGTGTATAATATCAGTGAATGCCACTGCATTTCAAAAACGTCCGCGTACACTTAAATTGTACCAGTTCCATTAGTTGGACTTACAGTGTGCTAAACCTGGTCTACCACCATAACTAACACCGTGGCCATGACTTACGTCTATTCTTTCATAGGGGTATTAAATTTGGTCGCATGGCTTTAGATCACTGTTGAGCTCCAGGAAACGGACCACAACATTTACAAGCTAATATGTTATACCAGTAAGAAAATGAAAAATAGTTGTACCAGTTTATTTCAGCGATGGTAGCAAAACTGGGGAACCAATCACCCAAAGATCAGGCATACATTTATAAAGCCACAGATAGAAATGTAAAAAAGATTCGTTTACATGCACAAATATCGAGTACAGTCACCTAACTTCCATGAAAGAAACGAGAAAGATGAGACGACACAGTGATTTATTTCTAAATAAAAACGATATTGTTTTGTTGTAAAGGGAGCAGGCAAGTAAGAGATAATGACTGAAATGTTATACCAGTAAACTGAGAACCAAAATCGTACGAGGAACACATTTCAATATTCATATAACTGACAAAAGGTTTATGCGCTTGGCATGAGCTCCAATTTGACTTATGGCTGATAACGACATGAGATCACGTAACATTTACAATATGTTTATCTTAACTTTTGCACTGTTGCCCTGTGAAAGACATCTCTAAAATCCATTATAAATTAGGCAAGCGGCAAAAAAAACTGTTTTGTTGTGACTGCACATACTCTTAATATATATATATATATATATATATATATATATATATATATATATATATATATATATATATACATCTATGTATATATATATAAAGTGTATGTCCATATGTCAAGTAACAACAAAACATTTTTTTAGTGAAAGGCCCTTTAAATACATGTATTATCCGACGGCTTGAAACCGAGTTCACAGAAATATACGCATGAATATTACTTGACTGTTAACCATACAGCATTACAGCGATATGACAACCCTCTGCATTTAAACTGGAGACAGGGAGGAACAAATAATAGTATGCAAAATCTTCTGGCCTATCCCAGTAGGACATCCCAAGAATTCACCTTTGCAAAACCAGAAACAACTTTTTGACTGTAGGCTATGGAGAGTAAAGAGATCCGACTGCGGAATAGGTTAATGACTACCAGGAAGTGGTTCTGGACAAAAAGACACAACTACCATACTGTACACACATTGTACAATTTTGGCTTTTGTTATCCCGACATGCATATAGCGTATTATACACAATAAAACTCTCCGGGCCCACATTATGGCGACAAGCAACACCATTAGCATAATATTTTTACACCACATAAGCTGTACTCGGCGACCGGCTTTGCTGCCTTTCTCAACAAAACATCATATATATATATATATATAAATATATGCAAATGTGAACACATCAGTGAATATTCTGTCATTCATATCTTGAACACTCCAGATCATCGTTCATAAAAATAAAACATTAAATTGTAACTGCAACATACAAATTTTGACATTATTTGTTGACACAGGTCGATTCACCATTCAATCTTTATATGTCACATCAAAAAAAACAAATGTACATATAATTATAATGTTTTGAACTCTTGATGTACACCTTCTGTGCGCCTACGTGAGCCAGTCTCAGGCTCCATGTGTCGCATTTCAATCATTCTCGACCATACTGCCATAATTGTTTGGGGTTTTTAGCTCAGCTGACTTGTCAGTCAGCTGAGCTTATCTTATGGTCCGTCCGTCCGTCGTCCGTCCGTCGTCCGTCCGTCGTCCGTCAACAATTTACATTTTAGACTTCTTCTCCGAAACCGTCAGCCAGATCCACTTCAAACTTGGTAGGGATGTGCCTTGGGTAGGAGTCTACCAAGTTTGTTCAAATGGTCACGGTCCATTGATTTTTGGATTTTTAATGAATTTTTTTGGGTTTTTTTGGGCAAATCTTAAAAAATCTTCTTCTCTGAAACCTCTCACCCGATTACTTTGATATCACACAGAAACACTCCCTGGGACACCTAGCTCTTCATTTGTTCACCAGGTGGTGCTGCAATTTTTTTCTAATTTTTTATGAATTTTTGTGTGTTCTAGCTATTTTCGACTTCTTCTCCAGAACCGTCACTCAGGTTAAGCTGAAACATGGTGGATATGTTCCTTGTAGAAGGGTCAAACAAAGGTGTTCACTATGTGGGAATGCTGCAGATTCCTGAATTTTAACGATTTTTTCCATTCGGGTACTTATCGGTCAATGCAGCTTTCCTATTGATTACTATGGAAGTCAATGAGCATTCTAACGCTAATTCACATTTTCGACTTCTTCTCCAAAACGTCGTCCAGATTAACTTCAAACTTGGTGGGGATGTACCTTGGGTGGGTTTTTACCAGGTTTGTTCAAATGGTCATGCTCCAGTGATTTTTGAATTTTTCATGAATTTTTTTGTTCTTTTTTTGGACAAATCTTAAAAAATCTTTTTCTCCAAAAGCGCTTACTCAATCGCTCTGATATCGCACGGGAAGACACCTAGGGACTCAGTGTTCTTAATTTGTTGACCAGGTGGCGCTGCAATTTTTTACTAATTTTTTATGAATTTTTGTGGGTACTAGCTATTTTCGACTCCTTCTCCAGAACCGTCACTCAGGTTAAGCTGAAACATAGTGGATATGTTCCTTGTAGAAGGGTCAAACAAAGGTGTTCACTATGTGGGAATGCTGCAGATTCCTGATTTTTAACGATTTTTTCCATTCGGGTACTTATCGGTCAATGCAGCTTTCCTATTGATTACTATGGAAGTCAATGAGCATTCTAATGCTAATTCACATTTTCGAGTTCTTCTCCTAAACCGTCTGCCAGATTAACTTCAAACTTGGTGGGGATGTACCTTGGGTGGGTATCTACCAGGTTTGTTTCAATGGTCATGTTCCAATGAATTTTGGGTTTTTTATGATTTTTTTTTCAAAAATCTTTACAAAATTTTTACATGGGAATTTCTTGTAATGGTTATAACTTTAATAATTTTGGCCAGATTTACTTCAAACTTGGTGGGGATGTGCCTTGGGTGGATCTCTACCAAGTTTATTCAAATGGTCATGCTCTATTGATTTTTTGAATTTTTATGAATTTGGGGGGGGGGGGGGGGGGGTTGGGGCAAACCTTAAAAACTCTTCACCTCTGAAACTGCTCACCCAATTGTTTTGATATCGTTCATAAACACTCCCAGGGACACATAGTTCCCAATTTGTTCACCAGGTGGCACTGCAATTTTTTCTATTTTTTTTTTTATTTTTATGAATATTTTATATGGTTTTGTTATTTTTCACTTGTTCTCAGAACTGTCACTCAGTTTAAAGTGAAATGTGATGGATATGTTCTTGTGGAAGGGTCAAACAAAGTTGTTTACTAGGTGGCACTGCTTTAGATTCCTGATTTTTAAGTATTTTCAACTCGGGTACTTATCGATCAATGCAGCTTTCCTATTGATTACTATGTAAGTCAATGGGCATTCCAGTGCTAATTCACAGGACAACTGACACAAAAATTACTGTTTACTTGATAACTTGAGATCTGTTTTGAGTTAGTACTGTGATGCTGCACATGTTAATGTTTTTGTATGAAGGTCATGCTCAGACAGTACATGAATGACTTTGACCTCGTTTCTGGGGTCACAGTGCAACATACATGAATTTTACTCTTCATTATAACTTGAGAACTACTTGAACCTTGATGTTGCATATGTTAGTGTTCTTTTATAATGGTCAGACTTACTCAGAACATGGGTGACCTTGATCCTTTCCCAAGTTCATAGATCTGCAAGTGTGATGAATGTCAAGATCAGCTGAGCATGGGCTGTTCACACAGCCCTCTTGTTTTTTTTTTTTTTTTTTTTTTTTTTTTTTTTGTTTTTGTTTTGTTTTTAACATCAGTGAATGTCCAGACAATTCAAGAACGCCCGTAAACATCGAAACGTGTTGCAGTTTTAACCCGGGCTACCACCATAACGTGGTGACCCTGTTTGTCTTTTCGCTGATCTGTGTACTCGATTTGGCCGCTTGGCTTAACATTACTGTTGAGCTTCGGAAATAGGACCACAACATCAATAGTTCATGTAAAAGAAATGGAAAATAGGTGCAATAGTTTATTTCAACGATGGAAACATAACATATAGAATCAATCACCCAGTTTCTTCACACCTAAGAATGTGCATACATCCGTACGCCACAGACAATAAAGTAAATGCAGGTTGGTTCATTTACACGCACAAATTAGCGAAAACAGTCTCTCACCTTGCATAAAAGAGACGAGAAAGATGAGGCAAAATATTAACTTATTTCTAGATTAAAAACTAAATCGTTCTATGACCCC
>CAXHWN010000855.1:0-19000 GCA_964020975.1 Hermodice carunculata | reverse complement strand
AAGTGGCCATCAAACTGTGCCATTATTTTGCAGTAAAGTCAACTCAATCACAGCATTTTATTTCAGTTCACAGAGCAACAAGCGTGATGAATCTCTTGGTCAGCTGAGCATGGGCTGTTCACACAGCCCTCTTGTTCCATTTACTTTCAGCGCACTTATAGTTGATTAGAAGGGCCACTTTTTTTTTTTTTTTTTTTTTGGTCAAACCAGTGGTCATTTGTTGGTACGGCTTGATTGTCTGCTCTTCTGCCGCAATTGCCCTGTCTGTTCAATCATGTTCATCTTCGTCAGAAAATGCGAAGAATAAATTCAGATTGCCATTATCATCATGATGCTCACTATTACCACTGAAGTTCTCCTGTCTTACCATGTTTAGCACTAATTAGGGGGGTGTATCACACCTCCCTGCACGAATGCAGTTCTGTGGGCTGTTGCAAACTGGCTAAGTGACCAGGATCTGGAGGAAAGCCTGTGCTTTTGGCTTCCCAAGAAGGCTTATTTTAGATGCATTAAAATCATCATTTTAAATTATGGTATATTTGTAAAATCACCTGATATTATTTCCAAGACATTTGAACCCACACTTTATGGAAAGTTAGACCCCGTCAATCAATAGGATCTTTAACGTACGGACAGCTGTGAGTAATGGTTTCAGTCATAAATGCAAACAAAACACTTTGTATGACGTGTTTCTTCAAACAACTTTACAGTTAGTTAGTTCATTAGTTAGTTAATTCGTAAATACCCACTTTGTTTCAATATCTGTATAATTAAATAAAAAAATATAAAGATGGTCTTGTTGGCTTTTGATGAACAGTTCATAATCCATATTGGCCCGGGATATTGGCTGACACCCTCACATCGTCAGACCATGGTGAGTACCAAGCTCTGTCAACACAATACAGTAGTCTCCACATCAGTGATCTGTCAAAGCTTGAGGCATCGGCGTCTGTTTGCTAATGGCCGTCACGTAGTGCACAGCTCATATGATTGAGGGTGCTATTGTCTTCTTGTATGAATAGGAAACCAGAAAGACCCATGTGGTATTTAATATTCATATATTTTTTCCTCATTTTCTTGTATTTACTTTTTAAAAAAAAATTACGTACATATACAGGAATCAAAATTATTGAGGTAGGACAAATACATTGACATAGCGTGTATACCTGGAGTCATGTAAAGCTAGTTTTGCATTATTGTCAACATCCCTAAATTGGCAGACAGTCATTCACAGACACATGCTACATCTTTTCCTGAGTCAAATGCATATCTGTTTTCAACCCAAGAACTTGATGGTCATCCACATTTTCAGATGTTTTGCTTCAAAACTAGATTATGATGTGGTTGATAACATCAATATCAGGGATGGCCTTTGGCAATTTACAAGCCGAGGGAAGATTGGTTGACATATATTTCGGAAATAAGCTATTGCCATTAATGGAATTGACATACATTGTTTGCAAATTGATATATTTTCCGTTTGTTGTTACCGTTTTTTTTTTGCTCTTTGTTTGGTTTTTAATTTGTAATTGAGCACTAACTGTCACATGGCAGCAGTGTAGGTTTAAATTTCTATGCTGTGGGACTACAGGCCATAGAACCCTCATCCTTCTTGTAGAGTTCATGTGGCCATGACCCGCTACACTTAGCAGATGAGATTGGAAATCAAGAGTTCAAAGGTCACCAGGCAAAGTTGCTAGCTGATTGGATATGGCAGGATTGCTGTTGGGCCCTGACCCATCAGTGACCAGTGTTTGACCAATCATCACTAGAGAGAGCAGCTTTGATGAATTAGGGTCTATGAACACCAATGGTCTACTTGGTACCAGTCACTCAGCCCCAATATGCCTTTCCCTTAGGCTCACCTCTAGGGCCAGGCTGACTACTGGTGTTACCCATCAGCAAGTCTAATCAGGTTATTTGACTCCTCAGAGTGACAGAGTATGTATGTATCCACATCATTTCTATTAAAAGCTGTTTGCCTTGGGATGGGGGGAAAAGGCGGAACACGCCTGGCATACCGTAATCATGGGAGTGAGTCACTGCTCAGGTTCCCCATGGAAGCAATAACTCTTTTGCTGGCGAGTTGTGACTGAGTCAACAGCTTTCCTGGGTGCATTTTGCATTCTGCAGAAAGCTATTGGCCAGCACCTGTCTCTTGTCTTATGGTCTCTACAGCTGCAGGCTGGTACTTTGAATGAAAAAGGTTGGATCACAGAGAATACGAGTTAACTGTCATTATGTCAGGTCAGATGGAGCACATTGACTCTTGTCAATACTAACAGTTAAGTTCTATGTCCCAAGTGAGAGTGCTGACACCTGTGTGGATTGGCAGGTGTCATATTGCCCTGCCAAGCATTTGGTTGAGTTCTTTTATCACCCAGCATCTCTGTAGCTATATACTGTCTTGCTTCCTCCAGCATCTCTCAGGTCTGTTTAGCGCTTTGATTGTCTAATAAAGTATACCTGAGGCTATTGTATTGTCTAGTGAAGTGTTTCTGCGTCTCTTTGATTGTCCAGTAAAGTATTCCTGTGGCTATTTTATCATCTAATAAAGATATTTCTGTGGCTATTTCATCATCTAACAAGTGTATTCAGCTGTGCCCGGGTAAGAAATTCAACTGTCAAAGGAGGTAATGTGTGAAAGGCAAAAGAACATCCATTTTAAACATAACTGTCATGTTTTGACAAATGTCCAAATTACCTAATTTAAGGCCTAACAAATATATATATATATGTGTGTGTGATTCTGATAACCTGACTGACCCCACTGAAAAGGCCCGAGTCCTGATCCTTTTATGAAACATCAAATAAAAAGAAATATCCACCCTGGCTGAAAGATTTCATCTAGAAAGTGGCGATTGTGTGCCGTTGTTTTTCAGTAAAGTCAACTCAAAGACAGTAGTTTATATTTCAACTTGTCTGCAATGAAGGGTTAACTTGGGCTGGGGAAAGAGCATAGCTGCATAGCCACAGTGTTCAGTGAAACAGCATAGTCATAGCCCCGGTTGAAAGATTTTATCAAGAAAGCGGCTGTCATGTGCCATTATTTTGCAGTAAAGTCAACTCAAACACAGCATTTTAGTTCAACTTGTCTGGAGGGTTAACGATGAACCTATTTTTAAAGAAAGAAAATTGTTAAAAGTCAAAGACATATATAAAGCACAACTCTTGAAATTTTATTTCAAATATTATAATAATGAATTACCTAGATATTTCTTGAACATGCCAATCATGAAAATAACTGACATACATCAACGTGATACACAAAGGAAAGTAATTTTCAGGGTAAGAGCTGGAAATAGACTTGCTGAAAAATGTGTTCAACACCAGATTGTACAGACTATCAATGAAATACCAGATATATTGAAAAGTAAAGTGTGCGCACACACAGTTATTCAAGTTTTAAATTATATATCAAACAATATTTTATACAAAAATATGAGTCTATTTGTTATTTCCCTGACTGTTATATATGCAATGCCTAAATGTTTTTAAGTTTACATATGTGTATTCAAATGTTTATCAGTCATGTACAGCAGAGATATCTGTGTCTTCAGGATATCTATATATTCGTGTGTTGTCACCATGGTAATTTATAATCATTATACTAATTTAAATTTGGGTGGGTCATATGCTAGCTACTGCTAAATAATTTTAAAATGAATCTCCTGACCAAATCCATGTTCTTAAAGAAATAAATTATGAGATTAATTGTTAATTTGTATTGATACAATATACCTATTATGAATTATACTATACATTAAAACCTCCATATGTGGGCACCTCTCCAAAGTGGGCACCTCCTTAAAATGGGCACTTTTCTTCAGTCCTGTTTCATTTTTCCTATTGATTACATTATAAAGCCACCTCTCTAAAGTGGGCACCTCCCTACTCTGGGCATTGGGCACCCTAAACATATACCAAAAATCTGTTAAAGTGGGCACTCTTATTTTGTTTAATAAACATTTTACTTTGTAAAAGTGTTATGTTTTTGCATCAGGACTTGCCACCATTAACTTTTAATTCTTCAAGTGTCATTTTTCTATCAGTGCTCACCACCTAATATAACCCCCCTATCATAACGGAGCACAGTACATGTATAGGCCAGGATCAACAAAGCATAACAGTTGTTTAGTCCAAAATGACTTTTGACAGCTTTGTGGATCAACCATAGGATTAAGGTATCAAAGCAGAGAACAATCGACTCTGCTGGAAAGGAAGTTGATGTGGAGATGAGTGTCAGCACAGTGATTTGCTCAACCTTTGCAGTTTGATAGTTTGATTATGCCTACAGGTAATCATTGAGTTTGACCTGTCCTGGACTTTATTTTTCTACATAGTACACGTAGTTGATATTTACTTGATTTTTTCCAGAAATAAGAGCAAAATGTTGAAAAAACTGCTTTTCTCATTTATTCTATGTGGGATTAAGATACATGTATCTATATATGTGTATATATAGATACACATATACATGTAGATGTGTATGTACGCATATGCATAGCCCCTCCCTTATCTTTGTTGCTCATCCATCCAAACCAAAATGGCCAACCCTCTGTAAAGTGGGCACGTCTCGAAAGTGGGCATTTTGCTCTGGTCCCAAGGGTGCCCACTTTACGGAGGTTTTACTGTACTGTACTTGTTTTGTCAAATAAATGAATTGAATTGAAAATTGAATTAGGCCAGGGAAACAGCATAGCAACACAAAGTTCAATGAGGCATTGCCACAGTTGTTCAGTGAAACAGCATAGGTCATAGCCCCATTTGTGTCAGCATTTAGGGACCTCATAGCCGCACTTCTTTGGTGATCATTATTGTAATATTTCTCTAGGTTATGAAAATCTTGGGAGCACTCTAGCATCCGTAATGTTTGATAGATGTTCCTGAAATATAGTGGGATTGTGGAGGAGATCAAAATCTCTCGTGACCAGCCCAGCATCCTTACTTTTTGTATGGATCTCCATGAAATTTAGTGTGATTTTCCAGGTCAAAATCTTGGTTGTATATGATACTAGTGATGCCACCTATAATTTGACAGAAATTGTGTGTTAAAATATCTCCAAAGATATAAAATTCCATGTCTCAAAAAATAATTAAGTTAGACATGCCATATTAAAGGATTATGTCCAGTGCTCGTATGTAATATCAGTGACCTTGACCTATTTTTCATAGGTTACCAGTTCTGTAAAGTTGAAAGAGGTGATTTTGTAATTGCAGGGTTTAGCGTGGACGTCAATGGCAAAGACAAATTTTTGGTGATGGTCATAAGATTATATGTCAGCAGAGCATTAGGCCCATGGGCTTCTTGTTTATATATTGTATGATATAATTGGATGTAAGGGAGCATTTTGTTTATATATTGTATGATATAATTGGATGTAAGGGTGCATTTTGTTTATATATTGTATGATATAATTGGATGTAAGGGAGCATTTTGTTTATATATTGTATGATATAATTGGATGTACGGGTGCATTTTGTTGATATATTGTATGATATAATTGGATGTAAGGGAGCATTTTGTTTATATATTTTATGATATAATTGGCTGTATGGGTGCATTTTGTTTATATATTGCATGATATAATTGGATGTAAGGGTGCATTTTGTTCATATATTGTATGATATAATTGGATGTAAGGGTGCATTTTGTTTATATATTGTATGATATAATTGGATGTAAGGGAGTGTTTTGTTTATATATTGTATGATATAATTGGATGTAAGGGTGCATTTTGTTTATATATTGTATGATATAATTGGCTGTATGGGTGCATTTTGTTTATATATTGTATGATATAATTGGATGTAAGGGAGCATTTTGTTTATATATTGCATGATATAATTGGATGTAAGGGTGCATTTTGTTTATATATTGCATGATATAATTGGATGTAAGGGTGCATTTTGTTTATGTATTGCATGATATAATTGGATGTAAGGGTGCATTTTGTTTATATATTGCATGATATAATTGGATGTAAGGGTGCGTTTTGTTTATATATTGTATGATATAATTGGATGTAAGGGTGCATTTTGTTTATATATTGTATGATATAATTGGATGTAAGGGAGTGTTTTGCTTTATTTTCTACATGTTGCTTATTAGTTCAAAGGGCCTGACTCAGACTCTCCTGTTAGAGTTTAATTTGTAGGTTCTTGGAAACTGTTATCACATGGGCCAGGCCAATGTACGCTCTGCATCTTCAGTGATCTCCGACCGAGAGACCACTCCAATGAAAAACCATCTGCCTTGAAACACCATCTTTTGGAGATAGGAGACACTTTTTGGGATTTTTGATGTTATTTATACCTCCTATGACGACCACCTGTCTGTGGAGACCATGATTTAGTCCTGCCTGGGTGTGGTCTTTTAAGGCAGGTTTCACTCTACAGTGTCTGGATGTTCCCTCTATGGTCTCATGCCTGTTACCTGTGCACCATTCAGTTACAAAGCAATGGTTTATATGTTTTACTCATGAGTCATAAATGTATTTCTTTAACACTGTGTGTTAGTGTTTGGAGGCAATCAACCACTCCATGTATCAGGTTTACATGTGTTGTCAAATTTTAAAGGGCTCCGAAACACATTCTGATGGTCACCCTCAGATGATGCATGTTTTTTACCATAGGTTATGCAAACAGGGTGTCATGAAAGACATGATGGTTCAGTCATTTACATAGTACTTAGTAACTCTGGCCCCCAGTTTGAAAGCAAACACAGGGTGATGTACTGCACTTTGATGTGCTGCCTGCTGTATACTAATGCTAATTAATCAGACAGGATTGGCTACTGCCACTGGGATGCTGGCTGCATGCCTTGTTCTTGTCCCCAAAAGACAAATTAGTTTTCCTTCTTGTCAGGGTACTGGAGGTGTCCTATCTGTCACTTCCTTGCCATAAAGTGTTACAACTTGTCGTATTAACTCTTTCAAGGCCAACTGCAACTAGAGTCTGACCACTCAAGACTAACTGCTCTCAATTATAATACATGCAGATGCTAGATTCATATTCCTTGTGAAAACATCTTTGTATCAAGTATCAGTAGTTCCAGAGCATATAATGGTCTGGAACAGACGAAAGCTGTTGACTCAGTCCAAAACTTCGGTCTGATAGAGGTGAATGACATATAACCAGCAAGAAAACGAAGTTCTTCTCTGCTTCTTAATTTCTTGCATGTTGTCTGTAGTGTGAATACTTGTATAGTCAATGAGTGACATGGGCATTTGTTACTTGTCATAGGCTACACTGCTGGGTAGATAAACCTAAATACTTTGATAACTTAAAAAAGATAAAAATGAGTTACAACTTTGTCTACTACAAATCAATTGTGTATGCTCTACACACAAGAGGAGTGCAGAGCTGGACATACAGATTGCTGGTCTTGTTTTATGTGTGTAGTTTGGATGTGTCCATACAAAATTGGTTGAGTTCACTTAGGGATGGTTCAACATTTTCATCATTTTTGAATTCGTACTTACAGTACGCAAGGGAGGAGGGGGTTAAATGGGTCTGTACACTTTCACAGAATATGGAAAACGATGGTCAATTTTTGGCCTTTTTTGTGCAATTTTGCTATGATTTTTGGGGAAAATCATCATTTTTAAAGTACTAATTTAGGGGGAGTGAGGGGGTCAGGAAATTTAGTACCCTAAGTACTAATTCAAAAATGATGATAATGTTGACCCATCCCTCAATTGTATATGTGTAAAAGACAAATGTTTTTAATTGGAAGAGCCAGGTAAAAAGTGCATCAAAACAAAAAATAAAATAAAAAACATTTGGCCATCAAAAATTGCCTCATTTTAACCACTTTTGGATTCTCAATATTGGGATACTCCAGCCAATATTGGGGGACCTGACAGGTATGCAGTTGCCAATAGGTGCAGGAATTAAGGTAAGGTATAATGTAAATAATTGGAAATTAATGAGTAGCTTGCTTTAATGATAGGTATTGGTGGGCGTGACTAGATGGTGATTGCACACCCACATCGTCACAGACACAGCAGTCCTATAACAAGACATTTAGGTTTGTGGCAGAATTGTCTGCCTGTGCGAGTCCAGATCAAGCCATTTATACACACATGCTTCACAGTACATGCCGTCACTGCTTCTGTTGACAGTAACTTAATAGGACAGGTCGTAATTAACAATTGTATGTGTATTTGGCTGAATACACAACCCTATACACAAAATTCTTGTGGGTTAGAGGTGCATGTGTATTCCTATAGGACTCTATGTTGAAGTAACATTCAATATGTTGAATAGTTTTGCAGTTTAAGTTATCAAATTTACAAGCTTGGGCATTGCAACTACACGTATATACAACCATTTAGTACAAGAAATTTGGTGTCTCTAGATAGAGCGGTTTTAAAGTGACATAGGTGCAGATGACAACACAAACTAATAGGAATACACGTACCTAGCCTGCCAGCCTACAGAGCCCTGTACTGAGAACCCACATGAATCAGTTGATGTTGACCTTTAACCTATTCCTGAAGGAAGAACTTCTACCTCTACACTTCATCGTCAACTCCCACAACAAAACTAGAAAGGACAGTGGTTTTCTGTCATAAATGTTTGGATAAGTCCACGTATCTTGCAGATGTCCCCGAGCAAATATGCAGAGTATGCTAGGATGTTATAATGGATAGTAGTAATTAAACCATTTATAGTTATAAATGGTGATACACTTGTTCCTGTGTTACAAGAGAACCCCACCTGACCCAGCTGTGTGTGCACATAGGAGGTATATAACAGTTGTGGGATGCAAGCCTTCTGCAACATGTAAGTGCATTCAGATCAGTAGCATTTCTGATCAATTTGATGCAGTGTTGCCAACCTGCCAAACTTAAAGTCTGGGAGATGGAAAGTAAAATTACAGGAGATTGATAAATTAATATGAAATATACAATGAGAATGTTGGTGAAAATCAGGGAGGTCCATAAATTGTCAAAAAATTTACAATTTTGCAAGAATTTTCAGCACAAAATTTCCGGAGCCTCATGGGTATCTGGGAGGGTTGACAACACGTAGTGTTGGTGCTACCTGCAGTCAGGTCAGTCACATTTTGTTGATAGTCAATTAGGCCATGAGCCAGAGGGGTTGGTCGGTACCATCTTGGGGGAATAATGCTCATAGCATTTTTTGTAAAGGTCTGTATCAGTAGAGTAGGAAAACATGTGATAGCATTGCAGCAGTGGTAGCTTTTGGATTTTATAGCCACTTTATCTACCCTACCCTGAAATGAACAAAAACCCTATTAAAGAAGGTAATCTGTTGTTATCACCCAATTGTCATTATTTTTGCAGTCTCAAATATTAATTTTGGAACATTTGGCATATTTGGTAACTTATCTAGCTTCTAAGAAAGCACTTGTATGGTTATGTGTCATGGAAGTGCATCATAAGTGTTATGTACTTTTATAATTCCTGTACCCTTGGATGAAAACCGTTTTAAGAAAAGCTGATGTACATTTTACAGTCTAGGAAAATACATGTATGGTACATGTGCTTAAATGCACACCAATATAGTGGCCACATCACCAACTGACACAGGTAGGTATGTATTTATCAATAAATAAGACCTCAAAACCAATAAAGGGGAAACTAGGTTATTTATTTATCCCCACCCGTAAAAATTTGAGTTTTCATACTTTGGCGCTGTAACTTATAAATGTTTTTTCTGCTCATGAAAGAAGTGCACTTTGATAGGGTCAAATATATATAAACATATACAATACTGTGTCTATGATCAGGTAAGTATTCATATTTCTTAATATATATATATATATATATATATATATATATATATATATATATATATATATATATATATATATATATATATATATATATATATATATATATATATATATATATATATATATATATATTCATATAAACATGATCACCAACTTGTGGACTAGTCCATGAACAGAGGTTCTAAAGTCACCAAATAACATCCAGTATTTGATGCTTAAAACCAATAATTTTCTGTCTTCACAAATAGACTAGTGTCTCTTCAGGGGGCAGTTCACTGCTGGAATATTTTAAGTTCATGGTAGGAATGTACACAGTGAATTCAGCCAATTTTATACAAGCGTTTCAGACCACGTTATTATAGTACAAAGTCTGATGTGTCACCTTACAAAATGTTCTGATATATAGACCAGACATAACCAAGGTCATTCTAGGAAATTTAAGTCTAATAATCATTATCAATTTCCAGGTCTTCCTCATCCTCATCTTCACTTTCTTCATCATCTGAGACATGTGCCTGGTTTTCACAGTCAGGAAGCCTACACATATCTGTGCATTTTAGTCCACTTGCCATACACTCACAGTTTGGGAGTACACACTTCCTTGGACAGACACAAGATAAAAGGTCCAGGACAGCTTCAGGGGCAGGTGGACCATCCATCCAGTCTACCACTAATTCTTCAGTGCCTTCATTCCTTTCAAGCTTCCACCCTCTACCAACAGGGCTTGGCACTTGTGGGTTCTGCAAAAGACATCTTCTCCATATTGCAGCCTGATAGTTGGCTCGCTGTATATGTTTTTTAAGGCAGTCTCTACACGGTGGAAGCTGGTGACTTTCTATCTCACCTTTGCTGGTACAGAAAAGATGATATCTGAGATCATTGACATTTGTAGTTGATGCCTTTGGTGCATACAGAAGACATGTAAATGCCTCAAGTTTTTTCACCAACTCAGGGTCTGGATCCCAATCTTGACCTAATTCAATGAACATGTCTTGGAATTCCCTGTTGGTGGTGACTAATTTCAAAGCACTTGCTTTGCCTTTTTCCGCAAAAGCACTCACACTATCACAGCCAGTATAAGCGTGCATTCCAAGGAGAGCCCTACACACCACTATGCCAAGCGTTGCAGCAACTTTGCTTGTATCATTGACCCTTGTGCGGGTTCTAGTGCCACATTTCTGGTAGAGTATGGCCTCTATTTTGTCATTAAATGCCAGAGCCAAGATAAAAACATCTGTATCATCACAGCATATGACTACTGCTTTATACCCTTCTGAAGCAGCATGGGCAGCATGGAGAAGTAGGCGACCATCTGCTTCTTCCTGGTTACACTGAAGATCTGGCACTTCCTCACTGCCTTGGGAAGTTATTTTATAACATTTGTCGTTCGCTGTTGCATGTAGAACTTTCTCTTTTAGTTTTTTTCTGTAATGTGGCTTCTTCCATTCTTCGACTATGAAGGAAATGAGGCTTGTCTTGTTATTTACCTTTGTCAAAAAGCTCTTCCGTTGCCTCACAATCTGGTTACTTGATATGCTCTGCAACTGATGCCCTGTCTCTACACCCCGTACTGATCTCTCACTGTTC
Source organism: Hermodice carunculata (assembly GCA_964020975.1). NCBI lineage: Eukaryota > Metazoa > Annelida > Polychaeta > Eunicida > Amphinomidae > Hermodice > Hermodice carunculata. The sequence goes on along the minus strand of CAXHWN010000855.1, from coordinate 7,647 downwards.
TTGATAGACTTTTCTTGATATGTATCAAAAACAACATCTGTTGTTACTTTGAGCGCCTCCTTTCAGGGCCATGGACAAAACTGTCTCTGCAACATCTCCAAAAGTAACTTGATCACCTTTTACTCTTTGAACTAGGCTCATTCCATCTACTACTGTAGCAGAGTTTTCAGGGATTTGTTCTTCCGGTGAGACATTCTTCTGCAAAGTTGTGGCTAAAGCAGCTTTATTAGTCTTTCTCAGCAACCCCTCTGGGGTCGACAAGGCCCATGGTAACGGTCCAAGGGAATGGCAAAGGATATCTTCCATCTTGAGATTGTGCCCCTGTGCCATGACAATGATTCGACCAAATAGAGACCTGTCTGCTTTCAACACAATCATTCTCCCTTGTGCTTTCACAGTCTTCTTTTTACACAAGTTACTGAATGTCTTCAGTTTGTTAGTTTTCATTGTATCATGGAATTTCTTTAAAGGTGGATCACTTTGTAGCCTGTCTTCTTTGAATGTAGCATAGTTTTGCTCACCAATCTCACGTGCCTTCATCAAGTTAGAGGCAATATCCCTTGGAGCCTCTTTTGCAGTAGAAATGCTAATGAGATTTAGGCACTCTGCGAAAGGATTGATCCAGCTCTTAATGAGGCTTACAACTGCTGACACAGCTTCTTCATCCTTGTCTATTCGTGCTTGCTGTAGCTCTGCGTGGTGCAATTCTGCTTTGTTACCTTGTACCATATCCCTTATCTGTCCCAGAAATGCGCTGCGGTACTCAGCTGTTATGTAATAACGTTTCATAGCACCTGCTTTGAGATTAAATCTAGTGGTACCTCCAGGTGTCTGAGTATCTTTGTTCACTGTGACCTCCGTGGTTTGGTTGACAGGGATGCGCCCAAATGGATTGTTGCTGGACATTTGAACTGAGAACTTCCCTGCCTTGAATGCTTCATGTACATCAGGATTTTTCTCTGGAAGGTTTGTCATCTCAGCATAGTATGGAGCCAAGTATCTGGCGTAATTGATTTTGTCATATGCAAAGCACCATCGAATGAGGTTTCTAATGGCATGAAGGTGCAAATCCCAATTGCCCTCACGAGAAGCACGGAGAAGACCAAAAATTACATCCTGCACAAAGTCTATGTAAGACATCCAGTATGCTGAGAGTTCCCCATTGTTGTGACGAAGATGTTCTAAGAATTCTCTCCACATGACATTCACTTCTGCCAGAAATGAATTTTGCAGCAAACAATCAAGTCTTTGTTGGTTTAGGTCATCTACCATGTTGTTCACTATATCCAATAATGATTTGATCAGTTCACATTTATCATGAATATTTGCCTCCACCCACAGTATGAACTCTGCCCATGCTAGTCTCATCAGAGCTTCATAGATATATTTATGGATCCTGATAGCACGGTAATAATGTTTACCATCCAAAATTCCATTGATGGAGCCCTCTGCCACTATTCCACTTTCTATACATATGTCCTTTAGACCAGCATCTCCAAATCGCTTCCCCAGGATGGCTAAAGCATTACAGATGGTGTGAAATGTTCCCAGCCTAAGAACGATATTTGAAAACCTTTCTCTGTGCTTCCATGCAATTTCAGTGGCTTTTGCAAAGAGTGCTTGATCCATAACAACCACAATACTTTCTAGATGCAGCTCCTTTCTGATAAGATTTAACTGATTGAGAATTTCAAATACTGTTGTCAATTCAGTGGCTGGAGCATTGATGGTAGGGAGGTACTCGACAACATCGTCTGAGATTGGCACTTGGTCTCTGGTCCTGATGTTAAACCCAGTCCAACTTGGAACTGTCTGATTCTCTTGGTCAATTAACCTTGCTAAAATCCATGCCAAATTCTTCAAATAGGCAACTTCAGCAACGCTTCTGAATTCAAATATACAGGTCTCTCTTGTTTGTAGAGGCTGGGGTCCCTCTCGGGCACCAGCTACATAGACTTCTAGCTCTTGATGCTCAAAATTGACTGACCTCTGTTTCAGTTTTTCGATAGGTGGAAGATCAGGTTTTGGAAGATATGGTCCATATACTTTGGCCTGCACTGATATTCCATTTACATGATGTGTTGTGCCCTTTCCAGTTAGAGTCTCTTCAAGGCGATCAATGTTATCCCATGCAAGATTGGTAAAAACATAGGGCTGAATAGATGCTGGAAGAACAACCCTTTGGTTTAGACTGGATGCCAACTTTTGGAGACATAGGGCAGTATCTTTCTCCTCCAGCTGCGAGTAGGACACTCCATGCCCAAATTTATTTAGCATTTGGATGAGTTCAATGTTTCCTGTCAGTGTTTTTACTGCATATGGAAGCAGTAGGTGCTTTGGTGGCTTATGTTTTCCACATGTCACGGCATAAATGATGTCCTGGCTGAATGACTGTACCAAGGTTGTTATTCTGTGTGACAGAACCTTTACATCTGGATCTCCAGTGAGAAGCCCCAAAAGAAATCGTTCAAGCATATGAGGTATGAAAAAAGGACCATCATTGAGCTGTGATGGGTGGAATGGCCATGGAGTAGGTTTCATGTTCTCTTTAATGGCAGAGCGGATCCCTGATGAAGTTTGGTCAATGTTCTTGTTACAGTTTGTTGATTTGGACTTCCATAGTCTGAGCTCTCGAAGCAGAGTTTGATTTTCTAAGATAACATCCTTGAGTGACACACTGTCAGGAACCATCACTAGCTTTCCATTGTTATCAGGAAATATATCCACTGACTCGCCAAGCTCAGACTCCAATCTTCGACGGATGTGTTTTTTTGTAGAATCTTTCAAATTCTCAATTCCCCTGACTTTCATGAATGATTCCAATTTTGCTGTCATAGCAGTGATTGGCACAATTGTCTTGTTAAGAATGATATCAGTTCTAATATACTCGAAAAGGTCTACATATGCTTTTCTTTCCATCTGTTTATATAGTTCATCTCTATCCATTTCACTTTCTGTTTCATTTCTATCTTTAGATTTCAAGTCTTGTTTCTTGACTCTTGTGTAATCCTTATAGCACGATGCATGATAGTGTGCCTCTGCAGCTACTATGTCTCTACTTGTAATTGCTATAATTTTTTCATCTCCTTTGTGTATGGCACACTCTCGTAGTTTTTGATCTGCTCTCAGTTGGATAGCTTTTGTTAAATTTTCACGTGACTTAGAGCACTTTTTGAACTTGACCTTGTTACAGAATATACAGATTGGATCATATACCCTTCCTTCTGACGATGACCTCCTGAATGATCTTTTTGAAGCACAGCCACTACTCTTGGACTCATCATGCAGAGTTTCATCAGCTTTTCGTTTCAAAGTATCTAAGTCTCTCTTCATAGTGAAGAGGCTTCTGCATTTTCTGTGATAAGTAATATTTGGAACCTTTGTGTCTTTAAGTTCTTTAGCAATGTCTAAGACAGGGACATGGTTTCTTACTTTAGCTGCTTCAAGTAAAGCTGACCAGGAATCATAGCTTTGGGGATTAACTAAATGCTCATCTTCTTGGACTTTTGGGTTGTGTATAATGCACTTCCCTTTTGAAGGTTTCCAGTTTGGGGGCTTTTCCATTCTGAAAGTCACTATTAGTCTACATCTATTTTCTACTAATGACTGGTAAGCAGAGTTGTTACAAGCTTCACTACCACCACTACCACCACAGCCACATTACCTGCAACAAAAATAATTTGCATCAAAAACAGTTTAATGTCAAGCATATCAACTAACTTCATAAGCATCACAACAATTGCTGTGGCCCGTGCCATATATCTGAACAATATGTAAATACCATCAATAACATGAAAAAGAGTGGCACTGCAATACAAGAGAATAGTTGCAGGACAATTACTCCTTTCCTTTAGGAACCTGTAGTGAGAATAAAAATGATTGCCTGACATATTCATCTGAACAGTTTTCTTATGTGATGATGATGAAAATAACAGTAGGAAGCAAAACATATTCTCAGAATGACGAAACCGTTCTTGACAACATACTTGAAAACCAGGATAGTTTCAAATTTAAGGGTTTTTTTTCGTACAAAGTCAATGGTTTGCAGTAAGTACACAAACATTTAAATATTTCTGGATTTCTTCCCAATGGAGTGTTAAAATTGGAACAAATCTCCTTCATGTCATACCTTTTTTAAAATAAATCACATCTTAAATGCACTGGACACGTGGCTCTGAAAAAATATGATGTACAGACACTTCATTCAACGATATGTTCTATCACCCCTTTATATTTTAAATGAATGGCCCCCTGAAATATGAAATTTTGTTTCTACTGTTTACAAATTCATAGATTTTTTAATCTATTCTCATGAATATAACAAGCTAATGGTATCTCAGACTAATCTGCTTCGTATTTCAATTCCACAAGCAAATGGTAAAATGAAAAGTATCATATTTTTCTGGACACTTTGACTTTGGGGCTAGGGGTGGAGGTACAAGTAGTCATGATAATATGGTATTTTCAAGTATACATTTTCATCAAATGCAATTTATTGATTCAATTGCTGATTAAATTTGCTTTAAATCAATATATTAAGACAGATATTTTCTTTGTTGAGTGTGAATGAACCAAATCAAAGTATTGAGCATTTTAGAAAGCCAAAAGTTTGATTTTACGTGTCCTGTAAAGGTGCCCTCATAAAATGTGTGATAACACAGTAAAGCTACCACAGCTGCAATGCTATCACACATTTTCTAACTCCAGGGATGTATACCTTATTAAAAATCACCATTAGCCTTATTCCCCCATATGGTACCGGTGACCAAAATTTTGGGGTCTAGCTCATAGCCTAAATGTGTCTTTGGGAGGAACATTTCTCAGCTAGGACCTTGATGCATTCTGCTTCCCGGTCAGTCACATTTCTCACAGCCAGCAACACGACGACATCCTTTCCTATGTGATGGTTGTATTCTCTCCCAATGACAAGACATTAGTCAGCAATATTATCTGCATTAATAGTTTTTGACCCCATGGGAGCTAAATTAATCAAAAGTAATACATGAGCAGCCGTGGCTGTGTATAGTGTAGAAGATTTGCTTCAGTGCACTTTACTCAGATTGATGAAAATAATGTATGTTCTTTATTGCATCATTTTTTCTCTGACAAAAGTCAGTGTAAACAAGCACAATGGACATGAATGAATCAAGAGCCCTTCATGTATGCAAACAAACCATGTCTCCTGGCCACTGCTGTGGCTGCTGAAGCTGTTAAAGGTGGAGCGAAAAATTAGTCCGTAAAGTGAAGCGCAATGACCATTAACAGCCATACAGGCTGACAAGATTTCTTGTGATTGATTGGTAAAAAAAAAAAACACGAAAACCTTGAGACTTCAAATTTCCTCCTGACATTTTGACCAGGGAGAGTAGTACTAAAAATAGAAAAAAGTTGACTGGCTTGCAGTTTATTTGTGACTTTTTCTAACAGACTGGAGTCTTTAAACAGCAAAAAAAGTTAACTGGATGCTATAATGAATTGCTAACATAGAGAACAAGTGGTGGACATCAATACTGTTACAGTCCATATATACTTGTGTGTGTTGTGGGCTGGCTCAGCGCGTGTACACCCAACATGATTATCCTGTGTCTCTACAATTGACAAATCTGCAGGCAGGGCTGTGAGGTATCAATGTTGGCATTATCCTGGCCTGGCACTCTGGCAGCACCAGCCACAGAGCTCACGTTTTGCTTCAACAGTTATAGAGCTGCAGCCGGCCTCTTTTATGGAAGCCAGCAGCACTGAGGTGAATGGTAGCGTTAATTTAGGAAGCCCGAAAGAGGACTTGAAGACAGCTGTTTGAAGCAATATGCCAGTAGACAAGTGAATGGGAAAGCAGCTACTGTGGCAGTAGACCTGGATGTCAGTGATTTAAGGTGGCCTCGTGTTGGGCAGCATTACAAGGTGTGTATTTTGTATAAACTGCCAAGTATGGGTCCTAAGGTCAGTAGTATCCACTGGTCATGTGAACCACAGTGACCCACTAGTTGGCCATTAACCCAGTCCTGGGCACAACAAGACTGAGGCAACAGCTTTCCTTGGTGGGGGGTTGAGTGCATTACACCCAAGCTGCACCAAGGAAAGCTATTGACCTGGGGTGTGCCATTGTGGATGATCTTACACACAAATCTTGACAAAAATGTTTTCTAGTAAAGAGAAATTTGAGAAAAACATAAAGGCAGATGACAATTTACATGTACATCCGGATGGTTTTGGGGGATTTGACAAGTAAATGGTTAACTCTTTGAGTGGTGTGTTTGGACTGATCCAGTCAACAGCTTTCTCCACCATACGTTAGACCCTTTATGCCCACAGCATGCTGAGGAAAGCTGTTGACCTGGACCACTTGACCTACAACAGGAGACAGGCTGGCACTGGAAAGAAAGGTTAGTTGACAAATGATACCAATGGAGTATCAGTATGTAAGTTTAGAGCACTTTTACTTTTGTCAAAATTAGGAAATGAATGTGTTAAAACTTTAATTTTTTCACTGATGAATTAATATTGTACTGGGCTACTCAGACAGCTGCTGTCCATGGTGAAAGGATATATTTCATTACATAATCTAGTTGTCCTGCTGAGCCAGTACATTAACTCTTACAGAGCCAATTTAGAGACTGAGTCAACAGCTTTCCTTGGGGCACTTTCCGCACATTGTGCGGAAAGTGCCCCAAGGAAAGCTATTGACCTGGACCAAATTTTTCACTGGGAACATAGGCACGCTGGTACTTGAATGAAAGGTCTTTTAATGAGGAATATGAATCTGGAATCATTACAGTAATCCAGCTTCATCAGCACAGCTTAAGCCGTGACTGGCACTCAAAGGGTTAAACAGTAGTTGTCTTGAGACAGTTCATTCCAAAGAGCTTTGATGCAGACAGCATTGTGCTTCAGTGTGCACTGTCCACAGCCAGCTACACAATCATCTAAAGGTGGTCACAAAAACCAGGTGACATCATGACAGAGGTGAATGATAGGAGATAGAACTCTGACCTACAATGTATGAGATAGAACTCTGACCTACAATGTATGAGATAGAACTCTGACCTACAATATATGAGATAGAACTCTGACCTACATGTACAATGTATGAGATAAAACTCTGACCTACAATGTATGAGATAGAACTCTGACATACAATATATGAGATAGAACTCTGACATACAATATATGAGATAGAACTCTGACCTACATGTACAATATATGAGATAGAACTCTGACCTACATGTACAATGTATGAGATAAAACTCTGACCTACAATGTATGAGATAGAACTCTGACATACAATATATGAGATAGAACTCTGACATACAATATATGAGATAGAACTCTGACCTACAATATATGAGATAGAACTCTGACATACATGTATAATGTATGAGATAAAACTCTGACCTACAATATGAGATAGAACTCTAACATACAATATATGAGATAGAACTCTGACATACAATAGATGAGATAGAACTCTGACCTACATGTACAATGTATGAGATAAAACTCTGACCTACAATGTATGAGATAAAAGTCTGACCTACTATATATGAGATAAAACTCTGACCTACAATGTATGAGATAAAAGTCTGACCTACAATATATGAGATAAAACTCTGACCTACAATGTAGCTCTGATATGGTGGTCTCAGTAGG
>CAXHWN010000853.1:2500-26000 GCA_964020975.1 Hermodice carunculata | reverse complement strand
CGGAGATTTGTTTGATAATGTTTGTAAACTGTTTTTAGCAGAAGAGTGGTTAGTAAAGAAGAACGTAGTTGACGAACTGCAAGTCCAACTGACCAACCAATAGCATGTAACTAAGAGTGACCTTAAACACATTGTCCACACGAGTTTATTGGTTTTAGGACGTGATTTTTAAAAAAGACCTCTTTGCAGACTAGCATGTACCTATTTCTGTGGGTAGATTAGGGGAACAGAAATGAGTTGAAGAAAAACAAGAAGAAGCAGAAGAAGAAGAAAAAGAAGAAGAAGAAGAAGAAGAAGAGGAAGAGAAGGAAGAAAAGAAGGAGAAGAGGAAGAAGCGGAAGAAGAGGGGGAGAAAAGGAGTAGAAGACGTAGAGGAAGAAGTTGGAGAAGCAGATGAGGAAGCAGGAGTAGAAGACGAAGAGGAAGAAGAAGGAGAGGGGAAAGGCCAAGAAAATAAGAGTGAAGAAAGAAAAGGATAAGGAGGAAGAAGAAATAGAAGAAAACAAAGGAAAATAAGTAAACAGGAAGAGGAAAAAAACAGAAGACAGAGCAGAAAAGGAGAAAGGAGACAGGTGTAAACAGACTTAAAATGGCACACTTTGGTGGCCATTTTCTGCGAATGGTCTTTCTATTACTTGTCGAATTACATGGCAATTCTAATCATGCTATGAGGCCCAGACTCATACAAGATGAAAAGTTGCATCGCAAGATGTGTGTCTTTTTGTTGTTCCCTTGGGATATTATCTTTCTTTGGAGGCTACTTGAATGGCGCATCGCCTATGGCACATGTAAGAACATGATTGTGTTGTGATCCGAGAGTATTCCCAGAAACAAGGAGGACATTAAATAAGAACAGCTGGTAGCTGAAGCTATTGACCTCATTAAGACAAAACCTCATTAAGACAAATAACATGTGCAAAGTCTCCAGTACATTATAATTATCTCAACATTGATGATGCAATTTGCGCAATAACAAAGATAACCTTCGTATTAGTATGCAGCACATATGACTGACCATTTGATTTTGTCAAGGAATAAAAGAAATAGGGCAGAGAGTAACACGGACAGGATGTTTATATGGACACCTGCAGCTGCTCACGTAAGATAGTTACACAAGTTCCTAATTATGCTAATTCAGTACTCCAGATCAGGTGATAAACAGAAGACTAGGCAGATCAATCTGGAAGATGTCTGAGGGCGTGCACAGTTCAGACTATATCTTTTATTACACATTTTAGACTATATCTTCTTTTACACAGTTCAGACTGTATCATTATGCAACACTTCATACTATACTTTTATTCTTCAGTTTCAGCCATATTTCGCAATTTCGAGCTTAATAAAGAAGAAAACAAAAACAAAATAAAACAAAACAAAGAAAAACAACAACAAACAAAAAACAAAAACAAAGCAAACAAACAAAAAACAAGAAAAAAAAGAAACAAAACAAAAGATACCCCCCCCCCAAAAAAGAAAGAAAAAAAAAAAGAAAAAAAAAGCGAAATAATACAGGCAAACAATATATAAACAAGGGCTAGGCCCTATGGAGTCGGCACTTGCGGGGTTTCAGGTCAAGGCTACTTCTGCAGCACGCCCCTGATCTAGTGAAGTATATTTGATGCCATTTGCCAAGTTGAACAAAAAAGTCAAAACGTGGGTGAAACACCCAGTGCCTAAAATTCAGTCAACTCTATCGCTATGGTCTATACTCATGTACTTACTAACGTAAGCATGCAAGCACATAATTGAGATAAATAATAAAAACCCCAACGTATCCTACACTATCCTTCATCACTGAACAGAACTTGTAAGGACAATCATTTTGGCTCCATCGCCGAAATACATCTTGATATATCTCATGGTGTGAGCATATCAATAAACAGCACACCCCTAGCACGCCGTGGTCGGGCACACCTGACATGTATTTGAACATCTTTTGCCACCGCTGTCATTTCGAGCGGTGAGCAACGCAAGCCAACCTTCAGCAGCTTCTCTCTGGCCTGCCAGGACAAAGTTAATTTATCTAACTGCAAGCGTGTGCATTTCATTGTGGACAAACTTAAATTCTTGTGGATGGATGGGCTTATTTCGATTTTGCGGCTTGTTAAATGGCTAAAAATCAAACAACGGTCCGATTTTTGTGACATTTTAAATGATACAACCGCAAAATTACCCCCAAAACTTGGTAACTTTGCACCATTGCCATCACGACGTTTTGCATCGTCCGCCATTATGCTTTCTATTACTGGAATCTTCCGGTTTTCGTCTTTGTATGTTAGAACCTCCCTTATTGGCTAAGAAAAAAATATTCCTGGGAGATCCCTCCAAAAATAGCCGAGAATGGGCACAGACACGCAATTTTACCTCATTATAAATACGCTTTAATCACGTCACTGTCACATCGAACTCGTTGCTCTCGAGTCATGTGGCAAGTCTAACGTCCGTAATGTTGCAAATCAAGTCGTATTAACGCAAAAATTATTGGATCAAGATGGTACACTTTCACTTCATATTAAAAAAAAACAAAAAAAACAAAAACCAAAACTCCGGTCAAACAAATCCAGACAGAGATAAAGACAAGAGTAAAAATTCCTTATGGAAGGCAGGGGAAATACGCAGATTGACTACCGCACGGTGACCGCGGCGGATGATCGCAGAGCTACAGATGATTTGCCTCAACACGATGTGAGCACTGTCTCCCATACGTCATGTTGTTACTGATATTCCAAACATGTTTTTTTTTTTTTTTTGTTGTTTTTTTATTTCATTAAAATGTTTCAATGATACAGATCTGTACGACAGAACAAGACAGGAATGTAATTCATGATCAAAAACCGGAAAATTCTCGCGTGAAATCCCGCCCTGAAGCATGCCTGTGTGACTGTGCACACTTGTGATAGCCACGTGATTTAGCGTACTGTGGCAGCTACATACATTCATACGCGAGTGTGAGGCGGTCATCATTCTGCATCAGTGAGACCTTTATAGGTCTTGGACCAGTAACCTAGGCCTAATATAAGTTGAAATAGTGACATTTGCTTGGCTTATTTTTCCTATTTGAAAGGTAAAACCACAACTTCCTTTGCATTCTACTTCCAAGTTTGTACTGGTAGCAGCAAGTTAAAACCAAGAAAATGGGTCGTGTAATTAGATTTTTTTACAGGTGCATTTGTGAACCTTACCTCCATGATTGACCCTTTCAAGCCAAATATGTCTCCAAAAATACACAAAGTTATCAAATGATTTAAAATATTCCTAGAGTAGCAGTGCCTTTCTTAAACTCACAATTAATAAGTATTTTCCTATCCAAAATGATGATGGGACTTAATTTGGGATGCTCTGCTTCGGTGATATTAACATCCAATACACACAGCAACAGTATTCAGTACTCGATCAAAAGTTGTGGATCAGTTGACCCGACCTTGAGGGGTTAATGGTCCAAGACCTATAGGGAAAGTCATGTCTATCAGGGTTTATTACGTTTATGGTAACATTTACTTCTGCTTCATACGGCATTAGAAGGACACACGCAGTCTATGCATAGCATTAGAACGATGTACGCAGTCTTGTGATGAGTCTTAAAATTAGCAAAAGAAGAAGATACTTTCACAATGCAACCGAGTCTTTCTTTGGTGAACATCTCATTATAGTCTCATTACTACATGCCAGTTATGTGTGTAACATTATTTTTTATTGTGATAAACCCTGCCTGGATGGTCGTCAAGCCTAGACGTGTGTGTGGGAACGATAGCTCGACCCAGTGTCCATTAATTTCTACCTCACTCCAAACTTTTTTTTTTTTTTGAGGCTCTTTGTCTTTTGTTTATCTTTTTTAATTTTCTAAAATTTCCTGTTGAGAGCGATCAACAAGTATACAGTAAGCATGAACATATGGTTGTAATACAAATGCATGGTTATCTGGTCATTCCAAAAGCATTGATCGGATTTTGGGGGGGGGGGGTTGTTTGTTTGTTTGTTTGTTTGTTTTTTTGTGTTTTTGTTTTTTTGTTTTTTTAGTTTTTTTTTTTTTTTTTTTGCTTTTGTTTTTGTTTTTGTTTGTTTGTTTTTGTTTTACAGTCGGCGGGTACCTTGTCCCTTGTTCAGTGGATCATACTTTAGCAAGTTTTTCTTTCTTTTTTTTTTTTTTTTTTTTCATTTTGTTTAATATACATGTTTTTCTTTCGAACAGCTCCCTTGTCAGTCCGCTGAGCTGATAACAGGCTCATTCGCTTGTGAGAGTCGCTGAGTGTCAGTTTGCTGATATGATAGCAGGATGAGTTGCATGTGGTCAGTTTGCTTTACTAACGGTCTCTCCATCCGCCTGGCATCGTCTTTGCTGTGCATCAACATGTTCCATTTTCTGATTTGCCAAAAACGTATGGCCTGATGTTCGTCAAATTTAATACTCCTTGGAAGGTTAGGTTTATATTGTATATCTCTATTACTTAGGGTTCAGCTTATATATTATATATCCTCATCACTCTGGCTCAAGCTTAAATTATATAAATATATATATATATATATATATATATATATATATATATATATATATATATATATATATATATATATATATATATATATATACATACATATATATACATATATGGCAAAGTTTGGTACAAGCACAAGGGTTATAACCAACACAGTAAAATTTTATTTGACTTTTTGGTTGACAATGACCTTGTTGCACTTGATTTAATGTACAAAAAGTGCGTGCCATATACATATTTCTGCCGTGTCCACCTTTGGCCGCCAGACCCAGCTGCAGTGGCTACAGTCACCAGAGACTAGTGCTCCTTGTCGCAGCAGTCGTTAGTCATTTCTTCTTAGCTCGTGGATTCTTACCTGTGGTATCTGGCTCTGGCTGCCGGCGCTGTCCACTGCACGGAGCGACTACGGTCTCTCCGTGCCGTGTCCACCTTTGGCCGCCAGACCCAGCTGCAGTGGCTGCAGTCACCAGAGACTAGTGCTCAGCAGTCGTTACTTATTTCTTTTTAGTTTGTGGATTTTTACCTGTACTGAATATTATTTGCTTCACAGTTTTATTCGGTTTCTTGTAAATTATGTGTATAATTATATAATTTAATAAGATATGGGTTAATTATTTGTATTTATGTACTGTGAACTGATTTCTGTGTATTGTCATTTTCCCCGAACCTCGGGGGTTTTGAATTAAAAAAAAAAAAAAGAAAAAAAAAAATATATATATATATATATATATATATATATATATGTCCCTTTCACCTCTGCGGGCCCGGGTTCCATTCACGGCCGAGGAAGCATGAGGAGAGAGTCTTCTACCACTCTGATTGTGCACGGTGGTTTACTCAAAATCCTTCGGCTTCCACCACCAAACAAGCAGATCAAAAAATTATACGCCACCATCTGTGCCAGGGGGACTTATTAGGCTTGACCTATTTCGCAACCGTTGTAAAAAACATGGGTCTATAGCACACCGAGGGCCAAGCGTATATTGCATATCATCATCATTCAGGTCACATATTAACATATGCTTATGTCGCTTATACAATTCTTTTGCATGTTTCTTGCAGAGAGAAGGATACATAATTACTATCATGTTATACTTAAAGATTCATGAAACGGCCACAAGTGAGAAAGAATTGGAGAGGAAGAAAGGAAGGGCGAACGAAGGGAAAAAGTAATAAAGGAATAACGAAAGAGAGAAAGAGAAATACGAAAGAGTGAGAGAGAAACAAAGAGAGACAGTGAGTCAAATAGACTGCCAAATGTTAGCCATGTTGTACATTTTTTTACACAGATGTGTACAGAACTAGGCAGCGGAAATTTGTTTATCATACACGTGAAGTAATGGATAGTATTTTCCCCTAAAAAGGAGAGCACTTAAGCCTCTGTACTCTCCCTTAATTGTTTTCTAATCCCGTTTACACAAGGGCTGTAATATATAACTTGCATCCAGTGTAGCACTGCAATGTAATTAGTTCCCTTAAGACATATAAAACCTACGCCAGAACTGCAGTGTAATTAGTTCCCTAAAGACATAAAAAACGTACGCCAGGACTGCGGTGTTATTAGTTCCCCAAAGACATCAAATACTTAGGCTAGAACTGCAGTGTAATTAGTTCCCCAAAAGCATATAAAACCTACGCCAGGACTGCAGTGTTATTAGTTTCCCAAAGACATTAAAATATCCTACGCCAGAACTACAGTGTGATTAGTTCCCATAAGACATAAAAAATGTGCGCCAGAACACAGTGTAATTAGTTTCCAAAAGACATAAAAAAAACGTACGCTAATACTGCAAAGTAATTAGTTCCCCAAAGGCATAAAAAACCTACGCCAGAACGGCAGTGTAATTAGTTCCCCAAAGACATAAAAAAAACCTACGCCAGAACTACAGTGTAATTAGTTCCTCACAGATAAAGAAAGAGGACAAGCAGCGACCATTTTCAGATGGAATTAGAGTGAGCACAGTAACGCCACCAGCAATGCAGGAAGGCCAAAGAGTCCCAGTCTGACTTCAGCAATACATTTTACGTTCTGGAACCGTCTAAACGACAAAATAACCAGGCAGTGTCATGTCCTGACCCTATCAGTTTTAGACATGTGTTTGAAATTGTGCGTATTTTCGACATATAAGGTCATGAAACATCTCGTATTTGCCTGGGTGCTATTAAACGCCCACCACATCATCCTTAGCTTGGGGAGTTTGGCTGGACATCTCTAGCAAATAGACGTAAATATTTCAAGTCAATACTATTATAGAAATTGGTCAATGAACTTTAGGATCTGGTACCAAACAAGCCTGATCATGTTACTACTGTCAATTTCAAAATCAGCGTAGCCTAAATCATTCAAGCACACTTCTAAGCGATTTGGTATCACTTTTATTCCTTCTGCCATCCAACTTAAGAATGACGTTCCTGATGACATAAGATCATTTAATGCCTTTCCCGGTTCAAATCAAACCTGAAAAGGCCAGTTTTATCCGTAGATCATGTTCCAGCTTATTGCTCACACGGCGATAGACTTCCTAACATCATGATTACTGGCGTATGGCTGGTTTACCGCAGTTAAGTTCGCTTCCCTACGGATTTAATATTCCCCCATCATCTACATGCCGGTGCACGGTTGGCCGAGCTGCAACACGCTGACCTTTCACCTCTGCGGCCCGGTTTCGATTCACGGCCGGGAAAGCATATGGAAAGAGTTCCTAACACTCTGACTGTGCATGGTGGGTCTCTCCAATTCCTTCGGTTTCCTCCACCAAACATGTAGGTAGGAAGTATACGCCACGATCTGTGCCATGGAGAGTGATTAATATAGGCTTGGCCTGCTTCGCAATTCATGTAAAAGATATGGGTCTATACATTTTTTTTTTATCTGCATGCAAATGCTTACATTCTGACGATAGCATGCTTCACTATATTTTAGAATATCCTTTTTATTCCGCTTTCAGGACTTCCTTATTAAAACCCGTTTGTGTTATACTGGCCCCAGGAGTGAATCCTAAATTGGTAGTCCATTTAGCAAGTGATTTATTTATTGATTACTTTATCCATGGAAATGAAAACCTCTCTGCTGGTCTTAATATCGAAATATTTGATGCTGTTCACAAGTTCATCTCTGAGTCCTTGACTATGGGGATGTGGTCTGGAGTCTATGCACAGATACTGAGGCAGAACTACCGGATAGTGTTCAGCTGGTTGCTGTCCGTGCGCTTACAGGAGCCATAGGTCGTGCAAGTCATGACAACGTATATAACGGAACTGGGTGGGAAAAATTTTCAAAACATAGAGAAATTCATAGTCTAAGATTAGATCTCATATAAAAAAAAGTTCATGGACTTACTCCGAAGTACTTATCTGATTTAAAAATGTATCACCCAGAACGAATTACAATTTCCGTCCAAAGCAAATATAACTGAAAATAAAAATAGCCCAATGAATTTCAAAAACTCTTTTCCACCATCTACAATTCTTCACTGGAGTATTCAAAGTTTGGCTAGTGGAAATTCAAAAGATGTAGAATCCTTTTGACGCAAGTTAAACGAAAACGTTAAAAAAACAAATTACTTATTTTATACTGGTAATAGGACAGCTAGCTAGTATGGAAGTAGTTTTGATATCAAATTCATCTTCTTCCCTTTTTTTTCTCTCGACCATTACTCTTCTATATCTGTCACGTGACCGTATTATGTCTCATCTTCTACAGGCTGCTCTCTTCGCTCATGTAAAGTCTTGTGTTGTGTATTGATTCTCTTTAAAAAAAATATTTAAGTATTGTATATTGTATTATGTCGTGTTGGTGTGTTTCAAACCCTTATGTTGTAATGTTTGATATCTGTATTTTCTACATTTTTTTTTTTTTTTTGCTATTATGCGAGAGAGATTTATATGCACTGCCTATTACTCAATCGTTTTTGAATAAAATATGCTGAAACCATCTCTGAGCTGCGGCGATTTTTGTTCTGATTTTGGCTTAGTGCCGTTGCTAGTTCTGACTACAGATTTAGTCTTACGCCCTCTTTTCTCTGAGGATTCCTCTCCCGTTGCCAAGTTGAGTACCGTGGAGAAATAGAGTAACTTTTCATATTGGTATATCTTTCAATTGCAGTTATGTCGCATAATCTGCAATCCCACATTTTGAATGAATCTATCTATCTATCTATCTATCTATCTATCTATCTATCTATCTATCTATCTATCTATCTATCTATCTATCTATCTATCTATCTATCTGTCTGTCTGTCTGTCTGTCTGTCTGTCTGTCTGTCTGTCTGTCTGTCTGTCTGTCTGTCTGTCTGTCTATCTATCTATCTATCTATCTATCTATCTATCCATCTATCTATCTATCTATCTATCTATCTATGAGTATGTTTGTGTCTGTGGCTATCTGTGCCTTCATACAACAGATAAACTAATGTTTCAATATTGGCCAGGTTTGTCAGAGCCAGAAATAAAATGTCCGTGTTCATTATTTCAGCTCTGCCATTAAAGCAATTCGTTGTAGTAAATAAATGAGGCATGCTGACTAATATTTGGCAAGGTAAGGTTTTTGTGTTTTTCTAATTGCCTGTGATTGAATCAAAGTTCAAAGCAGCGATTGAAACAATCCTGGACTTTAAAAATCATATTACCTAATTATGCAATTTATCAAACATAATCGTAATCAATGACCGCATAATTGATGACAATTTTACCAGAAAGTTTGTCCTATCAATGTAATTACAAAACGTGTTGGAAGTGGAGTAGTACGGTTGGCATGGCAGTCTTGTCTCACTAATTACGTCGATTGATTATATGCTTAGCCTTTCTTTGAAATTGCATTCCGGTTTTCATCGTTGTGTTATAGAGTTACAAAGATTTTTTTTTTTTTTTCATAAAAAAAAAAATACTTCCTGTTCCAATGCATTTTCCTTTGGGGGGTTTTGGTACATAAGAGAAGTCTACTTTAAAGCGACCCGACTGAAGATTAGGGAACATGTACAGGCGCTGGCCGAGAATAATATCCTAGAGCGACTGCCTATTTCCTAATTAAGAAAATTACTATTTACAGACAATTGGAATAAAAATCTCACGAGAGGTACCTTCTCCGCATTGGTAATCAACACGAATCTTCATCCTTTTAACTCATAATGGTCTGTAATGAGGCTTTTTGAAGAGCTAGCAGCGGTGAGCTAGGGCCCGCGCAACCGCGTGTGCCGCAAATGACGTCTTACCATGAACGTATTGGAAGTACTAGACGAGGCTAGGTCCTAGGCTAACAGTGTTCAGGAGTAGTGACGACACTTGATGTGGTGACCCCACATTGCAACCTGATGCCCACTCCCCTTTAGAAAAAAAGGATATCAGTGTAAATTCTGTACCTAGGAAATGAGAGAGAGAGAGAGAGAGAGAGAGAGAGAGAGAGAGAGAGAGAGAGGAGAGAGAGAGAGAGAGAGAGAGAGAGAGAGAGAGAGAGAGAGAGAGAGAGAGAGAGAGAGAGAGAGAGAGAGAGAGAGAGAGAGAGAGAGAGAGAGAGAGAGAGAGAGAGAGAGAGAGAGAGAGAGAGAGAGACCTATCCCATGACAGCTTGATTGGTCTTTGCTGCTATTACCATCAGTGTCATCAATGCCGTCTTGGAAAAGAAAATGTCTGCAATCTATGGTAATAGCTTATATCGGAGCATCAAAACACAGCACCGATGAGCTGTGCTTTATACACCTACATTATCGCTCACTTGTGGCTAGCTTTTATTCACAATCACGTGTAGTAAATGCCACTTTGGAAGAAGATACCTACGAGACATGAGCTTTACGCCTCTTTAATTGCAGATGTAGTCAATAATTCCATGGATTAAATTGACCTCAATTTGGTGTATGTACAGGCCTTTTCATGTACATATTGCCGACATAAGGTGTTGTTAGCAACCTTGCAACAGCATTTTATATCCTGCTTTTTTCAAAAACCAAAAAATATTCCTTGTATGTCAATCGTTATTCCCAAAAATCGTGACACTTGCTACCCGGAAACTGTATTTCGTCGAACAGTAATGTTTGTTATAAAATTAAAAGAAAGAAAGAAAAAAAAAACTAAAAATGGAAATTTACATCAAGGCAAATATGTTTGTACACCTATAAATGAAAGTTGTTGCCTTTTGCGTGTTTATTGAAATTGAAAAAAGCCACACGACAGAAAATCCTGACGTTTACAGAAAAAGAAACTATGCTACGAATGTACAGTGGTAGCTAACAAACAAGTACACATTATGCCGCAACTTGGATTTTTCCTTTGCGGGTCAATTTTAACACTACAGCAAGGACTGACGACAAAATGGTCATCGTATGTAAGATATGGTAGCACTAAAGTTATGTCGGACATCATATCAACAACAAATCCTGGTGACGTACTTATATACAATGTAATTGACTGCTGATGACAGATCATGACGTACACATACAATTGAATTGACTGCTGATGACAGATCATGACGTACATATACAATTGAATTGACTGCTGACGACAGATCATGACGTACATATACAATGTTATTGACTGCGGATGACAGATCATGACGTACATATACAACGTTATTGACTGCTGATGACGGATCATGACGTACATGTACAATGTAATTGACTGCTGATGACAGATCATGGCCTGTTGTATTCCTGGTCTATCACAGATATGTTCAAGTCTGCAGTTGTTCCTCTTAATTTGCATTGTTTTAACTTCACTGATCGGGCACACTCTGTTCAGAGATGATAGGTTCACTGGCATCCTGCATCTTAGCTCTGGACAAAACTTATGCCGAACAAAATATAGGATGGTGAAGTCACATGTGGATGGCACATGTGCACATATTAGTTTAGAAGTTCATGTTAACATTTAAATTTATCAAGTTCCCCTACTAGGTATAAATCCAAATTCTACAACTTCTGTTTGTGATTCACTGGATGCGTCTGCAGTATAACTCTGTGATCATAGTTGGGAATGACTGCTCTACATTAGGTACTTTTGAACATACTTAACCTTTAGACCTTTCAAGTGCCCATAATTAGCGTAAATTAAATTCTACAACTAATGTTTGTGGTTTATCAAATGCGTCTTCAGCACAAACCTATGGCTTGGGGTTGGAATGGTACCTCGACCTATAATTGTTTTGAATATAGCCAAGATTTACATTTTCAAATGACCCAAGATTTCAAAGCTATCCCGCCTCTTCATAGAAAGGCTGGACTTTGTGTACAGAAGTATAATCAAGCCAACTTTGGAGTTTTTGCATAGAATAAGCTTCAAATATAACATTTAAAAATGTAAGAAACAGACAGAAGGTAGGAAGAGAAAAATGGAAGAAAGAAAGAAGGAAGGAAGGAAAGAAACAAGGAAAGCAAAAAAGAAAGAAAAAGAAAGAACGAAAAAAAGAAAGAAGGAAAGCAAGAGAGAAGGAAAGAAGGCAAGCAAGAAAGAAAGAAGGAAAGAAAGAGAGAGAAAGAAAGAAGAAAGAAAGAAAGAAAGAAAGAAAGAAAGAAAGAAAGAAAGAAAGAAAGAAAGAAAGAAAGAAAGAAAGAAAGAAAGAAAGATGTTGGAGCAAAAAGCAAAGCAACCTTAGCACCAGCAGGTAGTATTTTGACCCACTGGATAACGAGGGTTCTGCTGCCACAGTTTCGACTTTACGCAACGGAATTTGTTGAAATATGATTTGCTTTGGCGTGCATGCCAAAGTAACAACGCCACAAGGTTTACGGTGCAAACAGTGAGCAAAGTGATGATAGTGGCCATTATTCTCTGTCTCCCGGTTCCCTTGTGACAGCAATCCTTTTTGCATCTTTGCATCCAGACGCCAGTATATCAAGATTTACCGCGCAGTATATATACACATAGGGATAAATGTTATAATTTTGATAACGTCACGACAGATACCCCGCCCCACTGTGGCACAGGGCAAGGTCTTGTAGAATTCACGAAACGACGAAAAGATGCAAGTAATTTATGGGGAACTCTCAACTTGTTCACCAAAAGAAAAAGTAAACAGGCCGGCTTGACGGCGGACAACAGCGCCAATGATCCTCCCCTGCCTGGGTCGACTAATAATCCTTGCTGGGTCCCTGGAAATAAGTCCATTATAACTGACAATGTGCACATTGGATCATGCGATATCCCACAAGGAAACATAAGTCTATCCTTTATTCCGTGGTGATGGTTCTCGTCTCAGCCTCCTCTAAATGTGCAGGGACAGGCCTCGGAGCAGTGAATTACCCGTTGTCCGTGTTGCGTTGGTTTGATTACGTCTGTGTTGTTTGTCGGCTTACAAGTGTCGCGATGCCCAACGGGGGTTTAATCTCACCGTAGAGGTCCATTTTTTATGACTTTGTGCGAACACATACATTGTTTTTCTAGGATTTTTTTCTTTCTTTCTTTTTTTAATCTGTCTGTCTGTCTGTCTCTCTCTCTCTCTCTCTCTCTCTCTCTCTCTCTCTCTCTCTCTCTCTCTCTCTCTCTCCCTCCCTCTCTCTCTCTCTCTCTCTCTCTCTCTCTCTCTCTCAGGCGACGTTGTCCGATATTTATTTGAAAAGTGTTATAGGTAGAAACTCAAAACTTGGCATGATCATACTTTCATGCATTAAGTCTTGAGGTTTTGTAAAGAGGTTTGACGGTTTTAAGAATTATGCAAATTAAGGCCGTTTGAATATTCAAATCGTGAATATCTCCAAAACTATTATGATAGGTATAGGCAAACAATTCAACATCAATTGATGTGTTTGTATCACTGCACATTTTTGTAATTTACATTTGACCTCTAAAGGTCAAAGGTCAAGGACATTTCGACCTTTAAATTTTCATCCAGACATGACTCTTTCAATTTTTATCCCAGTTTAACCCTCTTGACCCAAACTGTAGGTTATTCTCACACTGCATAGTTTTATAATTTACACGTTGCCTCGAAAGTTCAAAGGTCAAAGTCATTTGGACCTTCGAACCTTTCACACGGCCATAATCTGGTCAATTTTTATCCAATTTTGACAATGCTGGGGTCAAATTGTAGCTATTGTCACATTACACTTTTTTTTGTTTGTAATTACATGTTACCTCTTAAGGTCAAAGGACAATTTCATTTAGACCTTTGAAATTTTCATCTAGCCATAACTCGGTCGCAACAACTATGTCTGGGTGTGAATCCAGACATTTTGTCTTCAACGAAAAAACAAAAAAACAAAAACAAAGAAAGGCAAAAAAATAACAAATAAAAAATAATAAAAACAGTGTTTCTTTCTTTCTTTCTTTCTTTCTTTCTTTCTTTCTTTCTTTCTTTTTATCTTTCTTTCTTTCTTTCTTTCTTTTTTTCCTTTCTTTCTTTCTTTCTTTCTTTCTTTCTCCCTTACGACCAAATTTTTCACCAAACCTGCCATGGTGACTGGCCTACCATTTACATTATGCATATTGTTTGGAACAATCATGATCTTTAAAATTGTAAGAAGCAATTGAAATGTTAAAAGCTCCATATCGTACAAACTATTTCAGATAGACACAGAAATTTGAGTGGACATGTACAAATTTGTAACACCTGCCAATATAATAGACAACAAGAGAAAGTTGTAAAATTTTAAATTATGCTAATTGGGGACACTGAAAATATTAAAAGTCGAAATCGTCCAAAACTAATATACATGGATAATGCCATTCCAACTTCAATTTGTAGTTTATGGCAAAGCCGCATCCAATGATCCATAACCAAAATTGTTTGATATCCTGCAGAATATGCAATACTTATATCTTCAACATCTTCAAAACTTACTATAGATAGATGTGCCATTTCAACTTCAGTTTATAAGTCTATTGCATAGCTGCATCCAATGAGCCACGATCCAAAATTATAAAATATTAATTTTGCAATGTAGTAAGATACAAAAATATACGCAATTTAGATCATGAATAAATTCAAAGAAATTATAGACAAAGGTACCATTTTAATTTCAATATGTAAGTTTGTGACATAGTTGCATCCAATGAATCATAGACCAAAGTTTTACATTTTCAATATATGCAAACAAGATGAAAACACAAAATTTGAATTGTGAATAGCTTCATAACGTTTATACATGGAGGTACTATTCCCACTTGAATTTGTAGGTAAGTGACATAGCCCCATCCAATAAAGGATAAATTATTGGCTTTTTGTTTATACAAATTTGGCAAATACGCAAAATTAAAGTCTTGAATAGCATCAGAACTATTATAGATAGTGATGTTTTTCAGACTTCAGTTTATAAGTTTGTGACATGGTCATATGAAATTAACCAAGACCCAAAGTTGTAACATTTTAATTTATACAAACTAGGCAAATACGCAAAACTTAGACTATGTTGAAAAATGGCAAAGTGTAGCATTTCAAAATGTTCTCGTTTTGAAGGAATCTAGACAGATTTCCTTCGAAGCATTTTTTTTTTTTTTGCAGGTTACTTCCTGTTTCCTGTTGGCTCCCTTAGTAGTCCTTGGCAAAACTAACTCGGCCATCAGGTGCTACGCTACCACTTTACTACCACATACATAATTTGAGCAACGAGCATAACTAATAAAGTGAAATAGAATGAAAATTATAAATATATTAATTATGGATGTTAATCAGTTTGTATCGCCCTTTTTAATGAAATACGATAGAGTAATGATGTATTCATTCCTTCAATACTACTTTCAGATATTTTCATGGACATTTTGGGCAGAAATAAATACACTTTAAAACGCTTTGACCTGAACATAAACTTATAAGCGCTGTGGAAAAAATCTGTTGGAACTGAGGCGTCGGTGTTTCCACGCTGTAGAAGGTCGTAATTTGAGTCATTTGCAGGAAGCAAGACCAAGCTGTTCACGTCCCTCTGACTAGAATTTAGGAAAAAACAAAAATGTTTGCTGCTTCGTATGACAATCTCAGTTTGGCAATGGCATGCAAGCCAAAGGAAACCCTAAGGCAATAGCGTTACTATATTGGAACTCGTGCAAGACCACCCGGAGCAAATCGCCTTGTATCACACAGAAAACCAGTTTTCACCTATTCCTCAGGGAAAACCTAAAGCACCAATCCCTCAAGGGAAATGTAAGCATGTGATTGTTGGAATCCAGGCATAGTAAGCCTTTACAATTTGCAATATGTCACAGAGGGAAACCAAAAGGACATATCACTCGTTCAGGCAATACCTAGAGCAATAGCATTTCAATTTTAGGACCCATGCAAAATCTACCCTGGCAAATCGCGATCCTCTGCAAATACTCATTTGAACAGGTGAAATAGGTCATAGTACACCAACGATATGCTTTTACTTGAAAAGGTGTGCCCAAGGGCGGTATTTTTGGAGCAATTCTTTTTATTATTTTCACTGACAATTTCTTTAATTTCATAGAAGGACACTGTCACACTTATAATTATGCCAACGACAACACGCTCTTCCATGATAAAGATATACAGATCGTCAAATCTGCAATTGAATCTGAAACAAATGTACGTATCAAGTGGTACAAATATAATTTATATATGGGTATGAAGTGGTTAAAATATTATTACATGAAAGCTGCAGATTTTTTGCTGAAGTCGGACGTCTTAACTAATTCCATAGTAAGGTGATAGGCATTACCAGAACCACTGACTTACGACTATAGTTTTTATTTGAATGAAAGCTCTTTTCATGAATAATTTAAATATGTATTTGTCCTCCTAACTGTAGATAGATAAGATATGGAATGAGTTAAAACGAATAGCTCTACCTGTAAATTATGATATAGATGGTACCAGCCTGTGCCTTCTGAAAAGGCATTTAATTGAAGTACCGATATACCCGTACAATATGATTGTTTTTTCTAAAAAGACCTTTCATTGAAGTACCAACATGCGTGTGCAATATGATTGTCCAGGCCAGCAGACGTCTTCGGCGCGCAATAGTACCGAAGACAC
The DNA here is from genome assembly GCA_964020975.1 of Hermodice carunculata. Classification (NCBI taxonomy): domain Eukaryota; kingdom Metazoa; phylum Annelida; class Polychaeta; order Eunicida; family Amphinomidae; genus Hermodice; species Hermodice carunculata. The sequence goes on along the minus strand of CAXHWN010000853.1, from coordinate 9,593 downwards.
GCCACGGAAAAGCTGTTGGCTCAGTTCAAAGCTGGTAGACCTACTCAAAGCCTTAAGCTTCATTCGGAATAGACCCACGTAGGACCCATAAGGCAGCCCTTGGTGCTTTTTACGTGCATATGATATGCTCACTTGTATAAATAATATTGATTATTTCGGTGCCAACTAGGACTGAATTCGAACTACTCAAAGCTAACGGCTCTGCATTATACTAATGGTGCTAGATTTATTTTACTTGTAAAGGGACCTTTCATTCAAGTACCAGTATGCCGGAAGTAAGCTATAATATAATCGTAAAGTCAACAGTTTTCATTGGCGCACTATGGGAGCACTGTTTCAAAGACCGCCGAGGATGGCTGTTGACCCAGTCCGCCGAGGACGGCTGTTGACCCAGTCTAAAATATGACACTCAGAAAGTCAAATAAATTTCAAGCCTTTATTGTGTACATGTATAACTGTGTGAAATGTCCACTGAAGTGTTGTCGTGTTGTGTTCTAAATACAACTGCTTTCGAAACTTTTTTGAGTCACTTACCCTTGAATTTATCTAAAAAATAATGGCATCGTGAAAACCCAGCCAGATGTGATATACATAGGGTGGTACGAACAGCCCTTATGGAAATTGTAAGTTAGTTTTCAGTGAGCGCTCAACTAGTCTTCAGTTAGCTGCTAACTGGCAAGTTATAAAATCCCCCTACGAAGAGTTGAAATAAAGTTTTCAACCTTTATGTTTGAAAAATATGTTAGATTTCAACTGGCTGTTTACTGAGAACCAGACCTTAAAAAATCTAGGAGTTGAAAATTAGTTGAAAACGAAGACTACGAAAATCGAAGAGTTGAAAACTGGTGGACAATTAGGGCTTCGAAAAATTTGGTAGCTTTACTGACTTTGCCGATTTTCCAAAAGTTGAAATTTGTTTGAAAACTATTAGACCAGTACAAACCAGTTTTATGTTCAAGCATTTCTTGGTACTATTTTGAACCAAAAAAGGTATCAGCTGCAGCAAACCAGCGAGGAATTTGTTGCGTTTCTGTTGGTCATGGTAATTCATAAGCATAGGAAAGGTACGTTTGTTACAATTATGTATCATGGAACATGCTGATGCCTTATATTGTCATATACCACATGTCACAAGTCTTTTATAGGATGTATACCCTACAATAATATAAACGTTGGTATCTGGGCGTGTAGCCTATATATATATATATATATATATATATATATATATATATATATATATATATATATATATATATATATATATATATATATATATATGTATATATATATATATATATATATATATATATATATATATATATATATATATATATATATATATATATATATATATATATATATATATATATATATCACTTTTCACCACACACAGGATCTTAAGCAGATGACAGTACAATCCCCAAATTGAAAGCCCGGTGCTATATTCATATTGTTATTCACAGTGTGCAGTACAGGCTAATTTTCATATCAGGGCTCAAATATACTTCCTTGTTGCATGTACTTTGCACCTATGAAATTCTTTTACTCTCAACTGCCATTCAATGCAAATGAGATCTTGAAATGGAACAATTGAAATCGCTACCATAGAGTTTTTAACTGCAGTAGAATTCCGATTTAAACTGCTTTTGTAATCTATCTTCAACAAATGGCTTCATTTTCAACTAGAGGCTAGTTGAAAACAATTGTCATTTTCAGCTACCGGCTAGTTGAAATCTCGTTGAAATCAAATTTAAACCATGAGGCACTGTTTTTATTTTCAACAAGCAGCTGTCTTTCTTTCTTTCTTTTTTTTTTTTTTTTTTTTTTGGTTGTTTTGTTTTGTTTTTGTTATTTGGTTTTGTTGTTTTTTTTGTTATTTTTTAATTATTTATTTATTTATTATTTACAAACCATTGGCATTGGGTGCGGAATTCGCGATTTGGTATATTTTGTTTTTCGCTGCTTTTGCGTTTGGTTTGTTGTTTGTTTTTGTTTTCTTTCTTTTTTATGATATTCAGATTTCTAATATTAGCTAATAGGTTATACACAAATGAGACCCGCTTACAAGTGCAAACTTAAATGTGTCCAGTGATATTTTGCTATATTTATTATTCCTGTCAACGGATAATCTTTGGCAAATTGTGCTTGCCTTTAGGTTAAGAAGACATTACAGACAATATAAAAACATTCCCAGGGCAAAATACAGAAAGCAATAAGATGTCGCCATTCCATTATTGCAAGACAAAATGCCATCTTGTGTTTTCCAACTATGTGTCCTGTGGGGGCAAAAGCAAAAACAAAACAAAAAACAACAAAAAGGAAACACACACACACACACACAAAACAATGAAAAAAATTAAAAAAAGAAAAAGGGGGGGGGGGGGCGGGACGACATGAACGACCAAATATGGTAAACTATCGCACATAAGCAGAGCTGGTGTTGTGTACGGTTGTAATGTCGATTGGACACTTGTAACCTTTATGTGTAGTCTTCCCCATATAACCTTAGACTTTTCAATAAGAACAAGTACCTGCATATTGACTTTCCGCCACAGCTACATACCCGCCTGTCTTGTAACCAGTGTCTCGCCTGAGAAAATTAAAGAAAGAATTAAATGTGTTGATGACTTTTACTTTCTTGGCATCATGCTCGACAAACATATGACCTGGAAAAAAACATATCCAAAAAGTTGTATCGAAAGGTTCACAAATAATTGGTATAATGAATACATTAAAAAATTCATTCCCTCCCATATCCTTAAGATAATCTACAATTCAATGATATTACCTAAATTAAACTATGGGTTGCTTGTGTGGGGACATAACATGGAAAGGTTAGAAAGAAACTCAAAAATGGCCATAAGGAATCAAAAATCATAGTAAATATAATGCTCATACTGATCCGATCTTCAAGTCTTATAAATTCCTTAAAAAAAATCGAGATATATGCCCCTTACAAATTTTGAAATTTCACTTCAAAATTAAAAATGAGTTAATTCCTTCCTATTTTTGTCAACAATTCATAACACCAATATGCCAGATTCACCAACATGATACCAGAGATATGTCTTTCTTAAAATCCTGCACACATCATACCTTTGACAAAAAGTGTTTAGGTCATAAAGTTGTATGTTTTCTGAATTTCTTACCCAACATAATTAAAGAAAAAGTACTTTTGCACAGTGTATCACGTTTTTTAAATAATGTCAAAATAACATTTTTCAATATATATGAAACTACTTGTACGACACAAAATTGCTATGTCTGCAACTTTAATTGATTTCTGCTTGTGTATGATAATTAACATATTCAGCATACTTTTCATATATATATATATATATATATATATATACATGTTTGTGTGTGTGTGCGTGCGTGCGTGCGTGTGTGTGTGTGTGTGTGTGTGTGTGTGTGTGTGTGTGTGTGTGTGTGTGTGCGTGTTTAGTTTTGTGGCTGTCATTTTAATTCCTAATTCCTGAGATACGGGCGGCTACCTGTGCGGGGTAGCGGGATTTTACTAATATTTTTGGGGAAAAAAGCTTACTTAGTAGAGGCAACCGGGAATTTATTTTTGTTACCAAATAAGGGACCACTTAATGAATATAACGTTGTTATTTGCAAATTTAAATTTCTCTTAAAGACAGTAATTTTGTGAGGAAGATGTGTCTAGGCTTTTCTGCCAGGGTGATGTGTCCTTGTGATCGCCCTGATCGACAGACGTTGACCCCGCGCTTTATGGCGGGAAATTAATATGCGCGTCTCATAATTACAGTAAATGCTGCCGTATATCTAACGCGACGAGTGGTGGACAGTAGCTGTACGCCCTGCACACCGAACTGCATGGGTTAATCAACCAATTCACGATAAAGTCATTAAGATGTATACAACACGACACTTGTTAGCTAGAATGACCCTAAAGTCATTGCAAAGCATACTGGCAATGTTTCAACAGTTTTCTCATGTTCAGGCTGCAACGGGAGAAGTTTAGATTAGTCAAATATTGCCCCAGCCTTGCCACACATTTTTATCATGTAGTTCTACTGACGCATCGGCGTATTGATTTGAGCGTTTGACCGCACTGATGTAAATAGCACACACTGAAATAGGCTTCTCCACCAGCGGTAAAGGTGGAATTGTAAATATGTCAGTGTCATGCTTTGACTTATTCTGAGGTCATACTCCGTCTTAAACCACAACGGGGAGAAAATACTATTCTTTCCCCCAGCTCTTGGATGAAAGGTGAATTTATAAACTACAACGGACGTTATATTACTTTTGTGCACATCAACTTTGGTCCAAATTACCAATGAAACATTTTATGAGAAGGGATTTTGCGTCTACACCGTTTTACGCTGAAATACATGAAGGGCTTATGATTCAGGACTTAAGACAATTTATTTGACCAAAACTATATGCTTCTCAAATGACAGATACTAGCATTATTTTCTACATTGTAAACCAAAAGTGCTCGATGTACTTGTCCTTACGCTTTCTTGAGTTTTCTCCCAATGAGTGGTTTATCTCTAGTTTTTTCACGGGGGACAAAAATTATGATATTGATGATTGGTTACACCGGTTGAAAGCAAACTTTAAATGGGTAAGATACTTGAACGCATCATGGAATAAACCCTGTTCCATCAATGCCCCCGTTGTAAAGGGGTAGTTTTTTTAATAAAATTATTTATTTATTTATTATTTACAAACCATTGGCATTGGGTGCGGAATTCGCGATTTGGTATTTTGAAGAGGTAGCATCCAAAATGTATGTGTGATTAGTGTTAAGGGAAGGTTAATTTGTCAAAAGAATGTAATGGACAATATATATGTTTATAAACATGGAGCTATGAGAAGCCTATTGATGGTTGCATGCGCATGTAAAAAGTAAATTTCAAATGGTAGATGGATGCTGTTCCACGTTCGGCTCAATGCTGAACGTAGATACAGCCCTACCACACACAAATCTTTACTTTGTAATATACACGGCTTATTGTAATATACCTGGACGCATCATCGAATAAACCCCGTTCCTTTGATGCCCCCGCTGTAAAGGGGTAGTTTTCCGAATAAAATTATTATTATTATTATTATTATTATTATTATTATTATTATTATTATTATTATTATTATTATTATTATTATTATTATTATTATTATTATTGTTATTGTTATTGTTATTGTTATTGTTATTGTTATTGTTATTGTTATTGTTATTGTCATTGTCATTGTCATTGTCATTGTCATTGTCATTGTCATCATCATCATCATCATCATCATCATCATCATCATCATCATCATCATCATTATTATTATTATTATTGTTATTATTATTTAAAGGAAAGACGCCCAGCAAAACGTCCATGAAGACATCAGTTGTCGCTATGATGAGAGTCAGACTTATCAGGAAAACTATGGTGCAGAATGGACAGAACACTTAGCCCTTTCCCTCTAAAACCGGCCAAAACCGACTGGTGGTCAAATGTCGTCTGCTTCATTGTTTTCAACCAATTCCAACAGTAATGAAAAACAACTTTTGACTGAGAATTGTAGAGGAGCCCTATCAAGATCACATATTCCAGGTCAACAGCTTTCCTTGGCATGAGCTTGGCACTTAATGCCCAACTCATGCCAAGCAAAGCTATTGACTCAAGTGTCAATTCAAGGGGAAAAGGTAAGAGTGAAGTACATGCAAAGAAAAATGAATATGCCAAGTCACACCAGGTACTTAATGCATTATCTGAGAGAGTCTTTTTCGACAAAGCTCACTATATATTGACAAAGGCGTACAAATTCATTAATCCAGAGGATTCATAATAGTTGTCAATACAATGTTTGACCTTATTTACAAATCCAATATATTTACCAGCATATTTTTTCACGAATATTTACAAGAGCTTTGTTTTACTGCAGAGCAAACCCCATTGAAGAAACCTTATACCATAACTTTGATTATATCTAGGTTCAGGGATGTTTCTAGCTTGTCTCGTCTTACGCCCATGTATATTTGCTTTAACGGAACATTTAGAATCTACCGAAAATCTCAATTATTTTGTTCAGCCAATCAAGGAGAATAAACGTCTGTTTCATGACCTGGCGGACAAAAATATCTTGGAAGACATTCCCACCTCCCCTGATATTTGGTCGTTGCTTTCAAAATTAATTCCACTTCTTAGTCTTTTTGTTGCCTTAGTCGCCATAGGACTTTCTGCTTCCATCGTTATAAATTTCTCTTGGTCTCCCTCTTAGTTTTGCAAAATTTGCTTGTTTCTTTTTCCTTACCTACCAACTCTCCTGCGTTCAAGCCTCATCCCTCGCTCCTGTGACAACTTCTAGCACAGCCTGTACCCAGTTGGCTCCTGTGACAACTTCTGGCGCGGCCTGTACTCAGTTGGCTCCTGTGACAACTTCTAGCACAGCCTGTACCCAGTTGGCTCCTGTGACAACTTCTGGCGCGGCCTGTACTCAGTTGGCTCCTGTGACAACTTCTAGCACAGCCTGTACTCAGTTCGCTCCTGTGGCAACTTCTGGCGCGGCCTATACTCAGATGGCTCCTCTGACAGCTTCTAGCAAGGCCTGTGCTCAGTTCGCTCCTGTGTCAACTTCTTGTGCGGCCTGTGCTCAGTTCGCTCCTGTGACAACTTCTGGCGCGGCCTGTACTCAGTTCCCTCCAGCTGCTGCTTCACCTGCAACACTATTCACTTTTTGTGCTATATTTTGGCATGCTCCCAGTCTGATAAATTGAGTTTATCTTCCCCTCTTGACACTTCTGTCTTGCATCTCGAACTAAAAACAGGGTCATCCTGTGCTGTGGTTCGAAATATTTTATACCATCCCATGTGTCCCAAATTTTGGCACTTTCAAACTGATCGGTTCAAATAAAATTTAACTGTTTCCAGTTATTTCTGCCCCAGACTTACTATCGATTGGCATGGCATTGCTGTTACTAATGTCCCAACAGGTGCTCGGCTAATTCCTCCGGCTACAAGGCCCATGGGCTGCATAATAGCTTACCAATTGCAAAAACCGTCCTTAACGTCACAGTTTGTGTTTTCTTTATTTTGGAGCGGGATAACTTTGTCAATTATCAATTACTAGT
>CAXHWN010000851.1:0-12317 GCA_964020975.1 Hermodice carunculata | reverse complement strand
AGGCCTACACCAATACATCCGTATTCAATATGCCAACCTATCGTTCAAATTACACGGCACATTCTGCATGAAATGAGTGCCATGAGACAAGCAAGCTCAGCAAATTATTTACATAATTCTGTTAGTTATTAAGAAAGAAATAATATATATACAGACTTATATATATATATATATATATATATATATATATTATTTATTTATTAATAACTTATTAATTACTAATTTAAATAAAGAAGTATACAAATTATACCCCTATGCTCGCAACCACTGAACCCTCTGCGCAAGCAACAATAAACCTAACATAGACCTGGTTCTCTACTACAAGGGACAATATTTTGGCTAAGATCAAACGAACTAAGCGGAACACACTAATCTACTGCTTCCCCGCTCACAGTAGTTCTGTCCGAATAATGCAGCGCTTTTTCCTTTAGCGGGACCTTTTACAACACACAATTTCAATTCCATTGCAGATGGCTGATCAATATCCCTGAAGGCCAAGAGATGGACTTCCAATATCTAATTATGGAACAGCACAAAGTCATGCTTCTTTACAATTTCTCTTCATTCGCTGTCCAATCGAGATACAAGAAAAAGAATATGATATATTTCTGATTATATAAAGGACAATAAGGAATGTTGAAATTACAAGATGAAACCACCTGAAGATTATTAGAAATTGGTAGGATGAATCTTGGGAGAGCGAATCCTTAATGAAAGGTTGGTTCTCTTGTACCTAGCGGTGTGTCACGCGTCCTCATGTTATGACTGCTACACATTCACAAACAGATTCCAATAAAGTTTCACTTTATGAATTGCAGCTAATATCATGCCTGGTAACTGGTGGGGGTTCAGTCATGTACAGTGCTTTGTGCATATTTAGGAGTTCACTTTTCTAAACAGCAAAAGAAAAAAAACTGTCATCTGTGTCTTTTGTTTGCACATCTTTATAAACTAAAAAAAAAAGTAGCTCAGCAAGCAGGCTACACCACATGAATAACAAGAGGCCCATGGGCCTAATACTCTGCTGACCATCATCACCCATCAAGAATAAAATCACTTTCTGAAATGTATTCAATCTACGAACTTAAAAATCAATTAAGTTTGCCATATTATGCAATATCGAACATCATCTTTACATTCTATAAATTTGGCTTGTCTAATTCAATTATATTTTTATTATTCCAGATATGAAATCTTGTATCCTGAACAAATTTTGGCTCATAATTTCCATCAAATTATAGGTGGCGCCACTGCTATCATCAGAAACTTAGACTTTGACCTCCCCAATAATCTCACCACATTTCATGAACATCCATTGAAAATTAAGGATGCTAGAGAATTCACAAGATTTTCATATTTCGACCCATATATTGCATAATACTGTAGGTGGTGCCACCAATATTGAACGGGACCTAGATCTTTATACATCCCAGTCCTGAAAGTTATACGGAGTTAAATTGAAAACTGTGGATGGTATTGCGCTAACGAGCAAAAGTTTTTGGACGGACGGACAGACATAAGCGGTCGCAAAAGGTCTGCGACCTTAGGTCACTTCAGCTAAAAAATATCTCCTGCAGCGCTACTCGCCCAGAATCAAATAAACTATACACGTTTAGTAGGCTAGCAGCATTGACAGATCCATAAACTGGTACGGGAGAACCGAAAATTGTGACTTGGATGCCTGCGGGGGGGGGGGGGGGGTACCTGTAGCAGCTTCCGGGAACTGTGCCATGTTGCTGACCGGCTGCTGGGTCATAGCGTTAACCTTCATAAGGGACCACACGGAGTGCTAGCTTCGCAGGCAACACACTTTCATTCCATCACAGTGGACGAACAGTTTCTCATTTCCGACTCAAATCTGAAAAGCTGGTACGCTTTGTTCTCCCAAAGTTGCTGTATTCCTGGAAAACTAAAGATTGTGGCTTCCATTTCGAATGAAGCAGGGTCATTGGGCATCAGACATACCCGGATAATGCGCTGGAAGTAGCCTATAAAAGACAGGACGAGATGGCTATCCTATCCCGTCCCTATCCATGGCTAATTCTACGGCTATATTACCCTAAATAATTAATGGCTAACTCAGAAATACCGCCTCTGTTTCCGCTGCAACATGTTTGTATAAACTTTTGGCGAACACTGTACGCGCCTTTTGCTTTTATAGCTATCCAGCACTTTGGGAGATTTCTGGCGATTACATTTACACAAAAGCCAATCCTGTTTCTCTGTATTTAGGGGGAGCTTCAATCTCTTTTAGTCCACTCATCTTGTCAAATTAATCCGCAGAAGTGTTTCCGCGTATTAGCTTATAGAAGACGGACAAACATTTACTTGTGCCTAATGTATTCCATAATACATCCTCCCTGGCAAGGGAGACCAATCTTTCTTGTGGTCCTGCTTGGGAAATTGACAACATGACCCTCGCCTGAGTCCCTGATGGTACAGCTTTAAATAATCGGACTACGATCAAAGCTAGCTGGAGCTTAGGTATCAATCGCACCTTGTTCTCCTTCCATCTCGGTTAGTGTTTCATCTTTCAACTTAAATTGGCATTTAGAATGATGATGGAAATCAACTGCATCTGAAATTGAAAACTTAATGCAATCTACATTGTGGCCATATGCGTGGCAAGCGAATGAGTAGTTGTCGGTAAAGTGCATTAAAGCTTAAATGGACCTTCCTACGTACGAGACGTTTCACCCCAAGCAACGCTAAATTGAAATGATTTGATTATCGCTTTTCTGCAATTGTTTGTAAATGTGAGATCCACTCGGAGGCAATTTTCAATTGATATATAATTCAATCATTATCGGCGGGAAATATTGATGTAAGAGTGAATTGGGTGTTAATTTGGAAGGCACGGCCGGTCCTTGTGCTTGTAATTCCCACTTCTAAAACCGTCTGTATCAAAATGAGTCGCCAAATTAAGAAGGCGTACCTACGAGCTCCGTTCAGTTAATGGCAATTTCGGGGGCTTTCCGATCGGGAAAAGATCCGCACAATCTAATGTTGTTGCTTGAAAGCTTGAAGGAAGATGCCCATTCACTGAGGCACATTTCAATTCTGCACGTCTCAAACACGACAGGACAGACAGGGAAAGCTAGTCAAATATGCATACGCTGCCTTACTCAATTAGCGGTTGAATAAAACTGCTTGTACCAGTTACTCCTATTACAAAAGGAAGGTTTGCCTGACTCTAAAATTACTGGTGTCGCAAACACATCAAACTAAGGCTATTTTACATGCAGCCTAAAGTGGCGCTTAATGGATTCGCCTCTTGACATCATTTGAACTGAACGACTTACTAGAAGCTGGGACATGGATGATATTCTCTAAATTCAAAGAATCGAGTTCATTTCAAATTCATGCCATGTTGGACATGCTGGGCGATATCCCCAAGCATTTGCGGCTTTGTCCATTATCAGACTGCCTCAGTCCAGATGTACCACAGAAGTGCCCGGATAATCTAAAATGTGTCTGCATATAGCTAAGCAACGAGCATAAATGAACCTATACATAACAAACACAAAGAACTCATTCTTTGCCCTGTATTAACTCATATAAACATCCGGTCACGTGACACATTCTCGCATTGTCGTCTGCTATTTTTGTTCACCCGTGTGCCCATGCACTTCACTAACATACCGATGGCGATGCTGTTGTGTTGTGTACCCGCAGTTCATATCCATGCTTGCTATTATTGTGGACAATTATTCAGCTTTCCTACATAGGTCTGTGACGATAATTTCAGTAACGGATTTAGAAACTGAAACGGTATTGTCCTTTGCTGACGTACATGTTTGTGCTGCTTTGATTTGAGTCGTTTTCTTTTTCATCAATGGGAATGAATTGAGCAGCGCGCAAAGGACACTTAGTGATCAAGTACTATGATTGTCTAATTTGTCTTGTATGCCACGATTAACTATAGTCGAGTTATCGCCTCTTGCCCCAGTCTAGCCCTGATCAAATACTGGGAGAAAAAAAATTCAGATGAATCATGACGCATTGACATTTGATATTGTTAGCAATGATTGGGTCCACAAGCTAAATTAGACAGTATTTTAGTCTCTTGGTCTGCTTGTGCATGCCCAAGTGCATTGCTCGTGAGAAAACACAGCCACGAGCTTGTTTGTGAACCGCTACAACAGTTGCCAATTGTGAGATACATAGAAATCTATAATTAATGACACATCTTTCAAATGACAAATCCCACTACAGGATTAGATGAAAGATGACATTGTATTCATGGGTAAAAAAAGCAAACAGTTGCTCAGTTTTCTTTTTATTATTCACTACCAGAGTGCAAGTAACTGGAAACTGAATAGACCAGCTTTATATGGCACAGGATTCGCGGAAAATAATCAGACGTGGCTGCAGTGAACTGGATATCATTTTTACTTCAACGTACCTCCAACAAGAAACCGAACGATAGCCGCCGCGTCCGTGATATTTGGCGCTAAAAACCGTGCAATTACAAAGGAGTACGATCCATGAAACAGAACTAATAAGTGCAAATTCAATTTATATGTAAGAGAACGTGTTTTTATCAGACCTATGATCCCTTTATCTGAGACCAGTCACAGGACTAGAAATTATTTTTATGGCTCTGAGGTATGGTAGACAATGATATTTATGCTCATTGTGTCGACACTTTCAAAAGCCTATTTGGCAAAAGAAAAAATCTGTCAATCTGATAAATACTATTATATTCTGTCGTTACGGTCAAATATTCAAATATGAATATGGCGGTCTGAAAAACAGAAATTAGGAAAAAGAATTCTCGACAGAAAAAAATGTTCGCAATGTGACTATCTAAAAAGCTATGACTATTACGCCATACTACTACTACTACTACTACTACTACTACTAATAATAATAATAATAATAATAATAATAATAATAATAGTAGTAGTAATAATAATAATAATAATAATAATAATAATAATAATAATAATAATAATAATAATAATAATAATAATAATAATAATAATAATAATAATTGCAAGGCCACTGTCCCAACATTAACACCATACATGTTTAGACATTGAGTTTAGATAAAAACAGAAGTTGGTATTCTACACGATAATTGACACCGAATCGCCAAATAACTGATAAAATTATCAGTCTCTTGTCATATTTAGCAAGTAAATTGTAATATACTTCCCAAACAGCTCAGAACTATGCGAAATTGCTGTAAATTACCACATGGCACAATAAAAGAATGTGCGTAAATAGAGGTATTACTCATGCGCCCGTATGATGAGACACAATAATGGAGTGTGCATTACAGATAACATTTATTAAAATACGATACCACCAGCTAAAAATCCGGGTACATTAAACTACGCGTGCAGGCTATCTTTCGTTATAAATGAATATATTTAAATATGTAGTTTCCGAAATTAAGTTGAACACTGACTGCCCACAATAGCATTAACAGCCCATTAACAAAACGACGATGGAGTTAATGCTATTTTCCCGTGAACATACACCACACCATGCCATTTTGACTTTGATGCCCAAGCATACGGGCGCTTTTATTTGATCTTTCTTAAAACCCATTCATAAATTTATCTATTTAGTGTAGACAATTTTTTTGGTGTAAGATTGAAATTTCTGGCCAGAACAGGATGTTTGGGTTTAGGTGAAGATTTGAAAAGATGGAATATTTCTGATGGCAACAGTGCTGAGGAAGATTTACCCCACTTTTTATTTTTATGTCCAGCACTCAATCAAATACGATCCGAAATGTATGTATGTTTAGAAAGAGAGTGCAGAAAGCAATATTTTGACCACGTTTGGCAACGTTTTTCGGCCTCTTCCTTAAACAATAAAATTTGTTGGCTCCTTGGTGAGCATCTCTACGAATTTGGCCCTGAGATTGGCGACGCTTTTGATCGTATCTCTAAAGATTTTTTAGTTAAACCTTGGCACTTTAGGAGGCAGTCAATCGGTGACCCCCAGTCTGACCAAACTGTATAGTTCATGGCAGGAATCATATGTGAAGTTATTTATTTTTGTACGTTGTAAATAGCAGCTGTAAATAGACATTTATGTAGACATGTTTTTATGTATATTGAATGCGGGAGCAAGCAGTGATGCTCCACGTGACACTTGTTTGTGAATGGGTGTCTTTTTAACTTCTCAATATGCGTTTTATGCAAACTGTGAAAATTCTGTGTTTCAGACGCACCACGAGTTCTGCCCTGCTCGTTGGTGCCCCCGGTGTGTGTAAGTAAGTAAGTAAGTAAGTAAGTAAGTAAGTAAGTAAGTAAGTAAGTAAGTAAGTAAGTAAGTAAGTAAATACATAAATAAATAAATAAATAAATAAATAAATAAATAAATAAATAAATAAATAAATAAATAAATAAATAAATAAATAGAATTAAATAAATAAATCAATCAATCAATCAATCGACCGAAAATCAAGATGAAACTCTTGAGGTCTCTCCGATAAGCTAATAATTTTACCTGATAATATGATAGCCTTTATCCTTAGACCGATACTTTAGTCACACCATGAAATCAGGTGACATTTTTAATATCTTTATTTTAAAAGTATTCCAATTTCCTGTTTCCTGGCTGTCGGTCATTCCTTTTCACTACACCTGGTAGCATACTACTGAACAACTTTGAACTTTTTCCTACAAATTTAATCAGACAATCAACTTGTGATCCAGGCACTAAAGTCAACCAGCTATGTATCAGATTACCAAATGAAAAAGGATGGTCCGTCTGTCCAATCTAACAAGGCGTCACCCAGATGCCAATGTAGATGGCGCTTCACACAAATTTAAAGCTGAAAGTCATGAAACGTTATACTCTAACTAGAGGGTTGTGTGAACAGCCCGTGCTCAGCTGACCTGAGCTTGTTCACAAAATCCAAGTTTAAGTTGCAACTGAATAGACCTGTGTTGAGCTTTAACTTAGTGCATATGGCATTCAGAAGTATTTCAAAGATTTCCCTGAAGAAAAATTCATTAAAGATATAAATTTTACTGAGCATGAGAAGTTGAAGAATATTTATAGAGAACTTTAAACAGAACATTGCTACTTGGTGGACAAAATATATGATATTGATTATTAGAATGCCCATTGACTTACAACGCAAACAACAGGAAAGGTGCATTTACCGGTAAGTAACTGAATTGACACAATCATTAAAAATCAGAAATCCACAGCAATGCTACCTAGTGCACATCTTTGTTTGGCCCTTTCACAAGTAACATACCTACCAAGTTTCATCTTAACCGAAGCGACAGCTCTGGAGGCGTAGTCGAAAAGCAGAAACGCTCAAAAAATCATATATTTTTTTTTTAATCGCAGCGCCACCTGTTAAAAAAATTAAGGTCTGGGGGCCCCAGAAGTGTCTCTATGGAATTGTAAAGCAACGGGCCAAGCATTTTAGAAGAAGGTTTTTTTAAGATCCCCCCCCCAAAAAAAATGAACCAAAAAACTCCTAATACATAAAAAATTACTGGACCGTGACCATTTGAATAAACTTAGTAGAGACCCACCCAAGGAACATCCCCACCAAGTTTGCAGTGAATCTGGCCGACGGTTTTTGAGAAGTCGAAAATGTGAATTGTGAACGGACGATGGACAGACAGACGACGGACCCTCACAAAAACTCGGCTGATTGACTAGTCAGCTGCCCTTAAAATTCATAAAAGTAGACAAATTAGTGGGGCGTGACTATTTGTACAAGCTTAGTAGTGACCCACCCAAGGTACATTGCTAGCAAGTTTGAAGTGAATCTGGCTGATGGTTTCAGACAAGAAGTCGAAAATGTGAATTAGCATCAGAATGCCCATTGACCTACATAGTAATCAATTGGAAAGGTGCATTTACCAATAAATACCCTATTTTTTAAATCGTTAAAAATCATGAATCTACAGCAGTGCCACGTAGTGAACAATTTTATTTTACCCTTTCACGAGGAACATATCCACAAAATTTCACCTTAATCTGAGACACGGTTCTGGAGAGGAAGTCAAAAATAGTAAAAACACACAAAAAAATAATTTAAAGAAATATAAAAAATGCAGCGCCACCTGGTGAACAATTGAGAGCTAGGAGTCTCTAGGAGTGTTCCTGTGTGATATCAAAGCAATTGGGTGTGCGGTTTTGGAGAAGATTTTTTTAAGATTTGCCCATAAAACGAATAAAATGTCATTCAACTCCAAAAATCACTGGAGCGTGATCATTTTGAACAACCTAGTTGAGACCCACGCAAGGTACATTGCCACTAAGTTTGAGGTTAATCTAGATGACGGTTTGGAGAAGCCGAAAATGTGAATTGTGTGTGAACCTACGACGGACGAAGACCGATGACAAGAGCTTTGTTGGCTGACAACCCAGCTGAGCTTAAAATGAATGAATGAATGAATGAATGAATGAATGAATGAATGAATGAATGAATGAATGAATGAATGAACGAACGAACGAACGAACGAAGGAACGAACGAAAGAACGAACGAACGAATGAATGAATGAAATATAGAGCAAATTGAAAGTACACCCTGAGAAAACATTGGCGGCGGGGAAGGGGCGAGTTGTCAGGAAAAATACAAGCGTATGTTGCCAAGTATATTGATGATCATGATGCTATAATTGTTTGAACACTGTGATCAAGCCACGTTTTGTGTTGTGGACAATAAGTCAACATTCAAGGTGCCGTGTAATTTGTCCGCTGTCAGAACTTACTATGGTTGACAAGGGAAACGTTTTTCAAAATCACCACGGATAACTCTGCTCCCTGTGCCACAGAGGTCCCCTGAGGTGTAATAAGCTGTTTATCCAGTCCAGTCCCATAAAAAAAGACTCACTGCAATTTCTTTCTTTGAAAAGGGGAGTAAGGGGGGATCAGTACGCTGGTACACGTAATTATTTTTCCAGAGTACGCAGTACGGAAAATAAAAATCTTTCAAAATTTTGGATAGTACGAAGTTACGTAAAATAAGACAGCTTCCAGTACGCCAGTACGGTAAATAGAAAGCCCCGGTACGGCAGTACGGGAAACCCATTGCCGACCCTCTTTGAACTGTCGAGATTTTGGGGCAAGTTCATGAGCCGAACTGTTCACCAATGTTGTACGTATATACGTTTGAACCCACGTGGCTGACCTCTACCTGGTGTATGGCCACCTGTTTTGTCCATTTCCTGTTCAAACCCACAAGGGCCCGGATGCGAAATGTCAATTTTACAGTCCTTTTCTGAATTTGTAGTCACCAGAAAGCATTTTGGTTGAAAGGTGTAGATGGAAGATATCACGAAAGTTGTTGACTGGCCTCATTCTGACCAGAAAGGGGATAAAGTGGCCAAATTCCCTGTAAGTATCGAATATAGCAGTTATTTGGCTGCCATTATGGTTGTCAGGAACGTCTTGAGGACAGATTAAACTAAATGGTTCATTTTTACTTTGGCTTCCTCTGCGAATCCCAACACTCCCGAATTTCGTCATGAATAATCCCAATATGTCGGTTCCGAAGGCAAGCTGACACTCAGGTGCTGTTCGTTTTTCAGGCAAAAAAAAAATCAAAATTGTCGCTTCATATAATATTCTCTTGCGTGTGTTATTTCCAATAATTGTCATCGTCATGGTCATTGTCGTCGTTGCAGCGTCACAACCAGCAGCATCCAGCAACAAAACTACGAGCCGTCCTCGTGTTTTATGATGGTATTGGATCATGTTTAAACAGGAAACAAGTGCATTACCCTCCTCTGTTCCGAGGTGTGCAGCAATAGTGTTTTGGTTTTGTCCAATTGGCACGAAAGCGCTACAGTTCATTTATATGATTGTCATCCTAAAATAAAACAGGACGCCAGGCTATACTAGAATGGATAAAAAAAAATACGCCAGTTGTAAACGAGTGCACGACCTTTGCAGTGTATCAAGAGTACTATTTCTACTACAAAAGCAATGGCGCCTTTTCTGAGCTTCTCCGGTGAACCAGCATGTATTTAAACTGATAAAGACTCAAATAGAATTCTGGTATATACAATTCAAGCGAGAGAAGATACCCTTTAAAGGTGAAGAAAACAGAGATATCTTTGGCAAATCGTTTTGACGCTCAGATTAATAATATACGATCCATACACCAAGCATTGTATGCCACGAGGATTTTATGGGAAAACATTACATTTACTTATTCTACGGAAGCCAAAAGGAAATGAGAATCTATGTATATTCGAATTAAAATGGGAAACATGAGATGCGTATGTTTATCCAGCATTAAAAAAGTCCCGTGTGTCTATAAACACAAAAGGGACCCATGTCTTTATATTTCAGTGCAACTGTGCCGCAATTGGCTGGGTCTATGCATTATCAAGAGTATAGTTTTAATGGTTCCAAGGCCCTATGACAATGTACGATTGCTGTCTAATTCCCTACCTCCACTGTAGGGCTTATGGATTGACAAAACAGTTGTTAAAACTCCAGATTACGTTCCATCCTTCATTTACAGATTGGCATAACAAACTCATGCATCTGTGGCAATAGAATACTAAGATCGATAACTTGTGGAGAAAAAGTCGAAATTTGTGGGAATATGGGTTTTCCCCCAGAGGCAAAAACTGGCCTTCCAGTCTCCCCATAAAAAATGCCAATAAGTAACAATGTCGATGGAAAATGGTTATGTTTGCAGCTAAACGAATCAAATATATTGTGAACAAAGAACTGCTAGCATACAGCGTAGCAGTTTGGTTCAGTCTATTTCTGCCTTTATTCCGTGGGCAAGTTGTGTGTATTTGGATGAGGTTGATTTCACCAATGGGGATGGGCAACAACAGGAGGTTTCTGCATATTTCCTGCGGATACCCTTCAGTCAGTAAAGCTAGAGATGCGTATTTAACATAACTTTCCAGTCTCCATTGTAATTTGCAACGTAAAAATGATTTAAGGATAAACGTTTGGCCAGCAGTGACTTTCACAATTTGTCATATTTAACCCTTCATTCGTGTATAAATATAAAGTATATATTTTCTGAAAACTTAAACACTGAAGATTCTATTAATTACAATTTTATACTGTTAGTTAATGACAATGTTAACATAAAGATGACGCAATAGATCATCATAATTTGCCACAAATATTGATTCAGTTCATTCAATTTTGAAGATAGGAATCTCAAATCTACAGTAAACTGAAGTTTGTGCAAAGAATAGAAAAGCGTGATTCGGATTTTTAAAATGTGGCGCCGTTTTGCCATCAGAGTCAGTAAAGAATAGCTTTCCTTTGAGTGCCATCATTCTCACTTCAAACATCTTAACCCTTTCCCCCTTGAATTAAGACTGAGTCAACAGCTTTCCTTGGCATGGGTTGGGCCCTAAGTGCCCAACCCATGCCAAGGAAAGCTGTTGACCTGGGGCATGTGATCTTGATAAGTCTCATGTACATTTCTCAGTCAAATTGTTTTTCATAACTGTTCAAATTAGTTGAAAACACTGAAGCGACGACATTTGACCACCAGCCGGTTCTGGCCAATTTAAAGGGGAAATGGTTAATCTAGGGAACAACAAATACTGAAAATTTGGGACATGCTTTTTTCATTATTAAAAACATGAAAATATTGTTCAATTGAAATTTATATCTCTCATGGCTCTTGCGACAGCAACATGCGTAATGCTATAGCAAGAGTTTCCCTTGACCAACTTACAGAGCTTTTTTTTGTTGTATCAATACTTATGTATTATACCATGTGTTGGTCATAAATAAAAGAGTTCTGAGTTCTATATCAAAGAATGATGATCACTTATCTACACTTTTACAATTGTTGTGCAAACATTGCTTCCAAGAAACATTACCAAAGTCCCACATGATATCTCGTAAGTTTGCAGGCTTCCTTGAAATGTGTACTTTCTTGCATCTTTTACGTAAATTTACAATTATCATACTGAAATGAATCCGTCAGCATTGAGAGCATTGATAACCTAACATATATCCTTAAAAACCACAGCATATAGAGACACCAAATTTTTCATGGTGAATCTTAGGGTACTACTTAAATTATTCTGAAAATTTTATTAAAATAACCTCAAAAGTAACTCATTTATTTAAGGTTATCTTGAGGGACGGATGCATACAGGGTGACAAAGACAGGTTGGAATCTGTTCAGCTGAACGCAGCCCGTGTGGTAACAGGTGCACTTGCACATACAAGTCTTAAAAAACTCTACTCTGAAATAGGTTGGGAAACACTTGCTGAACGTAGGAGAAAGCAAAAATTGGTGCTTATGTTAAAAATTGTAAAAGGAATTGCCCCTAAATATCTCTGTAATCTTCTGCCAGGAAAAACATCGATGCGAACTAATCAAATACAC
>CAXHWN010000850.1:0-33322 GCA_964020975.1 Hermodice carunculata | reverse complement strand
ATATATATATATATATATTTATTTATCTATCTATTTATTTATTTATTTATTTATTTATTTATTTATTTATTTATTTATTTATCTCATGTTTGGTCGATTTGAGTACTATAACAGGCTTGTATAAATACCGCATCATAGGCCTAAAAGCTGCAGTGCCGCGATATGGTGTATCGGTACTCTTCCGGTGGTATCGGCACTCTTCCAGTTTCATTGGTAATTGTGTTGATGAGGAGTAAAATTTTTTGCAAATGTCGTTCTAATTTTTGTGTATTGAAATGTACAATTCGACCCAAACATGAGATAGAAATTTTATAGCATGCTTTGCAGACGATATGAAGTAATCACTGGATACCATATAGCAGAGGGAATGATATACGATATGAAGTAATGAATTGATATCATATAGCGGAACTACTTCGCTTCGCTCACTCGTTCTGCTATAGTTTTTCAGTGAATTATACGGAATAGGAATTTGCTCTTAGAATATCGGACTTCATAGTGTTCAAACGGTACATGGGCTTACAGAATTAGGTTTGTAAAGTTTCTCTTTGTATTAAATATGGCATCCATTGCTCGTTGATATACTTAATATCGTCATCAATGAATGCCATAATACACACACACACACACATACATACATACATACATACATACATACATATATATATATATATATATATATATATATATATATATATATATATATATATATATATATATATATATATATATATAAGTACTTCAGCAATGGGGGTGTCCATATGCACATAAAAGAAAGACTTCGGCAAACCACAGACTTACGGAGACCAAACACTGGTCTCCCTAAGTCTGGTCATCTTAATGCTTATATGTATGTATATATTGTTACCCTTATACTCAAAAGAATATGCTTACAAATATCTGATACTCAGTTTATGGAACACAAGAAATTGTTTTTATTTAAGTATATTTGTAAGGATTATACCGATTATACTAGACACTTGTGTGGTCCGCCTTATACTGCAATTTTGGCACTGGTCCACCTGATGTTTATTCTATTTATGTATATATAAACATCCCACTATTCCGATCACTATCACCATCCAATTTTGTGAATACATTTGATATTCTACATTATACCAAAAGGTCTTTCGAAATATACTTTCCTCTCTAATAACAATATGTTGCATGTTACTTCCTCTAAACATTTTGCTTGTTAACATATGTTGGATACTGATGTTTCCTCGAGAGACGTTCTAAATCATGCTGTTAATATTTGAAGTGACGACATTACTTACAAATCCAACTGAAGTGGTAATTTTAGAGCCACCTGACGCACCGATCATCAACTTGACGCTTCCTTTTTTATCTACCATAATGGTAGGGCTCATGGACGAAAGAGGGCGCTTTCCTGGCTCTATCATATTGGACGGAGAGGCTTCCACATCCCAGTGAGGCCCAATGATTGGATTTGAAAAGTCGTTCATTTGGTTATTCCATATTATCCCAGTTCTGAGTCCTCTTCTTTTATTGCCAAAACTGCGATTGATAAATAAATAAATGAATGGATGAATGAATGAATGAATGAATATATATATATATATATATATATATATATATATATATATATATATATATATATATATATATATATATATATACATATATATATACATATATATACATGTATATACATAAATATATACATATATATATTTGTGTGTGTGTCTGTGTGTCTGTGTGTGTGTGTGTTTTTTTTTTTTTTTGTTTTTTTTTCCTGGCCATCAAAATGCTACAAAGCTATGTCCTGGGCCTCTCAAGTGCTATTATGTGAAATAAGATACATTACTATTAACTGGCATCCCGTGCTGACACCTTGGCTACAGCTGAGAACTTGACTGGAAGGAGGCCAGATTCATATATTAATAGCAGGGCCAAATGAGCTTCTATGATAAAAGTCACAAGTTCAGATAACAAAAAAACTAAGAAAAGTCAATCACCAAGATGTAAAACATACAAGATGATAACGTTATTTAGAAAATTCCATTTGTTTAGTAGACAAAGTGTTATTTTTGGATGACTTAGTAAAATAACTGGTACCAGTGCACTCTTCATAAGGCAGAGTTCCGTTGCCAAGCAACTCAGGAGACCACAGCAGGTCTGCAGTTAATTAAGTTAAACATGAATACCTGTTATTGAATCTATTTTCAGAATAACTTTCCTACAAAGCTTGTCTTTGATCCTATTACCTTGCTGCTGAGAATTAAAAAGAGTCAAATTGTTTCGTCTACACTGTCTCTGTGTTCAAGTGCAAGTTCAGATCAATTCCAGGCCATTCATGACACGATCTTTTGCAGACGCAGGTCAGCGCTTGCTCTTTCATTTTTATTTCTCACAAAAATATTGAGGCGATAGATTGTCATTCATGGCCTTACGGAGTTATCCCTCAAGTGAAAGAAAGTACACCATACCCCCTGCGCTCAAAAAAAGAAAAGAAAAAAGAAAGAAAAAAAAGAAGTATTTAATCACTTGAATTTGCAGAAGTTCTCAAAGAAGTTAGATATCATCTCCTAAAAGTCGATATTCGTCTCATGTGAATGCCATCTTTAGAAAGATCTGACACACATACTCCCCCCCCCACCCATAAAGGACACCTGACATTGTGATCCAACTTTACTATGCGAATCAACAAATGAATATTGCAAAGCAAATCTTCGTTTCTGCATAAATGATGGAAACTCTCAAAAGAAGCAAAATAAAGCTTGTTTGGATATACCATGGAATAAATAACGGCAAATAAGTGAATTGACATTTCTTTTGACAGCACAGTATAAACGATCATTGGGTCATGACGTACATTTGCACTTTTTGGTAGAAGTACGCGAAGTTTTAATATTCAAAAACTGCTATACCGCAAAAGTCGCTTTGGCGTGTTTAGCAAGGAATAGGATTTGCGACAAAAAATATCTAACTTTTATGAAGCATTAAAAAAGCAAAAATTTTAATGCTAACGTTCCGAGTCTTAATAATAATAATAATAATGATAATAATAATAATAATAATAATAATAATAATAATAATAATAGTGATGATAACAGTTATAATAATAATAATAACAACAACAACAATAATAATAATAATAATAATAATAATAATAATAATAATAATAATAATAATAATAATAATAATAATAATAATAATAATAATAATAAAGGCACAACACTATCGAAATCCAGTTGCCTTTTATGGCCGCCAGGATTGTACAACGCTTGATCATGATAGTTGGTGAGTGGTTTGTTGGAAAGCGGGTATGTCATGATGCTACAATAATAAACGGGAATATTACATAGCGAAAATGTAGGTTTGAATCTACCGTTTTTTGACACGACCCGGGGATCAGGATGCTAGGTGCCAGACTGTCCGGCTGATACACCGAAATTCGTGTATTTGCACAAATATCTATGGTTTTTGTGAGTGAAGTCCCAGAGCTTCCCACATAAGAACAAATTTGAACGTTTAACTAGCCAAAGCGGGTTAAAGTTGTTTGACTTTACTGACAACAAGGTGCGCGATCGTCGCGCTGTGGTGGCCAAAGTAACTAGATCTCGCAAGTGGAGTATTGCCGCTCGTTTTGTCCCTCAGTCTGACAAATTCCACTGGCACTACAGTCTGTTGAGACTTAGGGTCTTACAAGCTGTGTATCGTACTGGTAACGGCCACAGCACTGCCATCTGCTCCCAGTACACAGATATGAGATGTACCAGATTGTGGGCCAGTTTTGTAGACCGGACCATAGGCAGAAATGTCTTTGGTGGAGCTGTCGTTTATTTTTGACCGCAACAAATCCGCATAATCATGTGACGTCAGCTTCTCAAGCACCTGTTTGATCAGAAAAAATATACAGCACATCAATTAGTCTTTAAGCACCCGACAGGACATATAGGCTTAACCTGATTTTTCTTTGGTTAAAAATAAATGCACAGGTCATGATGTCATTCAAGGGGCGCATGGGCACTGGAAAGGTTTTGTCTGAAAAATTTTGATAGGACAGCGGAATTCAATCTTCAAGCTTTACATGGGAATACGCTCATAGCTACGTAAATAAAATAATTATAACGCCCTTGAATGTAAAAAAAAAATAAATTTAAAAAATGAAACAAAAACAAAATTTTGCAGCATGTAAAAAAATCAATGCCATATATGTAAAAACTTCTGTTGCAAATGTAAAAAAGGGCAAAGGCCTGGAAGCTATGGGGGGCAAGTCTGGGGTAATAACTATCTACATGGTCCCTCTTATAAGGCTACCCCAAATGTACCGGGATTTTTGCATTAAAAGAAGGGTGGCCTCTCAGAAGGGAGTATATTATGAAAATGCCACATGTAGCTTTCAAGGTTTGAGCTGACTAACAAGCCGTAACACAAGAGCAGTGTGTCAGTCCCGTACGCCTATTAAGAATTAGAAAAATTCATTAAAAACTTGAGTGGTTTAGGAGAAGATTTTGAAAGTTTTACTGAAAAATGTACATGAAAATTTATACAACAAAGTTGGTAGAGACTCTCCTAAGGTATATATCCATCACATTTGAAGTGAATCGGTTTGACGGTTTTAGTGAAAAAGGCAAAAAAATATAGGAATTCCATTGCAATCCCCATTGACCTGCATCTTGATTGACAGGAATGCATGCATTAAAAGACAGGTACCCAAATTGAAAAGGTTGTTAAAAATGAGGCATCCATAATAACGCCAAATAGAGAACAAATTTGTTTAACCCTTCCACAATTTACAAATCCGCCAAGTTCCACAAGATTCTAAGTGCCTGTTTTAGACAAGAAGTTGAACATAGCAAAACCACGCAAAAGTTCGCGAAAAATAGAAAATGTTTGCAGTGCCACCTGTTGAACAACAAATATTAAAATACAAGAAGGTTGTGTAAACAGCACGTCCTTCCGCTGACCTAGACATCCAACCCGTTTAAAGTCTCTGATCTAAATGATGAGGATTTTAAAGAGGAAGTAAAAATGCGACCTATCATTACAATCCCTATTGAATGACATGGTGATCAAAAGGAGTGCATGCATTGACATAAAGCTAAAAATTCGTTAAAAATCTGGGATCCAGATTCCCACCACCTAATGAACAGTTTTGTTTCACCCTTCCTCAAGCTACATTTTCACCAAGTTTTAGAATAATCTGAATGACACTTTTGGATAAGTCAAAAATAGTGAAAACAAGCACACACAAAGCCCCAAACAAACAGGAAAAAAACGGGCGGTGCCTGTTGAACGAGGTCTGGGGTAATTTTAGAGATAATCAGGACTGTTCCTGTACTCAGCTGGAATTGACACCTTCGCTATAAACGAAGTCATACCTGAAACAAGATGTTCCAACTTAGGCCAGAGTGTCATATTACTTGAACTTTACACAGCAACCTGAAGCACCTCGCTGTAACAAAAGCTGGACGGTTTTTCATGAATCATGGTGACCACAAAATAGATAAAATTATCCTCAAAATCTGACCGGCTGCGCGATGCCCTGTTCCTTTTAGTACCCGTGCAATGTAATTAAGATAAGTCAGTATATCTGTTACAGTCATCTTGAATATTTTGTCAGCATTCTGTCTATAAGCTAAATGAACACTTTGTAACGGCGGCATCGGATAACGGTGGTGGAAGTATGAGAGATCTTTCTGTAGTTAAAGAGCTAAGTGTTGGTTTAGTTATTGTTAACCTGTTTCTTATTCTACAAAGGTTGAAATAAGGGGATGTTATTGGTATGTGTGTTATTGTGCATGAGACAATTAGACATAAAAACTATTTTATTGTGTGCATGACATTATCGTAAACGTCACAATGTTTAAATCGTATTTTATGAGCTACTCAGACATTAATACCACTCTGGTTTATTTAGATCGCGTACACATCATTCTGTAAAAAAACAATCTTTTTAAATCATTAGAAATGCCAACCTCATTTTGACATTTTGCTAGACTCAAACAAAAAAAAAGTTAAAATATATTTTGAAAATGGACATAACATCATTAAAAAAGGGGGCATAATAATAATAATAATAATAATAATAATAATAATAATAATAATAATAATAATAATAATAATAATAATAATATGAACCTCATGACTTAGTACCAGACATCACAGCAGTCCCATATATCATGCAATGTACATAACATCATTAATTTACAAAACAAACAAAAACAACAAAGAAAAGGAAACACATTGGCATAATTTCGTGATTCCCTTCTCTACCATTAAAAGAATAGCTTTCCTTTCATTTCAAATGTGCACTCAAAGACAAGGACTAAGTTACAGCGTGCATTATTCCATCAGCGCCTGCAGGGACACAGCGGCATGCAGGGTTGCATGCTACCTGCTCCCGGGAAAGGTCGCCACATAGTCCGCACGGTCTTCCGTTCCTATTACGGGGGCTCTTTTCCTGAATAAAATCTAATAAATAACCACACTTTCCATAATTCAAACTCACAGAATCTAAATGTGTTCACTGAAATTTATTTTGAAGGCTTGCATCAAAATTTTCCCATTCGGAGTCAGCTGCCGCTGCCCGCAACGGCACGGCCCCTTCAAATGAACCCCAGTATGTCAGAATAGCACGTCCGTGGTATGACATACAAGGACGTTTGACAGGTTTTATCACCCAATCAAAGAGAACTTGACAGGGCCCTTCGGAGTTTCTCAATCGTGCAAAGTTATTGCCATCATCATTTCACCTTATAGGTTTTCAGGAGCAGTGTTATGAAACCTCTGTGTGCGCGTGGCAGCCATAACATTGTAAGGCGAAGTAGATGTTGAGGAACACTTCTTTTTAAGATGTAACCACTTCCAAAACATGAGAAAGCAAATGTTGGATATCGTCACTTTTGAATGTAAAAATTTCCAAAATCTACCCAATTCTGACAAGGTGTTTTTCCTCTGGAATGCTGAAGGGAAGTGTGTTCTCAGTGTTGTGTGGTCTCAGTGTTGTGTCTTCCCAGTGTTGTGTGGTCTCTGTGTTGCCAGATTGTGCCACGAATGCCTTGAATATATAACTTGATTAATTCTTAATTACTTCAGAACTCATACCCGTTTGGCTTACATGTACTTGTGTTTACTGATCTTGAGCAATGACTGGTGCTATTATGTAAACCAAGGTTACTATAGGATCTAGTCTGCATATAAACATTTTTTATATTGCAGTGTGGTCAGTGTTTTCACTTTTTACTCTGTGTCACTGCTGGGCTATGGTATCTGATTCTTGTGGAAGAGTATATAAAGCTGGCTTGACACGCATGGGCTTTCCCGTCTGTAATCTTATATTTTTGCAATATGTTCTGCTCTAACCTGCACCACCCTTGTGAATTAATTTACATTTAGTTGTACTACAGTGTGATTATGGTGGAAACAAATCAGATTCTAGTAATACACTAGTTCTTCATAGCCACACTCTATAAATTCCTTTTCAGTTCTCTCTAACCTTCAGGAAATTAAAAAAATCAAGATTTTGAAAATTTACTTGAGAGTGCGTATTTGTACTATTCCCCCTTCAAGCATAATTTCTTTAAACATCATTAAAACATAAGATAGAGCTTTTGCTAGATAATGTAATCATAGAATAATTCTTTGCGCTTGAGGAAAAAAGCCACTGTCCCGCTACACTCTGTGTTCCACTGTACCCCATGTCCCCCATACCTCGTTCTACCTACAGTAGCACTCCATCCACTATGAGTACGGTTATCCCAAACAATAAGCTTACCCCAGAATTGGTCGGTGTTGTCTGCTTTTTTTTTTTCTTGCGAGAAGAAAGGCCGAAAAACAGCAATGTCGGGTGACAGTCACTGGTGTGAGTGGCAGTCAGCCGAGCTTGTCCAGTACATGTAGCATATGTCTTTACCATTTCCACCAAGATAAAAGCGAATTTTCGGTAGCTTTTTACGATTATTATTTTGAGAACACTAAAAAAATCTAAAAAATTAAAAAAACCTGTAGGAACCAGAAAGCATGAACAAAATTAGCAGAAAACCAAAAGAGGTAAACTGGCACCACGTCTGAGGTTAAAAAGTCAAGTTTCAGCCCTCAACTAAATACAATGGCTGTGAGGAGTGAGAGCTCAGCTGAGCCATGATGACCAGAACAAAGTGAAGTAAGCCTACCTTGACTAAAAATGAGATTTGAACTTTCGAAAATAAAGAAAAAAAATGTAGTTTATCTTCAGCGGGGCAAAAAATTTTAAAATCATTGGAACGCAACCACTTGAACAAAATTGGTTGGGACTCAAGGTACAGCCCCACCAAGTTTGAAATTAATCTGGTTGACAAGTTTGGAAAACGAATGAAAAATGTAAAATTCCAGTCCAATCCCATTGACTTATGGTATAAGCAAAGCTGCATCTCTTAAACATTGAAAAAGGCTAATTCCCTGCCTTTTATTTCAGCTTTGCGTTTCCCCCAGGCCTTAACAAAGCGTGAGCTTCAAGGCCTAATTCAAATGATTCCTATTGGTCACCAAAGCTACATACCTGTAACTGTACGCCTGACGACCACAAGGCAGTATTGGGATAAAATATGGCCTTTTTGCGTGTTGTATTTTTTCTTTTAATTTGTTTTATATAATTTTCCTAATTTTTTTTGGGGGGGGGATTTTTCAGGGAGGGGGGTTATGCCTCGGGAGAGTGTATTTACCGTTTTCTTAAGGCAACCTCTTATAATTTTCTACATATCTTGAAACTTTTGTACCAACTTCAAAGGCTAATATTAAGCTTTTACAAAGAAAGATTTTTTGGACGGGACATTATAAAAGTCATTTAATTTGACAGATTTATAGAATGGAAACTGAACAAAATATCTTTCTTTCTTTCTTTCTTTCCTTCCTTCCTTCTTTCCTTCCTTCTTTCCTTCTTTCTTTCTCTCTCTTTTTCTCTTTCTTTCTTTCTTCCTCCCTTTCTTTCTTTCTTTCTTTCTTTTTTTCCCTCTCTCAGCATGTCTACCGTCCTTCCCTCATACCTTTCTTAAACTCTCCTACCTCCCTTTCCTTGTATCATCTCTTCCTGTTTGATTTTTCAATATTTGTGTCGTCTTGGACACAGACACAGCCCAAGCCACAGATTTCAATGTTCGGCCCTTTTTTGAAGCTTTGCGCATCGTTTAGAATAGTCAAAATATTGAAAATCATGCAAATACGGGCTATTGAATAATTTCCATAGCATTCAAATGTGTGTCCAAGTAAAATTTGTGTCACTGTGATGTAACTGCATCCGATGAACAGTTACTAAAGGTTGTAGCGTTTTCATTAATGCCTATTAGGCCAATATACAATTCAAAATTCGAACCTTGAATATCCGGAAAATCAGAAGTTATAGAAAGAGGTTCCGTTTCAAGGATATATGTTTGTGCTACATATACCTGTAGGCACATCCATTAGTTCTATCAAAATGTACAACAAAGATCTGCTTTGAATCAAGTCTTTCTTTTTTGGTTATAATAAGCTTTTAATTGACAGCTCTAAAGTACAATAGCGCCCATCGGGACGTTACATTGTACTGATCTGATGGTCACAATACTCCATCACACCGAGTTTAAGGTTCTGCAGAATATAGTTAGAAAACAGGACTGTTGACCCAGTAATATGTACTCAATGCAAATTACGGCTAACAACAACAACAACAACAACAAAACTCATATCAACTTGAATCGAGCCAACAAGAGCAAGGCCACTCTGATCTCTCCTTTTACATTGTTCTCTAATTATCAAGTTAACAGCAGTATATATCAATCTGGGATTTTGATATATTCCCATTTCCCATTTCAGCTAGGCGACTGGTGCCAAGGCTTGCACGTTCGAGTACAGCTCGTTCCGAACATAAAATATATATTTTCGGCATTTCCTTAATGCTGGTGAATTTAAGTCCCCGATTCTGGAAATAAATGCTGACTCGGTACTTAGACTGCATAACCGTGTTGACATGGCACTCGCACATAACTACCTACATTGAACCATTGTTTTATGAGAATGGGGATTTGGTCGAGTGGATATGTGCGTTTCCCACTTCAGCTAGGCGACTGGTGCCAAGGGTTGCAGGTTCGAGTCCCGCTCGTTCCGAACATAAAATATATTAGCGCAGAACCTGCCCATACGCCTGGTGAAAACCTCTGCTAAGGCACCAATTGCGCCAAAGGACCAATCTCAACATTCCCTATTAAAACATTTCCGTTTGACATTACCTGCCTTAAGAAACCACCTGTTCAGGTACTTTCTTCAATAACCAGTCGGGGTGGTGTAAGCGTCACGTATGGTAGCCCTACATCACGTATGCAGAAGCACACCACCACCAACAGGTCCTGATCAGAGTTTTAGTAGCTCACTGCATTGTTTTACATGTAGCGTAGCACATTTTCACATTTGTAATTGACGAGGTTTTTGTACCTATACAACCATTTTTTACGTTTGTTGTTAGCACTTTATACACATGCAACAAAAGGTTTTACATATGGCGTTGAATTTTACATCATAAGTGGCCATTATTATTATTATTATTATTATTATTATTATTATTATTATTATTATTATTATTATTATTATTATTATTATTATTATTATTATTATTATTATTATTACTACATAAGTCCGTTTTTACATATTGCGGAGTTATTATGTCTGAGGGTATGACGTGGTCTGAGGCTATGACACACGTGCCTGAGTCTGTTGTACCGCGGGTTGTTCACTACATTTGCCTCTTTTGTGAGTCCACGTCAGATATTAAAATTATTTTTGTGTGTTTTCACCATTTGCTCTTAAAACACTACCAGTTTACTTTCTAGGAATGAACCTTGACTTATTTCTTGTGAACATTTTGACTATTTTGCGCTAGGATCGTTTTCTGATCTAGTTTCTCAACAGTACAATGACCTATAAGAATGCATATCAATGGGAGTGATAGAGCAAATGCATTTTGCTCAGCTTTCTGAGAAAAAGTATAATCTTCAGACGTGATGGGGCTACACTTTTAAGCGATTTTCACCAGTCAATTTTAGAGTACTTAGAGTACTTTACTTTCTCAACAAGGTTTTTTATCTTAACGATGCCAATGTTTCGTGTTTCATTGGTTATCAGGTCACTTAACGAATCGCTAAATGGAAGGTATGGCAGAGTCCAATCTTTTATTTCACATGCGATCAATTGCCATATTTACCAAAAAAATAATAATAAACCAATTAAAAAATGAAAAGAAAACTTTATCGTTGTTATGGTCATAATAATTAGGTATGTTGACGGTACTGTCTTCTGGCTGGATACTAACCTTTGACACGTCTACAAAATCCTCATCGCCAAGCCGGGTTCTCAAAGTATATGCAAACTTCATAGTTTCAGCAATTCGGTGATAGGTTAGAACCTTGTTTTTATCGTTCAGGCTCTGTAAATCCATGGCGTACCCTAAAGTAAAGAATATTAGAACAATATATATATATGTATATATATATATATATATATATATATATATATATATATATATATATATATATATATATATATATATATATATATATATATATATATATAACCTGTTCACATGCATATTTTGTCGAGTATAAGACGACTTTTACTGAGAGAATATATTGTACATGCAGATTTTAATTGAGAAGCTTGCATGTCAACTCCTTCTGAGGTCAGTGAGTCATTGTGACACCTTCATATGTGAAACATTCCGTAAAATTATGTAAAAATTTCCATTACGTGTAAGAACTGTTGTTGAATATGTAAAGAAAAGGGACCAACCACAAATGTAAAAAGTTGTGGTTTTATATGTAAAATGAGAATGGCATATCTACGCATTTTGAAGATAGATATTCCACATTTAAAATTTTCATGTCATCTTAACTAGGTATAAGTTCTAATGCTACAACTTTCGTTTGTGGTTCTCTAGATGCGCCTGCAGCACAAACCTATGAATTGAAGTTGGAATTAAATCTCTGCCTGAATTCTAATTTTGAAGATATTCAACATTTAAACCCGTCAAGTGCCCCTAATTTGCATAAATTGATATTCTACAATTGTTTTGTGATTCTTTGAATGCGCTTACAGCCCATACCTATGAATTGAAGTTGGAATGGTAACCCTACCAATTATAGTTAAGACATTGAAGGTTTAAATTTCAAATGGCCATGATTTGCATAGTTTTCAAAACTGTGACCCCTTGTCATAAAAATTCCAGACTTTATGTATGGTATCATTTCTAGCCTGTTCCTAGTCAACTCACTGCCTGGGAACTGGCTTGGAATCTTCTGGGTACATGTGGTCATGTCGGTAAGAGCTGGCACCTAGACCAAATCGACTTGGAAATGTCGACTCTTACAATCTCCCTTGCAAAGGACTATGCAAAATGGTGGGTGGGAACTTTATTGCCAGGTAGTTCCTTGCCGACTGGAAACTGGTTGGCCCCATAAAAAATATTTATAATCAACTATGTATACTTGGCTGGTCAGGAACAGCTCGGAAGACTGCACAGCCAGTTCCCAGCCAGCGGGGAATCGGTCTACTTTCATGACTTTTTTAATAGGGTCAAAATCTAGCTAGTTTCCAGCCTAGAGTCTCCAGCAAGTTCCCAGTCCGTTGCCAGAATTGGCTGGGAAACTGATGGGAACCTGTAGTCTTTTCATAAAGAGCGCGGGTACCTAGCCTAAATCGACAAGGATATGAATGTTGACCATTGACAAAGTACTGGAAGTGTGATTGCAAGCTGTCTCCAAAGCATCCCCCTGACTCGCTGTTGCGGGAGCACATCGGAAACAAATAACAATGTAGGGGGCGTAATGGAGGCAAGGTTAGCCTCACCACATGAAATCAGTTCTTCCCAAATGTGTTCGTGGTGTTTTTAAAGCTTTGACTGTCTGAAGTAATGGAGACCGGGGCATAATGGGACAACAGTTACATTTTGGTTTCTATGTCTGGAGAGTTTCCTTCTTTTTTTTTCGTATCTAACTATTGAGAAAGACCATTCTAAGCTTATGGCGTAGGCACTGGCTGGTCACGTCTTACCAAAATATTTCTTATGTTGCACTGAAATAAAAAGGGCCAGAAATTTGTGCCAATGTGTACTTGTGTTGGGGCACCGAAGAACGTGGCCCTTTAACAGGGTACAGTGGGACAGAATTTCCATTCTGGTTTTCATTTCTCAGACAGTTTCTTCATTTGCAATGGCTCTTCCGGAAGAGTATAAGTAAGTAATTCTTTTGTCGACTGAAAAGGTCACAAGTGACCAATTTGCCTTAGTACATGATAAATATAAAACAAATGAGGTATTAAAACATAAAGGCACCTGGAAGAAGCTGGAAGTTCTAGTACTTAACCGGAAATCTACACAAGGCACATGTACACTGTTCCCTAAAGCTTGTGTATCAGGCATGGGCTTCTCCATGCTGTCCCGTACAGCCCAAATAAAAAAAATTCCTGTCTCTGAACTACAATGTGATAAAGATGTACACAAGTCAGAAGCTGCTGATTGACAAATAATCACAACAACGCGTTACAATTTCCCATTTAACGATGAGAAAATTAAAGAGAAAAAAATAAATTAATTTACTTCAGAGCCTCTTAAAACGTTTTTACTCGCCAGATAATACAAAGTGCTCCTTCAAGCATGGGTACTATATAGTAGACAGAGTCTTTCCTGAACTTTTGATAGATGATGTCAGAATAGAGCAATCCTTCGCTTTGAAACAAAGAAATCCACTCTCCCAGTGTACCACGTGCTCCACTGTACCCTGGTCGCCACAACTGTCTATTAATATAAACGAGCAGCTTCGCGGTCCGGGGCGGCAATGTTTAATCAACCAAAAATAAAAATTAAAATAAATAAGTAAACAGAAATAAAACCTACCACACCTGGCTTGTACAGTTCACGAAAATATTCGGACTCCACAAAACACAAATAATTTCATATTCATTAGTATTAATATACAAATATAAATCTTGCTTGGATGGGCATGCCGGTGTGAGTGGTCTTGGCAGGCACCACACCATGCGTGCATACATGTTTGGACGGAGGATTCGTCGTATCAAAACTGAAATGTTTAGCTAAACAAGAGAAATTTGCTTGTGACTTAATTTGTTGAACATCCCTTTATTCTCGTCTTTTAGTTTAAGTTTTTTTACATTATGACGAATGTCATTAGGAAATGGCCCCTCAGGACTATTAATACATTATTATAATATTTATTATCAGGAAAACTTTCCCTTTACCGCGGGCGCACCGATGGAACAGGGTAAATTCCGTGATGCGTCCAATGTATATGTACAAGTAATTCGTCATCCGTATTGACATAGATAATATGTATACGTTAAAAATTAAGTATCTATAATTAATTATTCGTGATTTGTGTCCTCCGCACCAAAACTAGAGATAAACAACTCATTGGGACAAACCTCTAGAAAGCGTAAGGGCAAGTACATTGTACATATTACATATATACAATGTAGAACATAAAGCTTCCAGTGGTATAATCATTGAAATAGAGGCATTACAACTGTTTGTATATACAAATCAAATTGCAAAATTGTGAATTCACCATGATTATATACTTATGGAGATGTGGCTTAAAAGTTATTATCATTTCAGCTTAATCCACAGGGCATGATAGTACTAATTACTCCGTGAAGGAGCCCAGGGTACACAAATTCCGGTGGATGACATCTGTATCTCCTGAGGCCGAAGGAGATACACATGTCATCCACCGGTATATATTTCTGTTAACATAGCTCCTTCACGGAGTAGTGATATTATCTCGTATTATTAAGGAACTTGATAACGCAGGAAACCTGCGGCTTGCAGCCGCCATGGTCACTGTCGTCCGCAAAACGTAGAGCAGGGCGTGACAGGTCCAGAGTGATGTTATCCGAAGATACGGAATCAAGCCGGGGATACAGACTGGTACAGACGTGGCGTGCAGCATGTCTTTACCAATGAAATTGTTTGTTAGTTACCAAATCGAGATAAAAAACATACATCCTTGCATAAACCGACTACATATAAAGTTTATCTACGTTCAGTACGATATAAGGTAAATCAATTTTGCTTTGTACCATGCACTTATAAACGAGCTAGGACCATCTTTGCAGACAGTTCGGAAAGATAAAAATTTACCTATACGCTGTACGGAAATACCCACTGCACTCGATGTGCTCCGAATGACTTTGACTTGCTCAAGTCTCACTGGACTGTCTTCCGTATTTTATTTAAAATCAAATTCATTGCCAAATTAAATTTTAAGTGAACACACGTCGTAGCTTTACCTAGCTGATTGGCGTGGAACGTGTATATAACCAGATAACATTGACTCCAGATGATTAGCGCCGGGCGGTCTGCACTGTGTTTCTTATCACACAGACATTAGACAAGCGAGCGGTCATAACGCTTTCCTCTTCAGAAGCTGTTAATTGAGCTACAGTGTAATGAATGATTAATTGCAGTGCACCGCGTCAGGCAGAGGGCGTCCAGCGGTGTCGGCAGCCGGAGGGAGACGGTCAGCTTTGTCTCGCTTGAGTGGCCAGTGACTAGCCATGCATTCATCGAAGGCCACTTTCCACTCGCAATGATAATGGGATTAGAACTGACCAGGACTCAATAGCTGCTACTGTTGAAACCGACACGGCGGCAGTGTCGAACAGTTAAAAAAAAAAAATAATAGTGGGACCTACTTAATAACACCGTGTAGTTGGCATAATATTATTCCGTTAACTTTGTGGAGGGGAAAATGCATCGCACTTCTGGGTGGGACCGCGGGATGGGAAAATAGGGACATGCACCAGGGACTTGTGCAAGTCTACGAACGACTCTGTTACATGTGTCTGGACATTAACTACAACAATGATGCCTACCCATGTGCTAGGCTGAGTAAAGACCAAAGCTGTAGTCTACTTACTACATGTACAACTTTACGTGCATCATATTGAACTCTATATATATCATCTGCATATAATTGCTTGATTGAATAAACCTTAGCTCTTAGCACTTGCACTGGCTCATGCTGCCTCATGTGGCAGTTTATAACGTCCACTCAATGTTAT
Organism: Hermodice carunculata; assembly: GCA_964020975.1. NCBI lineage: Eukaryota > Metazoa > Annelida > Polychaeta > Eunicida > Amphinomidae > Hermodice > Hermodice carunculata. The sequence goes on along the minus strand of CAXHWN010000850.1, from coordinate 17,275 downwards.
CACCTTGTTATGCACTCTTCCTACCAGTGACCTTTGACTTCCACATGACTGGTCTGCTGTTATACACGAGTGTCTATCTAAATCAGCTGGTCTGGACCTTTACCTCCTGAGGTCACATGGCGACCTGAACTTTCTCATCTTACGGCACAACACCTGTGGTCCTTATGCTATCACTTGGATTACCAATGCATCCTTCCTACCATGTCCATGGACGGAGAAATGGTACTACATTTTGTTATGCTTTGGAAGCTTGCATCTCAACAATACCGACACCAACAACAAAAAACTGTTGTTGTTTTTATATATATTAATACCACACAAATGCGGTGCAAGGAGACCTATTACGTCCATTGTATGAACTTTGTCTAGTGCCACCACCTTGAAGATTGCTACCAGTGACTTTCACATACTGTTGTCCACGGCATCCACTTTATAAAATTGTATGGACACTACCGAAAACATTTTTTTCTGTAAATTTTAAGTATCGGTTCATTGTTTCTGACAATGTACCTTGAATGAGCGATGGGCATATGTAGCATTATAGGACTGCAGGATAACATTTTTTTCATGGTCAAATAAATTAGATAAATAAATTAAATAATATCCTAAAATGAAATAGCCTTCATGAAATCTGTTTGTAACTGGCAATCTCAAACTGTAAATATAAAAGAAACCAACACCTACATCCCGTTTCACAACTTTCAATTCAACTGCAACATTCTGTTTTATCGTATCTCTAATGTGGCCCGCAAATACTCATCTTACTTTGAAGTTTTTTAATGAAAGTAAATTACCTTGTGCTTCAACTTACTATTTCACACACGGCACCAGCAAAACCAGTTAGCAACAAGTTGTCCATCTATTTTTTCTACAAACCAGTCTCTCAGCTTGGACTCTTGATATACATAAGGACTGGTTATAACAATTAATTTACATATTTGTATAAAAGCCACCACACCATCTACATACTAAAAATATACTTGTTCATCAAGCAAAATGATTGGAGTTGAAAGTTATATTCATACCTGAAAGATGACACACAACACAACGAGAAGTACATAAATATATCAGCACGGTTACAAATGTGGCTAAGTTCTACTCCCAATTGATATTGGTAAAATTATGCAGAATTCCCAGATTGATGAACTCAATCTCATACTTTTCATTCTTTTTGAAATGGTTCAAAGTGTTTCCCAAAAAGGAATTAAAAAGACCCTCTTTCCATACACTTAGTTAAACCACATCTGCATTTGACGCTTTCACCCCCACTCCCACCCCCAAAAGCACGACGGTACATCTGTTTTAACTGAATAAACTTAATATCTGTAAATTATCTTAGCTTATATAATCTCTCTTGCCTATGTTATCGCTCTCAAAATGGATGGGGGGTTTTGCTGATTTATACTATATTACAAACATGACGAAGTAAGGATTCGTAAGCAGTTTTATTCATTGATTTATTTTTCCGGTTGTTATGTCCGGGTGCGAACCCAGACATTCTGTTTTCCTTGGAGTACTTTCTTTATTTACTTCCATCCACCCACCATTCCTTCCTTCTTTTTTCTTTCTATTTTCCGCTGTCTGGAGTTTTTTTCTGACACCGCCAAAACGACATCTATGAAAATCTATGGAAACATTGGATCTGGGATGAATATGTGCCCCCTATTTCGAAAAATCCGATGTTCAAATTTATGTAAATTAGGGACAATTAAAATTTTTAAAGCTACCTAGGTTCAAAACTAAAGCAGAGAGACACAAAATTCCAACTTGCACATATAGGTTTGTGACACCTGTCAATCTAATGGACAGTAAACAAAAGTTGTATAATTTTAAATTATGCTAATAACATAGGGGCATTGAAAAATCTAAATGTTGAATACCTTCAAGGCAATCATAGAACGAGGCGAGGTTCAAAATTCCCTTTATAGGTTTGTGAGATAACCACATCCAATGAACCATGAACTAAAGTTGTAGCATTTCAATTTATGCAAATTAAGTGAATACACAAAATTTAGATTTCGAGTATTTTAAAAGCATTATAGATAGAGATGCCATTCCAGCTTCAATTTATGGGTTTATGATATAGCTACATCCAATGAACTATGAGCCAATGTTGTAGCATTTTCATTTAAGCAAAAACGGCAAATCCACATTGAACACAACACATGCCAGAATATCCCCAACTGTAACAAAATGATAAAATTATTGAGGTCATTTACTTGATAAGATACTTTGGTTGCACCCAGAGAGATTTGCTTGCAAATCTATCTTTTCAGGTCTGTTTATTAAGTGTACAATGGTTCTGATCTGCAATCACGTTTTTTCGCTAATATCAAACCATACTGTACAAATAATACCCTTTGCTTGACCTGTACAACCATTCCTTTTGAAAGAAATTTGTTGAACGGTGTTAACCACATGCTTGTTTCCGCTGTGTCACTGAAAAGTCTTGTGAAGCTGACACATGCGTCTGTTGTGACGACATGTTGCCTCGTTTTGGCCACATTTCGTCATATATTAGGCAATGATACGCCATTTTCACCTGAGCTTGTATATGAATAAGTCATCGCATCCAGAAACTTATCCAGACAGACAACAGTAGGTGGTGAACTTCCCACGCTGGGCTTGTATAATGACAACCAGTATCAGATGCGCTTGTTGACAGAGGAAAGGTGTATTTGCACTCTTTTCGAAACAAGCACACTAAAAATTAAGAGTCTATCTATACGGACAGTAACCTCTCGTTGGTAACCTGACAGAAACTTTTGTAAACTGTAAGTGTTTCCCATCTTATACATAGACCTTAGACGTATTTCGCGATAGACGAGCCTTGAAAGAGTGGCAAGCACCCATGAATCGGTCATAGCATCGGGGCCTCGACAAACTAGCAGTCCTGCCGTAGGCTTGCCATATCGTTTCTACATATGCAGCGTTTATTATTTTTACATTAGTAGTTGGGCAGCTTTTTTATAAAATGTAACATGTCAGTTTTTTACATTTTGTGGTAAGCAATTATTTTACACATGCAACAAAAGTTTAACATTTTCAACAGCGTTGATGTTTACATGTAAACATTTTTGTTTTTTTCTAAGGACTTTTTCACATATTGCGGCATTTGTATAGGTGAAGGTGTCACAAAGCCTACGATATCGATGATATTTGGAAAAGCCTTCAAAAAACCTCAGTTCAGGGATATTGTTATCTACCTGTACATTCAAAGCTTAAATATATTATTATATATCCCGTTACATGCTAAGAGGTTTACTTATAAGTTCGTTCATATATTTTGAACTTAACAAAGAAGAGTGAAATGAAGTCCGTCTCGTCATACCGTCCATTACATTGAGCATAAACTGGACCACTGCCGAACTGGACGGAGGTGGTGGGCCATACATGGTCCACCCCTTGCTGCGCAAGACTGATTTGATCGGCTTCTTTACGGCAACTTTATACCGCTTTAGATCTTCAAGGGTTATGATGCCGTCTGCAAATAATAATGATAATAATAACAGCGACAACAACAGCGAGAGGATTGCGATATTGCTGTGTTCAACTGACCTTACGTCTACGAAACAAAGTACTCCTGTGGCCTTTGACACAAGGTCAAGGTGACCTTTCTTGAAGACTGTCGTGCACAATATGAAAGTGCATGCTTAAATATCTTCTTTTTGTTGTTGTTGTTGTTGTTGTTGTTATCGAGTGAATGGTGAAATTCATAAAAGTTACCTGTGATCTTGGGAATGAAGTCCATGTCGCTTAAGTACTGTGTAAATCTGGCCCACATGGAAGATCCTAGTTCATTTACTAGTTGTCAAGTCATTAAAAGCAATATAAAATTTAGCATGTGGCCCTGTGACCTCAGGAATGAGGTCACAGTCGCCCATGTACTGTGCAAGGCTTGCACTCATATCCAGCAGATTCTCCATGCAATTTCAAAGCTATCCGTCCAGTGCTTTCTAGTTCTCAACGTCACAAATATAGTTGGTTTAATTACACAAAAACTCGGTTTCGTCAACACAAATCGTGCATAAAAAATAACTCAACTGACTACGTTCATTTAAAACAATTTTAATTCTGCAGATTATTCGTTTTTAGATTGCATAATTATAGGTTATGTAGAGCCATCTTAAACCTTGATAAAGAAGCAACCGCTCAAAAATTAAGACAGCTAGAAAATTTTTGGATTTAAACATCACATATAGTTCATCGTTTTGATCTTAATGATAAAATTTGGGGTTTGGGGACATTAAAAATAAAATTTTAAAAGTCATCAAAACAGATTTATAAAAACTGCCTTCGGTCTGAGAAATACTTAATGAAAAAGCAACGTTAAATCATGTTTCATAAAAAAATATATTAAGCGCAATTCATTTTCTTCTTAATAAGGCCTTTATTCAACTTGGGTCATTGGTATTTCAACAAATCCAATACAGTAATTGCTCACCTGTACTAGCTAATTAATATCATACATTTTTTTAATGTACATTTTCCTCTGGCAAAACAATTATCGTTTAATGCCAGATATACTGATATCTTGCTTGCACAAATGTAAAACCATTATTGAAATACTTGAACGAATCATTTCTTATTGTATTCTTTTGGAGAATGCGAATACTGACGATAATAAAGACGCGTTTTTTATTTTGATATTCACTTTTTAATAACTAGATTTGTTGTTACAATATGTCACAGAATTGACGAGTTTAATTTTGAAGTCAATTATCCGTTCCTAAAACGCAATATATCTTAACGTATTGATTATAATACCTCGTTCTCACAAAGTTTAACGTTTTCATCGCATTCATTCCATGTTTACCGACTTACCATTCAGAGTAATAGATACTTTTGATAAATTTAAATCAAGTGGATATAAAGAAGTGCCCCTGATGAAGTACTTCCATAAATTTTGTTGCAAATATCCTGATATTGTCAAAAGGCTTAGATTCGTCAATCTTCGATGGTTTCAGTTTGACTTAATTGTTTCATTCAAAAATTTTAATATTCATTAATTGCCTAATAAATGCCTAGTTTAAATACGAATAGAACTTTTTTCAAATGATTCTAAAATGTTATATTTGCATAGCTTGTATCCTTTGTTGGCAGAAAAAACTAGCTTTGTATTGTGAGAATGCCTGCAGCTGGTCCCAGCCCCATATGGTATGAGACAGGAACTCACTTCCATTAATAGACTTCTTGCCCTACGTTACGTTTGTGTATAATTGACACCGGAATATATTTCACCGAATCTCACAGGCACCGTATACAAATTCCGCGGGACACGAGTAAGCAACTAAATGCTAAGATCGATGACAAAAGTTAAACGTCTGTAAACCTTATGACACGGTTCAGGTTAAAACGGAAATACTACTCAAAGTTGCCTTAAAGTCAGCTGAACATAAATTTAGCGTAACACAGAAAATCAGATGGTCCATAAGTTGTTCCACTTATTTCTTTGCTAGCACATTCGAGGTATATAATAACTGAAAAAATGAAAATGGATTGAGATCTATACACGCATGGCTTTAAGTTGTAAATCAAGGCTCAGGTGTTGGTAAAAGTTCAAAAGAAGGAAAATCATAATGATATTATACTTTAATTGAGAGAGTGCTAAGTTACAGTCACAATTTAATCTGTTACCTATATCCCGCAGATCATCTACTATGCTTTGCGACAGACTGCCATCATAAAAAGCATTAGCTCCCTCCCTGGCTATGGTCTCTAAAGTGTCGGCTAATTTTGGCCTTTTCATCAGTTCTCCTTCTTCGTAAATGGTGCCATCTGCTTTGACGAAAATCTCTCTGTCAATGGACAAGGAACAAACATACTGATAAAGAAATATGCTGGTGACATATGTTCATAATTTCCCATCACTCTCTACTAGTTCGATTATATATTGATAAAATAAATTGTTGTTAACACTGTCATGTGTGTTATGAATATGGGTATCGCTGTTTGTTTTGATTTGGAGAGGTCACTGTATTCATTGAGTGTGTCGGTCACTGAGTTGGCCTGCTTTGTCATTGAGCTTTGATATATGAACAATGGAGTACCTGAAATAGTAACCTACATTGAAGCACAGATGTCAACAAAGGGGGAACTTCTGATGTGGTCCAGAAAGATCACAGAGAAGTACGATGAGTGATTAATTAGAAAATTGTAAAATACTGGTGAAAGTTCTCAGTGTAGATATATAAAGCAGCTCCTTCCATGAGCGAGAGAGAAGAATTCTGAGATCTGACAGAAACTGTGTGACTTCAAGCCAGTGGGACTGTGAGCCATTGTTATTGCCAAAGAGATACTCAACTATACATTGTACTTGTCGAATGTGGACAGTGCGTTTGAGTGGAATGGTATATTGGGTGTTTAACTGTACCACATTGGAACCAAGCTGAACTTCTGTTGGATTTGGATCAGCACCGTGCCTTTGTGTACCACATGAGTGTGAGACACTACCTGTGGAGAATCTCTCACAAGGGATTAGGATTTACCAACAGACGGTTTTACTATTGGAGTATCAGCATAGCTAAGTGTTGAATTTCATTTACCTACTTTGTACTCATTTTTATTGTTAGTATATTGTCATTGTCAAAGTTATCTCATTGTTGCCATTCTTTGTTGAGCTACTCTACAATCTAGAATATTCTACAGGTGGGCATCGTAGCAAAGTGATATCAATTAAAAGTGATGTAGATTGGCCTTCTTCGCTCATATCTCTGCATATTCCTTACGTATATTCTCCGGGTAGATATTATCTGGCAAATACTTTCGTTTTACACTTTATCCCTTTATTCCCATTATGTTTCGTATTTTCCTTAAGAATTGTGACATTACACGGATACAATGTACATTTCTGACACATCAATACGCTGATTAAACCCTTTCATGATTAGAAAAAGTGTGTCAGCAACTTTCTCTCTTGTGTCTGAGGTGCTGTTATGACAGATATTATTTACATCTTCCATCAATTTTTATTACCAGGAATTTTAGTCTCAACTTGACGAAATTTGCAAGCGAGGGCCTTCAAACAGTTTGAGCGGGGAAGGGATTGTAAAGTGAACTGTCGTAGCACAAAAGGAATTTGGAACTGGAAAAGAAGATTCTCTTTACAGCGAATCTGCCAGTGTGTCTCTAAAATTTCTATAAATTAAAATGCTACAACTTGTGTTCACTTGTCAGTAGGAGTGTCTTTAGTACATGTAAACTGAGATGGAGTGCCATATCATTCTACTAATAGTTTTGAAGGTTTACACATATTCAGGTAATGTAAATTTTACCTAATATGCATGAATTCCATGCTTTTACGTCGTTCATTGCTCATTCCATATGCCCACAGCACAGAACTACGAATTGATGATCCATGATAACAGAACCATGAGGGTGAAACTTACTTCAGACTTGGAATGTCATAAAGATCCTCTGCGGCAAAGTCTTTTAGGAAGCTGGCAAGTGCAGGCCCTACCTCTATGCCCTCCCTGCACATCTTGATGACGGGAGTAAATAAGTCTGCCCAGGGGAGGCGACCAAATCTCACCCATGCCTCGTGGTAAGCTTTGACCTCACCAGGTACTGCCACAATCTTTCCTGGTTACATACACAGTAGAAAGTAAATGGTGCTTTGTAAGAGAATGTCGCCTCGAGATGATGTTGGCAAGAAAATGTGTACATATCTTGAAAGTTTCCTTCACAAAAACAGCAGACTATAATGAGAATCATTTGAGTCATTGTTCCTTACATTTCATTTATCTTAATATAATTCACATTAAGCCGCTGTGGATAAAGGTGTTAATAAGGGCGTGTCATTCGCATCTAAGATATTTGGCATTTACCAGAACTTTAATCTATCTTTGGAAATAGGAACGTTCCTTTTGCTGTATGTACCTAATTTTAACGAAAAAACACGCAAACAGTGACTGTGAACCCTGTCAAGGCACAGTTCAAACGTTGGTGATGTTGTTGCAGGTAACATGTCTGTTGGAAAATGAATGACTTCATTTACTTACCAACTGAATTTGAAGCTGGACCCAAAAACATATATTTGTTAGCAGCTAATGGCGCCGCCTCGCGAGCAATCAGTGTAATATGTTCCTTTTTTGTGCCATTTGATGGCCTGGAAAATCAGATGTAATGTATATCCATTAATTTACCAGTCATGTGGATGTCCCAGTGTTTAGATACGTGACTTCTGTTGACTCGTCGTGTTGGTAATCGAATACAACATTTGGAATTTCTGAATCATTTTAATTAGCAAGCCTCTCCATGGACAGCACGTTAACAATTAACTTTTTGTTCAAGTTTCATGCAGTAGTATATGGTAACAATTCCGCTTTTCTCTTTGCTTACACACACGTTGCTACCCTTCATCAAAAGAAATTGCTATGTATATTCGTAAGCTCAATCTTTGTACTTTTATGAAAGAGATTTATGTGTCCTTGATTGAATTGTTATTGCAGAAATGGCAGGCACTTTTGTAAGACAGTAGTTCCTGACAGCCTTATGTTTAAGGAAATTTTCTTGTGCATTGCAGCTTGTGAAAAAAATTTCTCCTTGAGAATTTTCCTTATGATAATTCTACTAAATACCCCTTGTCGGTGGTTAGTGAAGAATGTATGTTCTCACTCACACACACACACACACACACACACACACACACAAACACACACACACACACACACACACACACCGCGTCATTCAATAAAGATGCCCTGTAAAATGCCCAGTCACTGATTCTAATCATTAATATCGGTTGATCTCGCCAGCATTTCCTTTGATGTGATTAGATGGACGAAGCTACACAAATGTCCGTACGCACATGTTTACAAAGTGTCAATATTTGCCTAAAGTCACTCTATTCGAATCTTTTGTCTTGGTTTATTCTTTTATTTACACCGAATTTCTTGTGCAGTAAAAAGGACCATGCAAATCTAATTTATGCTGAATATATTATCTAAACGTCTAATTATTTCTGTTGTGTAAACGTAAATTTATTGCCAAAAGATGGAAAATAGGTCAAATGACTGCTACATACGGCACATTTAGTACAATCAGGAGTCTGTTGAAAATACTATTCATTGGCATACCTAATTTATTTGTCAGTTTCTTTCTTGATTGTCCTTTTGTAAAATACAATAAATTCTTGAAGGCAGATAACATCTAAGAGGTATCATAGGAATGTTATTTACGCATACTTTATATATTGTGTTCAAATTCACTGACACTGAAAAACAAAATGCTGAACAACTGTAATTTTGCATTCAGAACGTGTAACTAACTCAAACAATATCCGCATGATACTGCCAAAACAATATCTGTATCATGTCCCTTCTGATATTTTGTTTGCCTTTTGGTACATACCTGTGAAAGAAAAGACGCAAATACAATACTTGAAGGCTCAGTGCTATGTGAGACAGCACCCAGTGCGGTTAACAACAAGGTTTTAAAATAATATGCTTGATTGAGAAGTTTTATAAATAGAAAATTACGAATATGGATCCTACCGTCATATTTGAATCTTTGAATCTTTTTTGCCTCCCTTGAGACACACTTATTGTCCAAATCCAATGAAAATTGCGAGGCAGTATTTTCAGTTGTAGAATTTGAAACATCAGTCACGCCACTACTAATATACAATTTGCAGAAGACACAGTTTACCAACAAATGTTATGGCAATGCCCGGTTGTTCCTTTCATCAGTGGTTTAACTTATGTTTTGATCCACGAAAGGATTTGCATACGGGATCACAGATATTCATTTCCAGTGCCAACGTTTCCCGCTTGATTGTTAAGCCTTTTAAATTACAAGTCTTTATATTCAATTTGTGTACGCGTTTGTGTACGACACGTTTGCGAACCTAATTGTTGTAGCGTAATATAAGAAAATGCATGTACATGTAAACGCATGTAAACAGTCCTTAAGTATCAAAAATATGCCATTTCACTCAGCTTTTTTTATTCAGTCAGCTGAGCTTATAGAATGGGTCTGCATCCCTCATGCGCCCGTCGTCTGTCCGCAATTATGTTTTCAACTTCTCCAAAACTGTTTCAAAGATCCACTTCACACTTGGAAGGAATATACCGGGTTTGTTCAAACGGTTACACTCGTGTGATGTATGATACTTGTCGGTTAATGCATGCATTCCCATTTTATTGATGCCAAAGTCAAGGGGAATTGTAATGGTAATTTAAATTTTCAATTTCTCCAAAGTCATCAATCAGATTCACTGTATGCTTGTCATACTGTAAACGACGTAAATCTCGCTCATCGTTCTTCTCAGTCATGCTGAAATGGTTTTGAATTATCTACAAATGTTTTGCCTCATTTTTTGGTATATCTTATTTCATCTTTTCTGAAACCGCCTAGCCTGTTGCTTCGATATTAAATAGGACAAATCTGGATTTAAGGGTTAGTCTTACACAGTACACAAATGACGTTGACGTCATTCCCAAGGTCACGGTGACAATGAGGTTTTGTTGTTCACTTTATACCATTACAACCATTTGAGCTACGACTTTGATGCTGGTCATCCACTATTTGGGTCAGATTTACACAGTACACAAGTAACTTTGACTTCATTCTTAAGATCACAGATCACTTTCATTAATTTTACTGTTCACTTACTAACTTAAAAACTATTCAAACTAGGACCTATATCTGTGCATGACAATCCTCAATAAAGGTGACCTTGACCTAATTTCAAAGGCCACAGGACCAGTTTATTTTATACATGTTATGGTCATCTGAGCACAGGACTATCACAGTTTTATTGTTTAAGTAATTTGCTGAATAACAATGGCAACAACAGGCTGGGAATCGGCGCTACAGAGTTATTTTGGCCTTCGCACGTTTTTAAAGAGACATGTGAAACAGAGTCCTGCGTAGCTTGCAAACGGGATTGTGCTAGGTAGTGACACTCGTCCCGAATGTTTCCACACAAGATTGTATTAACATGATAATAAAGTTTTGAGGATACTTGAAATGGAATTTTAGTTAATGTGACAGTGAGGAAGTGGAGATGTTTAAGTAGTTGACATTATAACACGTTCGTCGAAATGTTATTCAAAATAAGATAAGAATTTATCTAAAATGCATGACTAAGACAAAATTACCCGCAGGTTCATCCCTACAGTTTTTGCACTCTTTACTCACATTAAGCATCACGTGTGAGGCCTCGTGGAAAAGTGCGATGATATCATTAAACCAATGAGATTGAGCTGTTCGGATCATACCATTAGAGGGGCAAAACACCTAGTGTACACGCTTTTGTTTCCTTCATTTAGAATTTACCTGTCCCCCACTGGCACCTAATATAAATCAAGACCACTTAGCAATAAATAAACACAATCCTGGTTAAATACACATGGCAGCTGATTACCAAATAGTTCAGAAAAACATGGCCCATGTTCATAAATTTCAAAACCAACAATGACAGCAAAGAGATTCCAGAGTTACCAAAGCATGTGAATGTGAAGAAACGAATTTCACTCCTGACTTGAGGCAGGCAGTCACCCATAAAAGGCTACTGGTGGTTTTAAACTGTTCCGCTCAACCCTTTGAAACATTAATATTCTTCAAGAACTACAGACTTCGGTGTGTTCAAAAGATTTAGGCATTTGATCACAGATTATTCTAACTTTATTCTATCTAAAACTTGTTAGGTTTTCGCACTACGGTGAAACTGTGGACTCTGCTGCACTCCGGAACTGAAGAGTTCTAAATTGTAGTAATCTCCATCTCCTGAAAGAGTGCATGGAAAAAGAGAGAGAGAAGAAAAGAAAGAAAAAGAAAACTCACACTGCATAAATGTTGTATATGGCTCCTCCGCCAATGCCCGTACTTTGTGCCTGGTGAACACCAATACACATCAAGGTCGTTATTGTTGCGTCCACCACCGACCCACCTTTAGCCAGTGTCTCACTATTTACAAAAATGACAGAACCTCTTTTACCAGTTATTTTGCTTGATTAAAAACAAAACTTAAATTATGATAAATATAATAAATAAAAAATGATTTAACAGTCATGTGGTCTATTAACACAAAAATATCCTTAATTTACGTTCATCAGTTACCCAGAGTGTCACTTCATGAATTGTTTGCATTTTTAATATTACTATTGCACAGATAACTCTTGCTGTCCGGTGCTAGCCCTGTATACTTCATGCCAGACTTGTTCAGATTATAGTAAGATCTTTTACACTTGTTAATACGAGTTTCCACATGGTCATAATATGTAAAGTTATTATAATATACAACACTTTAAATGTCTAACTGGTCCACAACAGGTAATTTCTCCTTTCTCGATGATAAATAAAGGTTTGACATGAATATGGAGCCGGATAACGTACTGCTGAGGGTTGATTGGTCACAGATGAGAACAATTGAAGATGTTTGACGTTTGTGTTAAGGTCTTTTGTCTGATGAATGGCCACGTGCGTTTTGTGTCTCCATCGGGTGTGGAAAGTTGGAGTAAAATAACGCAAAAAGGTTAAACTGATTCAGAGATACATTGGCAAGGCCTACTACAAAAAGACGGGAATTATTTATGATAAATTGAATGCCCAGGGTTTGCCTTGCATACGACGCCAATTTTTAACTTGATTCTAAGATGAAGACCATAATCTTGCTAATATACAATTACAAAAAAAAAATACTAAAAATACTGACTCCTTTTCGATTCATCGAACTTTCTTCAATTTCCAGGACAGTAGTTATTTGTGCATACGCAGAATGTATTGTACGAATAGTCCTTGTCTTTTCAGGTTTGCAAACTGCGTGTACCTGTCGGTCTATGCTTTTTTGGCCTTCAGGCTTTTTCGAGTTTTGGGTTCGGGTGTACACAGATTCATGCGATTGATCACGTCAAAGCAGGTCAAGGCCGGTACCAATAAGATACGCGGTCGCAAACGTGTTTCCGAGTTACACTGTTTCCAATTTGTTCGTCCACGGGGGCAATACGGTCAAGTAAACTGACGCTGGTGATATCAGTCGGCTATTCAAAATTAATGTGAAATTAATGTGACGTAGGTGACATCAGTCGGTTCTTAAAAATTGGTGTTATTTGTACCATCTCTAATTCATGACAGACTACTGCGAAAATTCCATTTGCTTGATATTCGTCCTTTGGCTTTTTCGCACTCAAGCTTATTCGTCCATCGGCTTTTTCGCACCCAGGATTTTTCGTCCTCTGGCTTTTTCGACCCCAGGTTTTATCATACAACTTATGTCTAACGTATGTCGTGTTTACATGTTACTAACACACCTTCAAAACCTTTACCATCGCCGTGTAAACAACTGACGGCAGGCTTTCAACAACTACCGTGTGTTCATGTTCACTTATTACCAACGTCGGACGCAAGATAGCGCATATGGATCGTTCATACTGTTCAGATAATTCAGATGATATTCAGTATACCTTCAGTATAACGTTAATAATAATTATCATATTCAACCTCGCCATCTTTTTATCATACATATCCACGATCGAGGTAGCGATCCCCTATAGGCTAAGACGTCCGTACAATGGGTTTGCGTTATAAATAGACCAAATCGGCATTGTGGCAAATGATTTTTCTTCAATCTCCATGCAAATATTTCATAATTTGCTAAAACCTTCTATACACCACTCAGGTGAATGGCTTCAGAACTTCGTCATTTTATATCTTACCAGCACCTGCATTTAATTGTATTGTACCGTGCACGGCATCTTTATTCTCATATATGTCCTAGTTATGCTCCAAACTGGTGATTTTTATAGTCATGTATTTAATTCAATCTCTTACTTACGTCCCCAGGGTGGAACATATGCTTCTGTCTGAAGCCACAGCTGCAAATCTGTAGTGTCCATAACTCGACGCCACTTGAATGCTTGATACCTTAACTTTGCTTCCAAGGGACATGGCTTGTAATTCATGGTCTCCTTGGGCAGAAACAACCACTGCTGGCTTTGAAGAACCTCTCTGGGCGAAAGTAGTATGGCGAACCAATATGGCGGTACCCATGGCTACTATGCCAATCACAGAAATAGTGAGGAGAAGGACTTTCCATGAAAACCGCTTCTTTCTGACAATAAAAGTTGGAAAAAGCATACTTTACTCAATAGTTCATCTTGCTTGCATTCTCCTACCGACTTTCCATAATTGCTTAATGAGTGACCGCTGTTGCCCACTAGGTCATAGGTCCACATCATATTTTCAGGCAATTTCGATGATGAGCCATACTTGCACCACTCATGCCTAGGACAGCAACACAACCAAAAAATTGATGCATGCAGACCGAAGAAATGGAGTTCTGATAAAAAATGAATATGCTGCATGGGTGGATTATGACTGACCCCGTATGGGTGTCCAAAATTTAAAAAAAAAAAAAAAAAGTTTTTTTTTAAGGATTTTGTTTTAATCCATTCTCCTTAAATCGGCAAAAACGGCTATTAGTCAAATAAAACATGCTTCAATGTTTTCGACTGAATTCAACAGTAATGAAAAACAATTACAATGAGAATTGTAGATGAGACCTATCAAGATAACATGGAACAGGTCAACAGCAGTCCTTGGTGTGCGTTGGGCGCTAAGCGTCCACCGATACCAAGGACGGCGCTGGAGTCGGTCTTAATTGTAGGGTGGAAAGGTCAAACAACTAAGTTGTGAATTTTTATGCTAAAGATATGGAGAGTTGTAAGCAAAAAGAATTTTCATCTGTGGTCGTCGTATAATTACATTGCATAAGTTTGACCATGCCCCATTAGGTTATATACAAAGTAGAAAAAAAGTTGCGTGAGAAGATAACCTACCAGACAAAAACAACGCAGAGAAGATTTATACCCAAAATATATTTCAACATTTGTCATAACTCAGGGTGTCAAACGACCCTATTTTGACTGATTAAGGGCATAATTCATACGTACAGAAAGAGGATTTTAAAAATATGTAGTTCATCTGGATCACCAAAATAGTACAAGTCAAATCGAGTGGATTTCCAGTAAAAGGAGAGACACACAGAGTATATACAAGACACACAGCACAGAACAATAAAAATATCAGCAAAATGCTACCACTGGGAGGGAAAACACATCCAGGAATAAGATGTTAAGTGTATACAATGACAATACGAATATGAATCACCATAGGAAGTGTTCTACATAAGTCAAGTTATTAAACATAAAAATTTCACCAGGAGCAGGCATTTAGATTTAAAATTCGAACATTCGGGTCTCCGTAATGAAGAGCTGTACTGCATTCAACATACCTTCATTTGTGTCCTTGGTTAAATCTTTGCTACCTTTAGTGAAACATGTAATCAAAATGTCACTTGCCAAACAGGTAATAAAGGTAGGATTTACTCCAGGGGCCAATAGATAATTGCTGACTGTCTGATGTCTAACAGTAGATTATCCCATAGTTTGAATAGTAGCATTGGAAAAAAAATCAAGGTACAGATCGACCAAAAATGGAAGATGCACATTTTCAATAAATGCAAAAAAGATTAATGAAAATGTAGTGTTATGCAAGACCCCAAAAATACCAACAATATTTTTAGAGAAAGCGATATTTAGCCTTCAACGTGACGTCAAAGTTTACACATAATTTTCACAGAGTTTTGTTTACAGCTTATCATTTGTTCAATTTTTTATTCTAATCCATACATGTCAAATATATCTGTCGAGATCATTTATGCAAATTAAGTCTAGACGCACTACCTATATAACAAGAAACTCTGAAAACAGAATTCCAGAAAAAAAAGGTATCGGCAAAATATGTTGCCACCTCATTTAAACCAGGCTCAACCAATGGCACGTCTCACATCAACAATTCAATTGGTGCATCTTTCATGGAGTGTTATATGACACCAGATATTTTAGAAAAACATTAACCTCGTTCATAGATTCTAACCCAAAAAATGATATCATAGCGAAGTCAAATACGGCAAAAGGTAGAGATTCAAGACTGCCCAAAATATCATCCATTCAATGTGAAGGAAAAAATTCCACTCCTGACAAGCAATTACCCGTAAAAGGCAACTAGTTTCAAACTAGTCCTGCCAACCTTTGAAATATTCTTCATTTACTACAAACCTTATTTTATCTAAAAAACACAGGTCTAACCACTTAAAACTCAAAATTTATCACGTGCTCCAAAAATAAAAAGAGACATGGAGGGAAATCGGGAAGTCGTTTATAACTATATTTTTGTGCGCACACACACACGCACACACATACATACATACATACATACATACATACATACATATATATATATATATATATATATATATATATATATATATATATATATATATATATATATATATATATATATATCATAGAAGGATAGATAATACATGAAGAGGGCCCAATGTAATCATGTTTTTATATGGAGAAGCAAGGGGTCGCAAGTGTCGCGATCGCAGCTCTCTCGTGTGTTTAAATTTTTGCATACCCCAACTGCCACTAGAAACTACGAAAGCCTATAAGGACCACCCAAAAAAATTAAATAAAACTCCTAATTTCGAGTTTTTCCTTCAAATTTAGACTTAAATCTCAAAATTTTGAGTTTTTTCTCGAAATTTCGGCTTTTTAATCTCGAAATTTCGAGATCCAATCTCGTAATTTCGGGATTTTCCTCAAAATTGCGACCTTTATCTCAACATTTCAATTTTAAAAAAGTTGAAATTTCGTTTTTTAAAGCTTGAAGTTTGAGTTCTAAAAGTCGAAATCTGGACTTTTTAACGTCAAGATTCAAACCTGAAAAAGTCGCAAGTTCGCAACTTTTTAAAGCTTGAACTTTGAATAAATTTGATATTTCGAGTTTAAAAAGTCGAAATTTCCTATTTTTGAAGTCAAAACTGAGGCCTAAAAATGTCGAAATTTCGAGTTTAAAAAGTCCAAATTTCGACTTTAAAAGTCGTAATTTCGATTTTAATGTCGAAATTCAAGCTTTAAAAAGTTAAAATTTTGAACTTTAAGAAGTCGTAATTTCGACTTTTTGAAGTCAAATTCAAGCTTTAAAATGTCGAAATTTTGACTTTTTTAAAAGTCCAAATTTCAGCAAAATACTATCGAAATTTCGAGTTTAAAAAGTCGAAATTTTGAGGGAAAAAAGTCTGAATTTCGAGTTTAAAAGTTGAAATTCCGAGAAAAAGTCCAAATTGCGAGGTAAACGTCGAAATAATGTGAATAAAAGTGGTAATTTCGACATTTTGAATCCAAAAATAAGCTTAAAAATGTCAAAATTTCGAGTTTAAAGAGAAATTTTGAGCAAAAAAATTCGCAAGTCGAAGTTCAATCAT
>CAXHWN010000849.1:0-21000 GCA_964020975.1 Hermodice carunculata | reverse complement strand
AAGTATGGTTTTGGGTTCATTAGACTTTCCATTGTCACATAACCACGTATCGTGTGGGGGTTTGGAATTATATATTTTATTTTCTGTAACCATTGGTATAACTTTAAGGGTTAACCTTTTCTTTGATGCACATTCAATTCTCCAACATCACACATTCATAATTATGGCGAAGTTAAAATTTTATCTGTCTTATAATTTTTAAGAAATGAAGTTTTGCATTTTTTAAATACTTGTATGGCGAAGTAGCATAACTTCAAAAGTTTGATTTTTTTTCTATTTTAGATTAAATCTGCCTTCACCACATATCTACTTGCCTAAGTAGACAGACGCTGGCACACTTAATTAAACAAGTGCACTACACTGAAGGCAAAAATCAATAAGCAGGCAAAAAACCTACATGGAGGACTTAAGACTTTCAACAATATCTTGAATAGTTAAGATGATGCCAGACAAAAATATTCAACCCAGTGTTTGCATATACTGGGTGTTCATGCTAGGTGCGCATTTTCACCTACTGGCCTATTGTTGTGCTAAATGTCAACATTGTATTTCACATAATGACTGTGGATACTCTTCTTCGAATGTGGGACAGAAAAGCAGAAGGAAGGAATAACAGGAGTTAAAAATATTGAGAATTTCAGGATGCTTTTGACGAAAATACTGATCAGTATTGTTTTTGTATTAATATAACTTTATTATCAAATTAATCGTGTATGTCAAAGTTGATATGTTACGCAACATTTACAATTATTAAGTCACAGGGTATTTTGGAACAAGCAGGCAATCAAAATAGCCGACCAATCAACTCAAGAAAGTATTAACTGAAATATATATATGTATATATATATATATATATATATATATACATATATATATATATATATATATATATATATATATATATATATATATAAAACCAGTTTTAGTTATAGGCTTTAAGGAAGCGAGATGCAAGTCACCCGAAATTTCGGCAAAAAAAATTCTTTGATCTTTGTATGCATTAATATCTGATGTATCTGTCAGGTAAAAATACTTTTTTGTCGAAGTTGCAAAACAGAAAAAATGGGGTATTTAGCAGAACTTCTTGCTTAGCGTTGACAGTGACGCCGACCGTGTTAATTGTTAGTGGTCAGGGGATGGGCTTGAGAAAGTGGTCACATGACCTTCCGTGGCAACAGCTCGTTTAAAATTGGCCACCGCTGTGTCCGTTCTAGTGTGGAGGTATTAGCGCTGTGGTTCCCAAACCATGTGGTCATACATTAATACTTTAGGTAGCTCTTGTTACATGTAGTTCTCTCTCTCTCTCTCTTTCTCTCTCTCTCTCTCTCGCTCTCTCTCTCTCTCTCTCTCTCTCTCTCTCTCTCTCTCTCTCTCTCTCTGCTGTCTTGAGTTTTTAACATTTAATCCGAACAAAAGTGTTGAAGACAGCAAGAAGTTCTACTAAGTACCCCATTTTTTCTGTTTTTCAATTTCGACAAAAAAGTATGAACAGAATGACTGAGCTTGGGTATGTACAATTCAGATATTATAATGGGGTCCGACCCGCTAACCCGGTCCCAAAACTATCAATTAGCCTCACTAATCGGGTGACAATTTGATCCAAAACGCATTGTAATTCGATATCGTTGTATGTGTTGTGGGTAAGTAAAAGTACAGCTTACTTCTTGTGACAAAATATCTCGTTTTATTTCATCCTTAGGAAATACCACATATAGGTAGAAGGAGTCTTCCTAATGAACCGTTACCACTTTGAACAGAGTACTTACATAGAACCTGAGCATAGACTCCTACAGTCCAGTTGTCAAGTAATTACTTTCAATTCCTGAATAACTCTGTTGGTCCCTTGTTATTGCCCCAACGCCCTTGGTTGTACTTTGAGCTTAGCCTTTGCCTTTTTGCTGGGTCCATCGGACATTTTTTTTCTCCCAATTGTGACTACCAATTTGTCTTGTACCTGTACCTTCATGTGCATCCAATAGTATTATTCTCAACTGCTATACGCTCACAGAATGTACAATCATATAAAACATTTGCCATGCTTTGAAGATAAATTGTCATTTTATTTTATTTTATTTTATTTTATTTTATTTTATTTTATTTTATTTTATTTTCCTTACAAAGCCGTCATAACTGCGGCAAGAAAGCTGTGATATAAATGCTATTTAAATGTAGCGCTACGTCGTCAAGCAGAGGCCACACGACGATGACTGGCATCTCGCGTCACCACGATTGGCCAATCAAAATATAGCGTAACAAAGCGGCACGCTTGACAGGGAAACCGTGTTCTGTGATCTAATCGCAAATGGCAAATAAACAACGCGACTAAGCTCTTCAGACGTAAACAACATCAGTGACAGTTATCATGTTTATTCAGACATACTCTGAACTCTGACTGTGAAAAAATATATGAGTGTTTGAGTAAAATTGCGTGAGTTCTTGTTCTCAACCCTGGTTCAAAGCTAGATGACGAGTGAACCTATGATTGCCGTTTCTGAACAAAGATGAAAGATCGTCTACTCGGACTCGCCAATTATATTTCACAAAATCTTACCAGCCGATTTCCTTCAGTCTTGGTTTATTATATGAGCACATTATTATTCTTGGTTCTAATTATTCTTGCTTCAGCTCTGTATTTTGTATGTTTCGTTTTGACTAGAGAGTCGAATTAATTTGTCCAGGTTTTGGTTTCTCAAAAGTTTCCCTGCACATTTTTTTTTTCTTGTGATTTACATATTACTTTTTAAAGTCAAGGTCATTTAGGGTTTTAAATTTTCACCAGGCCAAATTTACAACTTTGGAAGCCTCGCTAACAGTATTACTTTCAAGCAAATCTTCTTTTCTAGTCATATTTGAAATTGTGGGACCTGATTATGTACCCGTACAAAATGAAAAATGTTGACCATGTTGATCTTTTATCAATAAAATATGCATTGTAGATGTCTATTGCACGCACACATGGGAGTACTGGTAAACAGACTCGTTACAGTGTCACAACGGGCCACATGCATGCGCCAGGTAGCTTGTATTTAGTAGTGATAAGAAGGGGCTGATTGGTATAATGTTCATTCATCCAGGTTCGAGACATATTACTAATATTGAAGCTACCTCATTGGGTCAAGAGAAGAAATTCCGTGAAGTTTACAGGTACTTCGTATGCTATTAGAATAATTTAATGAAATACCTGCAGGAACCTGTTTTAGCTAAGAGTACGACCAGGGTTCGCGCGAACGTCAAGTGAAGACAGGGAGAACGTCTTAAGGTATACTATAATGTGTTTTACACAGGAAAAACAAAAAATCCATGTGCCTAATGCTCTGCTGGCACTCTAGCTATATTGCGCCAACATCTTTATTTCAAAGTTTCGAATCTTCAAGTGGCTTCTGAACATATTAAGCTTGTGTGATTTGAGTGTCTCATTTGTCCCAAAGATGGCACTTTGCTCCGCATGTAATCATAGCTTATTTATGCAATTCCTGAAGGTATATTGTTGCATGTGCCAAGACAACAATCAGTGAGTCCTTCATTTCGTGTCCTGGGTGACCTTGGGACAAAAGATCAAGGCCACCCAGAGTAGGTAATATACGAAGCCCACGGACCTAGTGCTGTCTTGACATTGCCACTGATGTCAAAACTACATCCTGCAATTACAAAATCAGCTCTTTCAACTTTAAAGGCATGGTGACCTCACAAACATAGGTCAAAGTCACTAATATTATATAACATTATAGCAGGTCTATCTGCCCTATAAATTTGGCAAGTCCAATCTAATGACATTTCCAAGTATGAAACGTTATATTTAAAACACATTTTGGCTCATAATTTCCATCAATTACAGGTGGCACCACTAGTATCATTTGTATCTTAGATTTTGACCTCCCCCACAATCCAACTAATTTCGGTGAAGATCCGCCAAAACTCAAAGATGCCAGAGTGTTCACAAGATTTTCATATTTTGAGCAATATATTACATCATATTGTAGATGACGCCACCATTATCAAAAGACACTTAGACTATTATACAGCTTATAAACCCTGAAAGTTATAGCTGGCTAAGATTAAAACTTTTCAAGTTATCATGCTCGCAACCCAAACGTTTACGAACAGACGGACAAAGTGACGGACGGACATGAGTTACGCTATAAGCTCTCCGACCTACGGTTAGCAGAGCTAAGAACACAGAGAAGTGCGTTTATGTATAAGAAAGCCAGTGAGGAATAGGAACATTTTATTTTGTTTTCGACAGGTGCACTTGGGTGGAAGAGTACAATGAAAGGGATATATTTGTTCGATAAGAGAGCAATAGTTATTCGGTATTGTTCAATTCTGATTCACATACAGCAACGGAACGTAAAGACGGCAAAAATGCAAGTGCTTGTCAAAGATGTGATATTTTGCACATCCATATCAGCAGAGTCAAGGGCAGGTGTGAAGAAGGGCACAGCACCATAAAATTGTATCGAATGTGTCATCTACATTAAAACTTTGGATGGACTGACAAAAGTCAGCGGTTTTAAGAATGTCGGTGAGGGTAACATAGTTACATGACATGTAACAAAAACGCACAGAAAAAAAAAAACAATGATGCAAAAAATAATTGAAAATAGGGTAATGGTAATATTGATGAGAGAATAAGAGTTGTATCTGAAAGTAAATCAAAATTAGAGAACTTTGTAACAGTAACAGAAACGTATGGTATACAAACGTAATTAAATATTAAGACAAAATATCGATTTGTCCGTATTCCTTGATAGTAAAAAGAAACACATTGATTGAGGATCGTGGAAGGGCTAAACACCAACAAACATGAATTGGATGTACATTCGTCTTAATTATTCACCAAACAGTTTCAGCGAGAAAGTTAAAAAGGACTAAAATTGAAATTTGATTTGGTAAGTTGCTCATAATTGGTCATCTAAATTTAGAAAGTAAATACGAGGTGGAATTGAAATGGATCAATCATATGAACAGTGTTTGAAGAACTCGCAGCAAACACCAACGGGTCACAGAAATATTGCGATAGGAAGATCCTAATTTATCCTCAAAGTGTGCACTGCGTGTCAAAACACACCAACATAAAAAATTTATCGTAGTAAGACATATGATCAATGACACAAGTAACTTTTTTCAGGAAATAGGTGCACAAAAGAGTATGACTCAACTTGTGATTCAATAATTCCTATCTGGACACTTAGTTAAATAAACATCTGACACTGAGCCATATCTAAAGGGGGTTTCAATATGTATGCAGGTTAACTATGAAAACCAGCATGCTTTCAGTACGTAGCAAGTCCTTCCAGGGAACACCTTATATTGAATGCACAAAGACAAAACTTAAGGTAGTACGTGGGCTATGGCATGATTAGACACATGACTGATTAATTGTGAGAGAACGAGGCACGCATGTATGTCTGAGCAAAAGAGTTGACAGGGAAGCAATTTAGATTGGATACCAGGCAAGTGTACAGTTCACACAGTCATCCCTGGATGTTGTTGCATTGTCAATCTACCAGACATGACAAAACGTCATGCGTGCAGCACGTGCCAAGTGTTCGCAGTGAACACCGCATCCACATGTCAAGAGACATGAACGTAAAACCATTTATCGCAGTGGCGCAGACAGAAGGTGATCACATGATCAGTCATGGTTGCTTTCTTATAAAATTATAGAAACAAGTTGATATGTATAAGCAATACAGCAATGTCACAAGTTTGTTACATAAAGTTGAAGACCTCAAATGCAAGCTGTGTTCCGAATGGTAGCAAGGATACTTTTGAAGGTCGTTCTCATTGTGATATCAAAAAAAAAAAAACAAAACCAAAAAAAAAAAAAAAAAAACCAAAAAAAAAAAAAAACAGATAATAAAAAACGAAAAAAAAAACAATAAAAAGTAAAGAAAATTTAAACCTTAACTAACGGGACAAAATGTAGAACACGGTGAAACAATGTAACAAGATGACGTCTTACATTAGTCGTACCAAAAACCACACAGCTAGAGGAGACAAAAAGGGCTGGTCATTAGGCATGATGTAGAGGATGAATTGTATTTAATTCAGTCGCATCAGGTGTCAGATTCCTCACTAGCACCAAGACAACCAGTACAGCATAATGTTATCAAAAAAGACAATCAGATCTATCTATGAGTGAAGTTGGTACAATTCTTTGCGGAATTATATACTGTTTGCAACCACGTAACATGTCAAGTGGACGCATAAATAGTGTTACATTTTAATACGATTACAAAATCATCGCATTTTTTTCAAGTAAAATTTAAAGCCAAATCATGCATTGTGTTGTACTTTCAGAAAAAGCAAAAAGTTTTACAACTGACAAGAAAATAAAAGTCCCATCGGGTAGAGAAAGTCAACAACAACTTACCATTAAATTTCCCACAAGACACTCCAGCTGAAGAAGACGGAAAAGAGAAGTTAATCTTTTCATGACTAGTGGGGAAACTGGGTCAACAACTTTCCATGTGAAATCTGGGCCTACGCGCACAGCTCTAAAGGACAGTTTTTGACTTTGGGGAGCATGTAACTCTAACTACAGTTTTTGATGTGCAAATTAAACTTCATATAAATCACATATACCGAAACAGAATATAGACGCTTCGGGGTTTCAGCGGGTTTCACTGAGGCAGGCTTAATCGTCACCAGAGTATCTCCTGCATGAAATACTCATTTAAAGGTGTTTTAGCGTACTATGTGCGTCTGTCACACATTCTTAGGACATAAGATGAGAAGATTTAAAACATGCATTTAGGATTTCAGATGGCACTGCACGTAACATTCCCCTGGTTTCCACCTGCAGCAGGTGAAGCCACCTGGGAGATAAACAAATTTTGTTTAGTTCATAAGTGGAAAATGTAATGGGACTCAAGAAGCAGGTGCCACCACAATGCAGAACTGCACATCGGTTGCAGCTTGGGAAACCCAAAGTGAGTTACAAGCCGTGTATAATTGTCAACATTTTCATCGATGTCCAAAATGCAGCGGGGCAGAGCCAGATGGACAAAGCTTTTAACCCCAAAAGTGCTGATCCTCTACATATAACTTCTTCGGTTCTTTTCTAAAATTTCAGCCTGCCACCAGGTGTTACTTTGTATTTAATCATATTTTCCCCATCAATTCCTTAATGTTATCCCCATTCAGTCACCTTGAACATATATGCAGATGCAGGAGAGTGTGCAGCTACTGTTTTTTTATTATTTTTTTTTTTTATTACACAATTATGAATACCAAAATGAAGTTCAATTTGATTTCCGACTTTAGTTGCTAAATATTTATAAAAGATTAAATTCACTCTATGAAGCATAGAAAACGACAGGTACTCCTTGTCCAAGCATTTTGGTCATATTATATGAGGTTGTGTGTCTGTATTTGCAATAGTGCCGCGAAAATGTTGATTATGGCCATAATGGGGTGGGGGTTAAATTGTATGGTCATTGTCGATGTAGATAAAAATAGTGACAAGTATGGAAGGCCCCTTACACTGGACTAAATAAAACACAATACATTTTGCGAGTTTACAGAAATATCTAGCTTTGTTTTGCAAGTATACACAAATATCTCAATTGTTTTAACTTTGGATTGGCAAGAAAGTTTTGTAAAAAAAAAAAAAAAAAAAAAAAAAAAAAAAAAAAAAAAAAAAAAAAAAAAAACACCTTGCCATAAACTGTTAAAATTGAAAATAAGTACCAAAATTTTACCAAATCCTTAGATGACTGCAGACAATAACTAACTGACGTGACATTATAAAATTCGGAAAACTTCACATGTTTCGACTGTGGTTGAAACGAAATGCTCGTTAAAGTAGATGACTCTTGCTATAAGGTCACTCATAAACATATTACGATGGATATCATCAATAACTGATCATTTTTTCACTTTACGCAATCTAAAACAAACAAAAATACTCACCAAATGCAAGAATGAAAAAAGTCAGCATACATCCTCTAAATGAATCCATACTGTGACTTTTATCTTTGGGTATGAAATGATAAGGCTTAGCTTTGGCAAATGAATCGGAACTTGTACGAGATGATGCGCAGTACAATAAGAACAAAACTAACAAGGGCAGATTTGTCTCAAGCTGATCTGTCTGTGTGCATGCAAACCTTGCCTGTGTTTAATGCTATAGCTTCTGTCTGTGGGTTGTTGAATGCGTCTTTAGTACAAACCGATAAATTAAAGTCGAAACGACACCTCTCGCTCTGATAGTTTTGAAGATAGTCAACATTTAAAATTTCTCAAGTATCCATGCGGACAATCTAATTCACATAATTCTGAAAAGTATCCCATCTCCTTTCGAAAAAAAAAATTACAAAAGCTAAAAAAAAAAAAAAAAAAAAAAACAAAAACAAAAACAAAAACAAAACAAAAAAACGAAAAAAAACTAGACATTATGTAGGAAGGCATGATCATGCCAAATTTGAGGTTCTACGTAGAAAATAAAATGTCGGACATAGAGCTTTCCCATTTTAAATGTCAACTCATTTGTATAATGTTGCAAACTATCAGTATTCAATATCGAACGCACAATTTTACTACTAGTGCTAAGTTCCTATCAAATATACAGTCTGTGTGTAAAGCAAATGCAAGAATTTGGAAGTAAAGAAAAACATAATAAAATCTAGAAAAAAACCCCGAAATGTCTGGGTTGGCGCGCGGAAATAAAATTGTCACATATACCGAGCTCTATCACGCCAGATAGGTTATTTGCCGGAGGTGATGCGGGTCTTTATTAAAATAACATGCCAGGAACCCACATCCAGCCATCGCCAACATTAATGAATTTAATCTCATATATATCATGTTTATCTTGTATGTGGGGGCACCGCTTAAGTATTGTGGCTAATTAGTGCACAATCATTTTTTCTTAAAAGTGATTGACGGCAATACGATAATACGAAAAATAAAGCAAAAGTACAACAACACGATAACGCGAAGCCGATAATACGATAAGGTGAACGTACAAACACAAACTGGAAACTGCCAAATTTTGTGTTTGACTTATTGAACTACATAGCAGCTGGATAAGCAGGAAAATATAATGTTCACATCTGGTCCACACAAAAAATGAAAACACATACAGGTAACCTGGTCACCTTTGAAACAAAAATTTAGATTTATATTGTCGATAGCACAGCCGATTACTCTCTCGTACATAATAATACCCTTTTCTAACAAAAAAATTATTTACTAACTGAACATTCAGACCCTTTTCAAATTGTCACTTGTTCGTAACATGATTCCCAAGGAATGCAAAATAAAAGACACCCCCTTTTTCATATCACCCACTTTTTCATAATATATGGCAATAATATTGAACAAAGTATCAGGAATTACATTAAATTTCTGGTTGCAATTACTCTTGAGGATACCGAAGCGAATCAAAATTGTGACTGTATGTCTTACAGTTAATATTCTTATTTTGTTGTTAAATACCGCAAACATGTACAGGTAATCTGGATATGCTACAAAATTCAGTCTTTAAGGAATTAATGAAAAAAGGTATAGAATTCCGGATATGTCTTAAGTTGAACAGTGACAATAATTTTCAGCACACTGTAATGCATTTAATTCTTAGTGCATGAAATGGGCAAAGAAGGAAAATAAACTGGAATTTCAGAAATTTGGAGGATGGTTATCGACATGAAACGAGTCTTTAGAAGTATAATTTATCGTTCCAAATCCAACGTTAAGAATTTTAATTTGGTAAATTTAAAACGGCCTAGTTTCAAAAGCAGTCAGGTAGTACAAGCAATAATTTTTATCACTAACATTGGTAAGGTAGGTAACAATTTTGGGATCATCTGCAAAAAAATATTTTCTGGTGATTATGAAAAATGAGCTTGGTATATAGACAACATTTTGGACATAAGAGGAAATGAAGTATACGAATGACACAAACAATCCGTTGAAAATTTGATTGACACTCACAAAGATGAGATGAAAAGGAATTCTAATATCAAAATTTCTGAAGAGGACAACTCTATTCAACTTTTGTTCTGGATACCCAAATTACATTAAAAACCCTTTAAATCTAGATTCAGAGCTGGTGCTTCAAAATGTGTAACAAATCAATAACCGAAGAAACGAACATTGTATTTGAATGCAACTGGGTTTCATTTCCCTATATACTGTTATGCAATTTCTAGAAACTCTCAAATAAGTTGCTTCTGGCATATAAGCAATTCTTAGAAATATCTCCAAAACTATTGTAGGTACAGGTAATCCAAATTCAATTCATGATTTTGTAAGAATGTACATTTTTGTGATTATCATGTGACCCTTAATGGTCAAAAATCAAGGGTATTTCGACGTTTACAATTTTCTCTTGCCATAACTCGGTCAAATTTCATCCAGCTTACTATGTTGGTCTCAAATTGAGGCTATTGCGACATTGCATATTTTTGTATTTTACATGTGACCTGTGCAGATGAAAGGTCAATGTCATCAGGACCTGTGAAATTTTCCAGCCATCACTTGACCAATTGTCAACCACTTTTAATGCCATTTGGACATGTGAAATTTTTTAGCCATCGCTTAGGAAATTCTCATTCACTTTTAGTCATGTTGGACTGCCATTGTAAGCATAGCAAAAACACATTTCTGGGCTACAAATGACCTCCTTATGTCAAAGGTCAATGTCATTTTGCCATTTGAAATTTTCTTCTAACCGTAAGTCAGTCAGTTTTAACCCATTTTGATCATGTTGGGCCTGTATTGTAAATATTGTTACGCTGCATGTTTTTTAATTAACATGTGGCCTCCAAAAGTGAAATGTCAAGGTACTGGGCCCTTTGAAATTTTAGCCATACCTTGATGAATTTTCATCTGATCTGGTTCATGTTGGTGTGAAACAGTAAATATTCTAACATAATATAGTCTGGTACTTTACATGAGACCTTTTAAGGTCAATGATTAATGTCATTTGGACATTTGAAATATTCATGTGACCATAACTCTGTCAATTTGTATCCAGTTGTAATATTTTGCTGAAATTGTACGCACAGTAAAACCAGTCTTGATAAAACACCTTTAGGGGTGACGAAATTGTGGTCCTTCTAGACACGTGTTCTCTCAAGGGAGGTACAGATAACAAGAAAGGTACTAAGTGATAACGCAGATACACACGAACCATTTTCAGATGCCTTGTGTGTAGCGAGGCCCATAGGTTATTATGAATTGTAAAAATACAGCTTTTGAAAAATCATATTGTTGTCATTATTCAAATGTGCTTTTCGTGAATATCTGCATTGAATTTAGTGCGCCCTTTATGTATGTATGTATGTATGTATGTATGTATGTATGTATGTATGTATGTATGTATGTACAAATATATATATATATATATTTATTTATTTATTTATTTATTTATTCATTTATTTATTTATATATATGTGTGTGTGTATGTGTGTAAAACAATAAAGCATCACTTTTAAGAAGATTGAATTAAAAAAAAAAATGGTTATCATAAGCGCAAACGTGGAGCAATAAGCCTTCTAATGCCGTTTTCTTCGTCTCAATAAAATCATGACAGGTCATATTATACTTAAATCATGGTATTGGAGTCTGGGCGGCATATATATATATATATATATATATATATATATATATATATATATATATATATATATATATATATATTGCTGTTGTATAAAATAATAAATGCATCATGTCTCATAAAAGTTTTTATTTGCAGCCTTTAAACTACCGACTTCAGATGCTGTACCACGACCATTGCTGAACGCAAAAAATGCTTTCTAACTGTAGAATTGGTATGTACGAGAAATTTGAATTTAGGGGGTGGCTTGTTCTGTTTAATGAGTTCATAAAGTTTGGGTTTGGTCATTTTGTTTTCAAATTTAATATTGTTCTTCACTAACCCTCCCGCATTCCAGCTTTCCTGTTATTGGATGTGGGCGTTTTTGTACCTTCAACCCTAACACTGTGATACGAGGCATTGTCCAATACTACCAGGCTCTTAGGGGGTAATGCGGGAATAAGTTTTTTGATGGTCCAGTCCATGAATACTGTAGCATTCATCTCCTTATGGTAGTCACTTCCATCTGTGGAAAGAGATTTAAACACAAGCTCACATCCTGGCAAAAATCCCATACTGCCACCAGCATGCAACACTATCAGTCTTTCCCCCCTTCCTGCTGGTATTTTTCTCCCGTCTTTAGGGTCCGGAGGCAACCACTGATACGATGCTGTATGGTTTGCATTTACCCATGTCTCATCAAGGTAAACAATATTGTATCCACTATTTCTTTTTTGTTTTATTGTTCTTAGGTACTGATGTCTTTTGGCTACCAAATCAGATCGTTCACACAATACTGCTCGATTAAAAGTTTGGCACTTTCCATATCTGTAGCCAAATTTTTGCAACAGCTTCAGTATGGTATATTTTGACACATGTAAATTATGGTCATTTTCCAATCTTTTTTTTAACCTCCTAGTTGACATGAATTCATTCTTTCGGTAAAATTCCTGAATCGTTGTCCGCACAATATGCTGGTCGAATTTGTCAAGTGTTTCTTTTTTCTTATTTTCATATAATGGTTCTGAATTGGTCCCTTTCTCTTCTTCCTTGATCAGTCTATATCAATATTTCTCATTAATACCAAACGCATGAGCTGTTCTCTTCCGAGCACACGAAAAAGAGTAAAAGGTAGCGCCTTTTTTCTTCTTGCCTTCAAAATACTTGTAAATTTGAAGAATCAGTTTCCTACTTTCAGCTGAAAATTTCATTGTGGCTGAATTTTCAAGATTATGCCCTTGTTGACACCTGTGTAAGGCTGACATGTGACATTGGTTTCAATAATATGAGAAATGTATGTTCAATCATTGGACGCAAACTTGTATTGTTTCAAACCAATCATATGATTATCTGAGTGCGACCAGTGCAACTAAAACAGTCACACAGTGATTGTCATGCTTTTTGTGCACGTGTATTTGTTTGTTATGAGCCATTGAGGTTCCCGCTGCTACCCCCATGTAAAAATTGCTGCAAAGTCCACATATTGTACAATGTCATTATGAAGGAAAATTCCTTATTTTTGAGTGTAAAAATGTTTCATTCTATCATCTGAAGTGTATAAGTATATGTTATCATATGCTGCAAAAATATTTGAAATCAAGTTGGTAGAAAAAGTTTTATTTGCGATTTTGTGGTGGACAAACCCCGTCATCCAGTCTTTAGTATACATACTGAGATCAAGTCTAAGCAAGTGGCCTGCAAAAATTATATCGCTTCTAAATGATGCTGATACTGAGGTACCTGTGAATTGCTAAGATAACGATAGTTTGGTCAGCTTGACATTTAGGACCATATACATGATGACAAGTGGTTGAATATAATCACTCTACAATAGTGCCTACCACTAATATGTAGAGATCTGGAGTCAAATAAATAACTAAACATGGGGTTACAGCAAGAAACATTACCGGCCGTATCGATGTGTTATGCGATGCTGCCAGAGGTAACTATGCTTCGATGCACAATGACAAGTTAGATTGAAGCAACACGCAGGATGGCCACCTTTTATACGTCCGCTATAGTGAAGCACCACAGGACAGTAACTGTCCAGACACATCTTAACAAAATTTATTTTTAATTGAGAGCATTGTCTCAATGAATAGGCATTAGGCTGAGGGTAATACAATTTAGCCAGTTTAAACTAGGTGATACGATAAACGGGCCATCCTAACCATATCCGCAGGTGCGTCACATGTTCAAAGGATAGGGCAACTTCTGATTCCGTACCCGCTTCAAACTTGTTCGTAATACTGGCACGTTTAGGCGTTTGTCATCAGCCCACCCACCTGCTGTTATTATTTTTACAAACACTATGGGACTTGGCAACAGTCACTTAGTCCAGAGTACTTCTGTTACACTCCCTATAAACTACATGTGGTGAACTATACTCACTATTAATTTTATTCAATATTCTCCAACATCAAATCAACACATTCATATGATTTTGAAAATCAACAGTTTGCTCGGTCAAATGATAAATTTGGATGAGCCGGACAAGGTCAAAGTCGGCGCAGTCTGTAACAACTTTCAAACCATCTTAACTCTCTTATAGAATGTTTCGTTAAGTTTTTTTTTTCAAATCGTGTTGCACAAACTGAACATCCTGGTTATGATAAGGAATAAAAGCAAAACCAATCCCTCTTGTGATCGAAGGGTCGTATGTCTTCTTGGCAAGCGACATCTTATAACACACAAACACCCCACCCACCAACACACACACACACACACACACACACACACACACACACATACACACACTCAAAACTTTGGTTTTTGTTCTACTCAATTTTAACATAAAGAGTTCTTGGTACCCTTTCACACTTGTAGATTTGAGCAGGGCAAACACTGTGTTCACACCCAGTAGCACATATTGCCGCAGATACGGAATTTCAATATCGATAAGCTACCAAGAAACAGACCTGTAGAGGGTTTTTTTATTTCATCCGCCAAGACAGTATGTCAGCAGTGCTAAATTTTCATCAGTTGATTCGACTTCTAAAAATAAAGGAGGGTTTGATCCACTTTCCAACGATATCTAGCGCTGGCAAAAGTTCCATACACAATAAAAATGCGCGTCTTATCAACCCGCAACATAAAAAAGTATGGCATGGAATATGGCAGGCCACACGGGCACATCTTTTCAAAGCCCAGGAATATTTAAGCGCCATCTCTTCCACTGAAAAAAAGGCTGATGTGATTAAAAGCAAGGTATTACCGACCCTTCACCTTTGGTGCTAAAAATTAGACTGTCATCCTTTAAAATATACGAACTCTACACGTTTCGATTTGCTTCCCATCGAAATAGATTCGTAACAGTTCTTCATCCAGCGGAAAAGTTCATCATTCTCACCAAAGAATTTGCTGCTTTGGGCTACTGTCAGGGAAAACGTCAAAACGCAGGCTGGTAAAAGGTATTGAATTGGAAGCATTTTGTTTGCTCAATCTTATAATGCACATAATTGCGTGATAATGTCTTTTTTATTTCGGCCAACATTGATTGTGATGGAAAGCAAATTTTCCATGAGTGATCTTCCATTTGAATGTTTGGAATTAACTTCAGAATCACCGTCGACGTAATACGCCATCGATGCGGTATTCCTGATGTTTAGTCTCCCTGTCCCCTGTCCTGTAATTGAATGTCTTTCATACATATACAATTCTACTAAATGTAATCATGAAGATATACTACATCTCTGTAAATGTGTTGACAGAGCCTCATTGAAAATATTTCTGCCACGTAAGATAATATAAGTATTGAAAAACCTTACATATTTTCAGCTGTTCATTTTGACTAAACTGAAATTAATAAAATCATCAATAGAGAATATCAAGCGAAACATGTAAAAATTATTGACCGCCTCGTCAAGTAGAGAGTGTAGAGCAAATAAAGATATTGTGATTTGGATCAGTTTGTATTAACAAAGCCACTTGGTGTTCTACTCACCATTAAAAAGAAAGAAAAAAATCTGTCGGACACAAAATTTAGAGGCCCAGGACCGTTTATATGACTTTCGCTTAAAACCAGGCATGAATATTGTAGATGAATATCACGCATGGATGACTTATGCTTTGGTGCAATCATTAATGCCTCACGTCTTCACCGAAAAAGTATTTCTTAGATCTGTCATATGAAAAGTTTAATCCATTAATGAAGGTGCAAAATGATACATTTTTGTAACGAGCCAGCAGTTATAATTGTAAAAATGAAAATATTGATATGTTTTGTCTCTCTCGCCATGTCTACTTACTTAGCAGCAAAGTGCCATTTTAATTTGCTTCTTCTTTCGTTGAAACTTTTTTTTTTTATCTGCAACATAATATCGACTGTCAATTTCTTGCCTTCCTCTTCATTAGTGCTGTGTAAATGGACGTTTCACATAGTTCTCAGCAATTATCGAACTCGTTTTTAAAAATTAAAAGCGGACCATCTTCACAGAATACGTTTGAAGATCTCGCTTAATAATCACAGAAGGAGGGATATTTGCTTTTAACTGTGCCAAAATGTAGCGCCAGCGGTTTTGTTTCTGGTGATATTTGAAAGAGGGATCATCTGAAAATTTCGTAATTAATGTAATTTTTAACTTTTCTTAACCACAAAGGTACATGTAAAACATCTTGATCATGCAATATTCCAGATGTTAGTTAGGGAATGGGTATTTGTATACTGCCTGAAAAAAAGACAAACTATGCTACACAATGAGTATATTAAGGATTTTGAACAACATTTAATCCCTCCAAAGTACACCATTAGTTTTTTGCTAGAAACGTAGTGGCAATGAGTTTACCATATATAGAGACTCAATAAAATTTATGCAAACTGGTATGCACCCTTGGAACAAATTTGGAAGTGATGCACATAAGAGCCAAATCAATCATGTTTTTCGTGTTTGTATAATGGTGCGACTAACTGTTAGATGAAGTTCAAAGGTTTCTGACCTTCCATATATAAAGTAATTTAAAACACAAGGGGAATTCACATGGGAATGGCACCTGTTTTCCAATCGTTTTTGAAAATGAAATATGTTTAAACGAAAACATTCTTAATGAAGTGGTGTTGCTGTGTTCCATTTGGCTTTTCTTATCCGTAAGTTGAGATATTTTGTAGAACTTTGCGTATTTATAAAAATAAAGTGTTAACATTCCGATTGTAGCAAGTTGCAATGTATGAAATGTATTGTTTAAAAAAAAAAACTCACTAGTTTTCGAAAGATATAACTGCAAGTAGTGGGAATTGTGGCATACGAATCTTAAACAAACTGGTCCTTTAGGGAGGTCAATCTAAGACCTGCAGCGGTTCAAATTAATCAGTGCGACATGCTGTTTACTGACAGAAAAATTGTCACATCTTGCAATGCTGAGGGTCTGCCAAACTGCATGCTGAAAGTCAACTGAGCGTGACGATAGCGACTACACATCTGCATGTGCAACATCCCAACTAGTCACCATTTGGGACAGGAACGGCTTTACACAAAAACCTGCTCATGCCAGATGGAGCAGCTGATACGCCTTTTGCAAACGGAAGCAGAAGGAAAGTTGCCAAGCTCCGCAGAAATTTAGCTTATGAAGCCGCACACGGATTGAACCCTTCACGAGCCATCGGATCATAAACCTATACCCAGCTGTAGTTGAGGCCAATATGTCATAAAAGCACTCCAGGGACAATTAAACTGCTATGACGTGACATGTATCCCTGGATAGAGATATTACTTGCCCGTTTCCCCCTGAAATTCACAAGGATTTTCCTACCAAGGGCGAGTGAGACAAGTGACGTTAAATATTGTTCCACTGCTTTTGAAACACAATATCCATGATATTAATCTAATCATTCAGTGAAGCATGCATGACCTAACAGATGAGAAAGTAGATACGAAGTCATAGCAATAACTGAGTGACATTAAAATGGATTGACATTAATGGTTCAAAATGTCAATACACGTAAAATGCGCTTGGATGTTTTGTTTTTGTTTTTGTTTGTTTTTTTGTTTTTGTTCGTTTTTTTGTTTGTTTTGTTTTTTTTTTTTTTGTTTTTTTTTTTTTTTTGTTTTTTTCTGTTTTTTTGTTTTGTTTTTTTTTGTTTTGTTTTTTTTTTGTTTTTGCTTTTTTTTTTTTTTGTTTTTTGTTTTTTGTTTTTGTTTTTTGTTTTTTGTTTTTGTTTTTTTTTTGTTTTTTTGTTTTTTTTTTCTTTGTTTTGCTTTTTTTTTTTGGGGGGGGGGGGGGTATTACAAGGCCCACTACTGGGCACGCAGTTGCGAAATGGGAAAGTGAGCCAGTAGCTTCAGCTGGTATCCCAAATTATTCATTGGTCCACAGATCACTGTAAAATAGGGGGGCCACCAGGTGTCACCATTAATATAGATGCATGTGTAATTGCTGTTTTTATTGTAAAGCCACATAACATATTTAATATGAAACTTCCAAAATTATATTAGATATTTTTATATTGTATTTGGTGTTTTACCATAAACAGACAGATAGCTGGTATCATGATAAAATCTCACACCAGCTGGTAGGAACGAGCTGACAAGGCACGAAATATTTACTGTCTTTTTCTTTCAGAAAAAGAAAAAGGAAAAGAAAAGAAAAAAAAAAAAAACAAATAAAAACAAAACAAAATAAAAAACAAACTAAAAAACAAACAAAAATAATAATGATAATGATGATGATGATGATGACGATGATGATGATGATGATAATGATTATAATAAACACTCGCAATCCAATGACTCGAAGCCTTGTGTTGCACCTGATCATACATAAACTTTATATCACAAATGATATTTTTCCTTGTCAAGAAGGTATTCCATCGCAGCTAGTCATGTAAACATTTTGACTGTATGCTTGCATTTCTTCAATTTTATATTTCCAATAACATTTTTTTAATTACAAATATTTTTTTTGGGCTTGTGGCTGCGCAAAAAGCATTACAAATGCAGGATACTAATTCTAATGAGTGAAATTTTATTCTTGCAGTCAGATCCATATCCCTCAAGTTTCATCTTAATTCTCATTTCCTTCTGGTGGAATCTGTTTTTATATTTGCAACATAATTACGACTGTGAATTCCCCGCCCTTCTTAAGAATGCTGAGTAATTGGACCTTTTAGATAATTCTCACCAATTAAGGGTACTTGAATTTAAACACTTACCATCATTAAAACATATATTTGAATGTC
Organism: Hermodice carunculata; assembly: GCA_964020975.1. Lineage (NCBI taxonomy): Eukaryota > Metazoa > Annelida > Polychaeta > Eunicida > Amphinomidae > Hermodice > Hermodice carunculata. The sequence goes on along the minus strand of CAXHWN010000849.1, from coordinate 2,284 downwards.
TGGCTATATAAAACATAGTATGGTTTCTAAAATATGTTGACAATCCACACCAATGAAACTATCCACGGCATTTTGTGCTTAAGAATTGTCTGCTAGTGTGTTTACACAGTTTGAATCTTGCTTTACAAAAAAAGAAAAGTATGAACAAAAGAAAGAAAGAAAGAAAGAAAGAAAGAAAGAAAGAAAGAAAGAAAGAAAGAAAGAAAGAAAGAAAGAAAGAAAGAAAGAAAGAAAGAAAGAAAGAAAGAAAGAAAGAAAGAAAGAAAGAAAGAAAGAAAGAAAGAAAGAAAGAAAGAAAGAAAGAAAGAAAGAAAGAAAGAAAGAAAGAAAGAACCCATCAGCATTGAAAATGAACAATTTAATGCCGGTTGATATATTGTCAGGGAGTCATTTCATTCACACCTTAGCTTTCTCTAATTTTACCAAAACTCTATATCGCCGTCAAAGCAAGAATATTATGACCAATTTGAGCCACCATCTTCGATGAAGCACCTTATGCGTATTTACGGAATGAAACGTAGGGTGACTTATTTTTGCTGTCAACTTGATAGCATGATTTATCTTTTTGGTGCCCACAGCGACTGAAGACGAACTACTCAATATACAGTCGTTGGACTTATAATATGTGTGTTATATCTGTTTTCCACGCAAAAAGCCCTTCCTTAAAGTACTGCATGACTGCAAGTACATGGACTATACACGCCTAGGTCATTAGCATTTTTCTGTGCACTTTAGGAGCATGAGCCGGTACCGAGCTGATGGATTCTGTTGCCCCCGAAAAGGGCTTCACACACATTTGTATCAGCCATTTCAATTCCCTTACAATTGTAATGGTTGCTTTAACAGTCAGCTGCTATCCATTGTTTCAGGTTTCTGACCTCGAAGCTTCCCCAAATGCTACCTGAGTACATAACAGTACACTGGCCATATGCAAACAACAGAACGACTGAAACCTGAACATGTACAATCAAATGCATGTGTATTTTACTCTACTGTCCCTTATATTCTGAAGCAGCTGCCACTAAATGGCTATTGCAATCTTATTAAATTTGGAATGCTTCTTATCACCGAATCTTATGCATCGTTATATATGGATACGTGTGTACAAAATGTTTGGTGTTTATGTGCATTATGATGTACAACACAAAGTATGGACAACATTGACGAGAAAAAAGAAAATGTTTGTGCGGCCTGCTGTGTCCGAAATGGAAGCATAACTTTGCAAAACACATTGTCATTCTTTGGACAGAGGTACACATTTCACTCATTTATCCCTGTGTCGGGTATGTACTTTCAAAAACCTCGGTCAGGGATCTTCACCTTTGACCATCATAACCGCGCAACGGACAATGGGTATTTAGCAATGATTTACCGTAAATGGAGAATTAGTCAAATGTGTGGAGAGTAATATGCAACTTGGGAACAAATTTGGGTGTGATGCTTGTAAAAGCCAATATACTGGTCGATCAATTCGCCAAAACTTCCTCAGACACCAAATGTAGATACTTCAACTTTTTGTATGTCGCTGTATGGCTGTGTTCTATTGGAGTTCTCTGATCCTTGCGTCGAGAGATTGTATAATTGATATTAAATATTTCAGTCTAAATGTAAACACACAGTGTTGGGATTCTGAATAAAACGTTTTGATTGTAGCAAACTTGTTATATGAAGGATAACCAGTTGAATCTTAAATACCTCCAAGATTTCTAGTGTTTTATGTTCCGCAAATGTACTCTGAGCAGTCATCGTTCCTTGCAAACTGTAGCAAACCAGCCCTACTGGAAATTTAATAGATTATCTGCTGTAGTTTTAATGTTTATGTACATCATCTATCCTTGTCACTTAGGTTTGATGCCTTGCATTCAGTCATTTATGACAGCTACCATGTGCTTCAATAAATATGTAAAAACAATACACCAAAAAACAGTGTGTAAATCGACGTGAGTATTGTATTCTGTGAGGCCTACATGGAATCTCTGTTATTAATCAAACTTTCAATGTCGTAATGAACGGTTTTTGAATGTGTATTATATGCGTCGAAATGTAAGAGGATTTTCAGATCAGTCGACTGCCATGCCATTGCAAAAGCATGTTTTCTTCTGTCAATGTTGTCAAGGGACTAGATATTTGTATCCTTCCTTAAAAAAAAAACAAAAAAAAACAAAAAAAAAAAAAAGGTATTGGGGAATTTGAATAAACTTTGGTCCCTTTAAAAGTACAACTATGGATTTTGGTACGGTTGCTGCAATGGCTGTACCATTAACCAAGACGCAATATAATTGAT
>CAXHWN010000848.1:0-14000 GCA_964020975.1 Hermodice carunculata | reverse complement strand
CGCACAGTCCAGCTCCAGCAGTTACAGTGTAGTTCCTCAAAGGTCCATGGGGGAATGCCAGAGATAAAATCTGCCGTGGTATGTCAAGACAAATCACAGCTAGATCAGAATGCCAGTAGGATATTGCCCAGAGCATGCCAAAACAGTGCTGCATTAGTAGAATGTGCTGTGTGTCTGTATGGCCCCATCACCTTTCCATCCGGGACAAGTCATTGTGTATACTAGACCATAGGAAAGGATATGGTCTAGTATACACCGTTCATGCATGGTTCAGCAGGAAAGAGTTGAATCTTAACCTTTTAACCCTTAGTCTTGCTAAAACCCACCTAATATCAAATGTATACATGTACCTCTGTAACATGAAGGAAGTAAAGACCCATATCTTTTACGTGGATTGTAAAGCAAGCCAAGCCTATATTAATCATGCACTCTCCATGGCACAGATCGATGTTTACATATGCCTATACTTCCTACTTAATAAAAGAGGTTGCAACTACCAATTTTATGTGTATTTGGCTCAATACACAACCCAATATACAAATTCCTGCAGGCTAGAAATCCTTTCATTTGTACAAGATCCTGTGTAAAGTAACATTGAATACATTGAGTAGTTTTGCATCAAAAATTATCAAATTTACAGGAGTGTTTTAACTGTACATGTATGTGCAATACTTACCACAAGTAATTTGGTGATTATAGGAAGAGCAGTTTTAAAGTTACATAGGTGAAAATTTCAATGCAAACTAATGGAAATACACATACCTAGCCTGGCTGCCTTAACAGAGCCCTCTAGTGAGAACCCACATGAACCATTTGATTTTGACCTTAGCTGTTATGAGGTGTAGGAAACCAAAAGATTCAGAGAAATCCATACTGCACAGTCTACAACTGAGTTAGTGCACAGTCTGAAACTAAGTTAGTGCACAGTCTGAAACTGAGTTAGTGCACAGTCTGAAACTGAGTTAGTGCACAGTCTGAAACTAAGTTAGTGCACAGAGTTAGTGCACAGTCTGAAACTGAGTTAGTGCACAGTCTGAAACTGAGTTAGTGCACAGTCTGAAACTGAGTTAGTGCACAGTCTGACACTAAGTTAGTGCACAGTCTGAAACTGAGTTAGTGCACAGTCTGAAACTGAGTTAGTGCACAGTCTGAGACTAAGTTAGTGCACAGTCTGACACTGAGTTGTGGAAATTAACTCTTTCTTTTGCTCCCTGAGCTGAGAGTCAAATAAACAGGGCACAGAGGTGAAAGGTCAGTATGTTGAACTTACTATTTCCTTAACTCATTCCGTACCAGTCCCCGATTTTTCCGTATATTTACCTAGATTTAAGACAACAATTGCATATTTGAAGTCTTCATGAAAAGAGCTTTCGTTCAAGTACCAACATGTCTATAGTCTTAAGTCAGTGGTTCTGGCACTGCCTGGCAAGTCATGCTGCAGCTGCCGCAAGGGCAGCTGTAGCATGACTTGCCAGGCAATGCCAGAATCACTGACCAAGGCCTATGACCATAGTATGGAATGAGTTAATAGACATAGTTTAAATGATTGTGCTTTAAGATATCGCAGAAGAGCATGATCTTATCAGGATGTTCTTTTGATAATGTTCAGTCCCCAAACTGCTTGAATGCACTTAGTGCAGTCTTAGTCCAAGGAGGAAATGGTTAAGGTTTGGATACCACCCAATTGATATCTAAGACGCCATCTGAGTTGAATACAGCCAAGTTGTCTTGTTGCATGACTATATATGGTATGTGTCCCTTGTGAGAGATGAACGTGTGAATTTGTCTCAACTGATAAGATTGGGTGATTTGAGGATTGCGTTGTTATAAAAGCAAAGTGATTACATATAATAAGCTTTGTCTCTAGTCTGAATACATAGACTTACCCCTGAGATGTGTCCTTGACTTGAGGAGCATAAATTTCAAATTACCAGATGTGTCCTGGTTAGATAATACTATGTCTATATGAGAATACAAGCAATAAATAAGACAGTTGCTAGCATTATAAATTACTTTTAGTGGAAGTTCAATCTAAATCATTAAATAATGCAATTTTGCCAGAAATATGGTCTTATGTATTGGTCTCCCGAGACGTGTTTCACTGTATAATATTACATTAAGCTAAAGCTTGCAGCTTTCTTCTTCCATGTGTTAGGCACGTTTAAGTCTGGCCTCCAGGGTGGTCTAGGGTCTTGTAATCTTGTGTAGTTCATGGCAGGTCACTGTGACAACCTATGACTGCAGGATGCAGCATGGCGGGATAAAAATTTCTTTTATTCTTCCATGGATGCACTGTGTTCATAACTGGTCTCCCTGTTCACAGGGTTCACTAGAGGGGACCTCAGTCCATGATAATAAATCGACAGTGCGTCAGCGTATACGGTGGAGGAAAGCAGCAGTTCTACGGCACATAATGACACAAATGTGAAGCCAGAGAAGCCAGAGGTGCTACACTGTCTAATGTATACTTGTATAACTTTTTAACCCTCACAGCACTACATGTATTAACCCTTTCAGTGCCCAATTTTGGACAGAGTCAACAGCTTTTCTCGGCACGCATTGGGCAAATTGTGCCCAATGTGTGCCGAGAAAAGCTGTTGACCTGGGGTATTCTGTCTGGAACTATAGGCATACTGGTACTTGAATGAAAGGTCATTTTATGAGGAAAATGAATCTGGGATCCTAATCACAATTGAGACTAGTTTGACTTAAGTAGATTGACTTAAGACATGATTGACACTGAAAGAGTTAATTTTATTTGTCACCTTCATCCATATAGAGAAAAGTTGCACATACTTAGCAAACTGTATGTGGAAGAAGTTTATATCCCACATCTTTTACCCCAGTGGAGACCAAGTCACCAGCAGTGTCATTCATTATGAAATAATTAAGAAACTACTGATATTATCCAGAATCTTTTGAGGTAATAATTAGTGGGGAAGGATGTACATGTATGTGTATATACAGTGGAACCTCATTAATCCGAACACCTTTGTACCCCAGTGAACTGTTCAGATTAATGAAGCATCTGGATTACTGAATCACTATTGAAATGAACAACTATGTTCCAGGAGAAGTGTTCAGATTAATGAGACATACGGATTAATGAGGTCCATATTAATGAGGTTCCACTGTATTGCCATTGGGTCGTGTGGAGTCAATAGAGTATACTGTTGGGTAGCAACAGTTGTGGAGTCCAAAAGCAGTGGTCTTTGCATTGCCTGCATGACAAGCCCTCCTGTTGGCATACCAGCAGTAGTAGCTATCAGCCAGTTGGTGCAAAGCCACATAGCAAGACCTTGGCCATGTTTACGCATTTTGTAAGGAGTAAGTTACAGTGACTTATCAGTGGCTAACACTTTTCTGAATCAGTTCCTGTTTACAAGGAGTTTGCAATAACATGGTGAAGTGCATAGCTCAGATATTGTATGCTGAGCCAAAGTTAACTCTTTCAGTGCCAATTTTTTGACTGAGTCAACAGTCTTTCTCAGCGCACATTGGGCACAGAGAAAAGCTGTTGAACGGAGATATTTTCTCTAGAACTATAGGCGTGCTGGTACTTGAATGAAAGGTGTTTTTATGAAGAACACGAATCTGGGATATTAATGATAATTTAGACTAGCTTGACTTAAGTAGATGGACTTTAGTCGTGATTGGCACTGTAAGTGTTAACAGTTTATCTTTCATTCCTGGGCTGACTCATCTACCTGTGCATACACATTGTGTGTATAGTGGAGGAGAAAGGCTGTCATTGGCTGCCTAAAGCAGGATGTAAGAGCCGTGTAATTACAACCTGTTAGTTTCAACTTGCTGTCAGTTCCGTCAGAAAATTGAGTATTTTGTGTGTAATATGTAACTGCCTGAGATTTTTGTCAGGTAAATAAGTGAACACTAAACACTATATACCCCAAGGTATCATTCACCGTGTCACCAAACACAATACCCATGAACAAATCAACATGTCATTAAACACAATACCCAGGTACCTGTCAACATGTCATCAAACACAGTACCCAGGTACCAGTCAACTTGTCATCAAACACAATGCCCAGGTACTACTCAGTATGTCATCAAACATAACACCCAAATAACAGTCAACATGTCATCAAATATGATACCCAGATACCATAGTCTGTCATCAAGCACAACGCCATTCACCATGTCATTAAACATAATACCTAGGTACACCTTTCAAACTCAAACACAATACCCACATGCCTGTCACTATGTCATTAAACACAACATTGACAGTTAGCACATCTTGTGAGATGGCATCAAGAATCAGCATATATATATATATATATATATATATATATATATATATATATATATAGTGGTACCTGCTATTTAAGACCACCCCTACAGCCAACAAAAAGTGGTCTCATACTGCAGGTGGTCTTAAATTAAAGGTATATTAACATGTAAATACAGCAGAGGGTCTTGAAAGAGTGGTCTTAAAAAGACATAAGGTCTTAAATTGGAGGTGGTCTTTAGAGCAGGTACCACTATATATATATATATATATATATATATATATATATATACACAGTGGTACCTGCTGTACGCAACCACTGCCGTGAGCAGCTGCGTTGCTTTTTGTGGTCACTAGGCTTGGACATAGGAGTCAATTTCTTTGTAAAATTTACCTGTGGTGACAGGTCACCTGCTGTATTTGGCCAGTTTTTCATGGCAGAAGGGGTGGTCACATAGAGCAGGTACCACTGTAAATATATATATATATATATATATATATATATATACACACATGTATACATATATATATATATATATATATATCAATACATGCAACAATGGAAAATACTCTTTAATCAGAAATAATATATGTCCTCAAATTCTCACCCATATATTCACCAAAAAGTAGTGTATAGGCAAGGTGTATCATTCTTTATGTTATCTCATTTTGGGGTTCAATGTTTTTACAATGAGAGGACTACGGAAGGGCCTTGGCATCGAAAAGTGCCTGTCTGTGCAGCTTTTGCCTGAGTGGAGCATTCGGGATGGTCTGACCAGTTTCGTTCTGTCCGAACTTTTCAGAGACTGCCAAAAGACGGCTGTGTTTATTTTTTACCGTAAATTTCACGTGTACACATTATCCACTATTTGTACGTGGGTTGACGTATTGTTTTTTACATCACAATGAAATGTGTGTTATGCTGTAATGTTTCCAGATAACAATGGATTCATGTTTGTGATCATGCAATGTGTCCAGATTATAAAGGATTCATGTTTGTGATCCATTATTGTAATCACATTATATGTGTTCTTGTTTATGACATGATCTAGAACCATGTCCAGATTACAAGGGATCTTGTTTGTGATCAAGTGCTGTGTCCAGATTTTAAGGGTTCGTAAATGGTTTATGATCTAGTACTGTGTCCAGGTTATGAGGGTTTATTGTTTATGATCTAGTACTTTGGCCAGGTTATAGGGGTTTTTTTGTTTATGATCTAGCATGTGTGCAGGTTACAGGGTTCTTGTTTATGATCTAGCATGTGTCCAGGTTTTAGGGGTTCTTTTTAATAATCTAGCATGTGTCCAGTTATAGGGTTTCTTGTTCATGAACTAGCTGATACTGTGTCCATGTTATAGGGGGTTCTTGTTTATGATCTAGCATGTGTCCTGGTTTTAAGGGTTTCTTGTTCGTGATCTAACTGATACTGTGTCCATGTTATAGGGGGTTCATGTTTGTGATCTAGCATGTGTCCTGGTTTTAAGGTTTTTTTTTTATGATCTAGCATGTGTGCAGTTGTAGGGGTTTTTGTTTATAATCTGGTACTGTGTCCAGGTTATAGGGTGTTGATCTTTATGATCTAGCATGTGTCCAGGTTATCGGGTTTCTTGTATATGATCTAGCATGCGTCCAGGTTATAGGGGTTCTTGTTTATTCTCTAGTACTGTGTCCAGGTTATAGAGGGTTCTTGTTTATTCTCAAGTACTGTGTCCAGGTTATAGGGGTTTTTGTTCATGAACTGGTGCTGTGTCCAGGTTAGAGGGGGTTCTTTAAGATCTAGCATGTGTCCAGGTTATCGGGTTTCTTGTATATGATCTAGCATGTGTCCAGGTTACAGGGGTTCTTGTTTATTCTCTAGCACTGTGTCCAGGTTATAAGGGAGCAATGTTCAACTTGTTCTTTGTCAGTGACACTTCAATCATGTACATCATTTAACTGGGATGGATGCAATCTATGCTCCAGTGACACCATGGGCAGGTCGCAAGTCAGTTGCTGCAGTTTCAGAGAGCTAATCAAATTGCCCCAACATATGCTGCTATCCTAAGTCTGTAACTGAAGGATATAATTCTAATGAGTGTTTACTCCCCAAGTTCATGAAGCAATTCAATGAAGTAACAGGTAGTGTGTTGGCCAGTTTCCTAATAGACAGTTATACTGCTAACACTCTCAGAGGTCTAATTTACTGGCATACATGTAGCTATTTTAACATTAAAATTGTAACACCCTCATTTTGGGGGTGGGTGGGTGGGGTGGACATACTTTCAGCTATTATAGAAATTATATATTTCAGTTTGTCATTTCCAGTTCACTTTTATAAGGGTCGACCCCATGGGGGGACCCTTTATGTTTCTAATGTCTGTCTGTCCAGATTTCTGTCCATCTGCATGTGCACATTCTCATTACCGCTGTATCTTCAGAATGCCTGTATGTATTTTGCTCACATTTAGCAATATGCTTATCTTACCTGGCAAGATAAACTGTTTAGATTTTGATGTCACCATGGCCTAATTAGAGCAAATGGCAGCCTAATTATGATTTTTTTCCTGGCAGACCCTTCAGTCAATGCTTTGTGTTGAAGGTATGTCTAGTTTCAAAGTTTAATATTTTTAAAAAATCCGCAGCAGTGATATTTATTTAGATGATCGCATGCAGACCTAGAGAAGAATACCTGATACATGTGTACTGCAACCCCTTGTCACTTGTTACTTATTGCACCACCCTCACGCCCAACAAAACTATGAAAGGGATACCATTACATGGTGTAAACAACATGCTAAAAACTAGAACCAGAAAAGAACTCATCTTGAAGCACAGCAGTTGTTCCTGTGCAACTTCCAGATCCTGGTCATTTGTAGTCAGTATTCATGGAAATGATTTGATAGATATGCTCAGATGCCTCTACAAACCTGGTGACCAGAAAGAAAACTACTTTGTCTTTGGGACAAGAGCAAGGCCTCTAGCTGGCATCCTGCTGGGAGTAGTCAGTCTTATCAGATTTATTAGCATATGCACACAAAGGGACAGCACATTAAAGTCTGCAACTCTACCCTGGGTTTGCCTTGAAACCCCAGGTGAAGAGTGTCTACTATTAGCCCTGAAAGCACTGATTTAAGACAGCGTGAACAGCTTTCCTTGGGACACTTTGTGCGCATTGCATGCAAAGTGTCCCAAGGAAAGCTGTTGACTAAAACTACTTTTTGCTTTAGACTAGGCTTGTTGGTATTTGAGTGAAAGGTATCTTCATGAGGAAATTGAATCTTTTAACCATTATATGTTTAAAGGTAATGCGAAAACAACTATAGCTGTGATTAGCACTTTAAGGGTTAATCTGGGACTGAAATCCTCATTTATGGGCAGTGTCTGCCATGTCTGGTTCTTCTTGGGCAGGGTCCAACAACTGTGGCAACTATCCAGGAAATATGGTGCAATCTGCTTGTTAAGACCAGCTGAGACACTAAGAGGGGTCCTTAACAGGGCCTGGTCTTGGTAGGGGATAGAATTTTATTAAGGATGAACAAAGAAGGGTCCAAAAATTGGTGGTATGTAATACAGAAATGGTCTCTTTATGCACTAGGTCTCAATTGGAGATTTTACTGCATTGCAAATTATGTAATCAAATATTGCAAATTGAATTCATTGCATTTTGAAGACTGAAAATGGTGGCGGAAGTAAGTGGTGATTGTGTTGGACTTATAGCAAGCCCCGACAGGATTATCTACAGCTGTATTAGACTCAGAATTACTGTGTGTACTGAATGCAGAGGATTTGAGTCGCTACTGATAAAACACAGACCCTGTTAAGTTCAGCAGAATTCCGCCCCCCCCCATCTTTAATTACCCTCTCAATGCCCAAATAAAACCACTGTACACAAATTAAGTGTGACTTCAATGCAATCATAAAACCATATAGATACAGCAAATTTTTGCGATGGTTCAACTTCCCATGAATGTGCTAAAGTGACTCTACTAAATGTACAACCGTAAGATTTCAATGAGTGACCAAACCACAAACAAGGCAAAAAAAGCCAGGTCATTATATTTCAAGCCTTTTGCAGCGTACTCAAAGGACAGTTTTGACTGAAGCCCTGACCAAGGATTTATGATGTACTTATCACCTGCTTTAGTAGATATACTTGATTTTAGTTTTTGTTTGCTATCGGTGACTTTTCACATTTGTAAAACTATGGAAATCAGAGTAAGAAATTTCACTGTCAGTGGTACAAAAGCTACAAGACGTATCTTTTTTTTGCAGTGACTGTCAAAAAAATCTGTGTGCCGGTACCCTGGCACTGATCTACCATCTGACAGTGGAATCGGTTGACAAAACATCCCAGCATGCACACTGTTTTGACTTTGTAGCCCACCTTGACCTTGACCTGGACCTTGACTTTCCCATTCAGTATTGTCATGGCAACTTGACCTTCTGGACTTGGTATTACTGAACTCTTTTTTTTAAGTCAATGCAGAGTTGATTCATTCTGGCTTCAGCTTGAATTTAGAGGTGCTCCAAGTCTCTTCACAGTTGGTTATTAGCGCACGTGTTAGATGTCAGTTCATTGACATTGGAAGGCTCATCTAAAAGGCCTTTCCCAGACCACTCACTCTCTCAGTGAACCCAATTTTGATGGGAGAGCAGAAGTGGCGGCCCGGCCTGAGCTGCTGGTTGTTGTCCCTTCTTTTTTTTCTCTGCCAGTATATCCTCACTTTGAGCAAGTTCTTGGTGTATAGTTCCACAATTACTCTATCTGCATCACAGCCCTACAACTCCATAATCCGGTGTCAATTCAAAATTGTGTGATTCCGGATCAACTGGTTTCAGAACCAGTACAATGCAATCAGGCATTTCACCATTGCTGATTGTACCTGACAGATCCACACTGCCTTTGTCTGGAGCATCTCCACCTGGAATTTGAATGTCTCTGACCCTGCTCTATGTTTCAGTCAGGACATGCATACTTTAATAGACCTGTTCATACCAATTTGTACCGAACTTTTCCGGACCCTAATTAATTATGCATTCCATTGTTGGCCTGATTGTCCAATCAGCAAGTGGCCAAGTCGGGCTCATGCTTTCATATGTTCACAATGGATGCCACAGCTAACGTCAGTGATTACAACATGGATTGTGCTGAACAGTGCAAATCTTTTACCTAAAATGTCACATCAGTGGTAAAACGTGCATTTATAGCTTGCTGACTGTTTGATTTTTCGTTAAATCCAAGCACATCCTGTGTTTTACTTTCTGATCCTTCCACTTTAAATCCTGCCGGTGTGGTCACGCACAAAATGTAAACAAAGCAGGCTGTGCTTCCCAAACTCGGGCCGAAGTGAACCGAATAAACCCGAGTCCTATGAACTGGTCTATTGGAACTCCCATATGCAGGAAACATCAGCAACTATAACATCACATGCATCATGCTATGTTGGGCAATTAAGTATGATTTTTGGGGAGTCAAAACTAAAAACCATATTCCATTGTTGTCACAGGACCAAAACATTGTTACGATGACATTGTGCATTAACATGCACATAAAATCAAACGTGTGTGGCAATGTCCAATTGGACGTCAGATTTGATGTATGACTGTGGCCTGTGTAAAGAAAGATATCATCCAGATCAGCATTACAAGTAGGCCAAATGGGCATACTTTTGTAGTAAATACACAGTTAAACAAAGAATAAGTAGAAACTCAACACAAAATAATAACAACTCATGTTCCAGTGGCCCAATTTATCTCCATCCTCCTTGAAGGTTAACCCTTGGAGTCAACAGGTGGTCAGCATGACAGAACTGTAATTTGAAACTCTAGGTTGTACACAGAAATTGACCTGAATGATAGAACAATGGCCCTGCCAAGAAACACCTAAGCAAATGAGGACCACACAGTCACTCTCTGGAAACTGAAACCTGAGATATCCTATTATCACTGAGTCAGTTAAGTAGTTTGATCATATGACATATGAAACTTTGGCAACAAGATATGGCCAATAATGCACCTTCAGTATATGCTGCTCAGAATATTATTGTATTTGTGTCTTTTTGTCCAGAACCACTTCCTAGTAGTCTTTACCCTATTCCGTAGTCCAAACTCTTTACTCTCCATAAGCCAACCTGTTACTGTCTAACCTATATACATGTACATATGGAAGTACATACTATTGTCCATACTGCACATGTTCATCTGTAGAATTTTGACAAAGGCTGTATTTAAGCCCAAATAAATTAGAGAGTCTTCAGCAGGTAACTACTCAGAACATGTTTGGAGCCTGCACCGCCTATTATAAATTATGATGTCAAACATTGTACCTTAATCCTTCCTCTGCTATCTTTTATCTAATTGTCTATTACTCCGAATTTAATCTTGGGATCGCCTTCTAAACAGGATCTTCAGGGGATCTGCATGGACACAATTATGTGCGTAAACAAATCCAAGACATCATATGCTCATTTCTGGTCAATCAAACTGCATAGTTTTTGCTGCAGAAATAATTTTGTTGTGTAATGTGATGATTTTATTCATACTTTTAAATAAATATCTCATCAGTTGTTTTTGGCACATTTGCCAATAAAAATCCACAAAACATGCAGCGGTAAAATTGTGTATTATGCGTCTTTAAACTTCGTACGATTCTCTTGCATCATGTTTGGTATCAAATTAAAGGAAATGTCAGAACCTCATCAATATCATCATGCTGCTTTCCTATTGGCTTGACTTTTTATTCACACCCACCAAACGTCGTCATCTTGCATAAATTTACTATCTCCAAGGTATTAATCTGAGAATTAAAGGCAGCGAGATTCTCGCCCTGCTTGAGAGCTGATTGGCTCACAGGTTATGCAAATAAGTTTGCACATTGTCAAGCATGTGCAGTGCACACTTTAACAATGAAGCTTGGTGGAGTCGATCATTCAAAACCAACAATATTTTTATGTTTTCATGTCACATAAGTACTGAAATTAAGTGATATATGGATGGTAGATATTTTGAAAACATTCAGAATGTTCCTGGTTAACCACTGAAAGAAATACAGAGTGGAACCTGCATGCAATTCATGTTAAAAGGGGAAACTCGTGTGCCAATATGCTTTGTCAATCAATCTTTGCAGTGGTCTGTACAGAAATAAAATCTGTGTGTGTTGTTTTTCTTGCAGGGATGCCGCAATGTTTATATAATTTTGGCATTATTGCTCAATAGTTATAGTGGAAAGCAATTCAATATTTTGTACATGTACATCTGCAGGAGAATGTGCCATGTTGCTATATCTCAGTAATTACGTCTGCTTAAAGTGGATCTTCGGCATGTGCTACAATAGGCAGATAAACTGGCCTGTATCATAGGAGAAGCAAGGATCTTTGAGCGTGTTTTTTTTATCTCCTCCAGCAGAGGAACGGCCAGGTTACGAAAACCAGAATTACATAAGACACCTGACCATTGCAAAGACCTGTTAAATGAGTGTGCGTGTGTGTGGGAGGGGGGTGGGGGTGGGGGAGCGCTACTGCATAATGTCGTGATGTATGAGGACAAGCACTGTACTTGGTGACCTGGCTCTCTTGCCATTGCAGGGTCAATCAGAGATACAAAATAGCCGTAGGTTGAGCATTGTCAAATCTTTTGTGACATTTCGAATACATTTTGTTTCGTGGAAAGAAACACCATGTACGTGATGAGGGTTCGCTGCAATAGTTGTGAACACAAAGACGCAATATCTGCTACAGCTGGACAGAGGGCAAAAGGTACAACCTCAACATAACAAACAACATGTCACATTGGGAAGCAAGCACAACATGGAATGTTGAGATAATGGCCAGCCTGGTTGTCTGAGGCTTGTTTACAGCTGGGCGTCAGTAATGATTTTGGTCACCTTTAACTGTGTGTACTGTGAATCCATTTAATTTTGCTGTGTTCTTATTTTCACTTATTTTGCTGATGCTTCAAAACCATGAAATTCAGAACACAGTGGAAACAGTTTTTTAACATGTCATTGATTGGAAGTGAAACTAAAATAGTGAATTTAGAGTCTCAGTGAAAGGTCCAAAGTGCAAAAAACGTGAAAATAAATACCCTTGAAAATAAATGTATTCACAGTATACTCCAGGCCTAAAAAAAAAAAAAAAAAAAAAAATAGGCATGCTAATCCTCCTTCATTAACAATGGGTACATATGGGTTAGAATGGGGGGGGGGGGGGGGAGTTTGTTTATTTTGTTGTACCAGTGCCTTTAATATCCCTTTTGGGAGGATATGATGGGTATGAAAAGGATATTTTTGTTTGAAGGCTTCACTACTACTACCACTAATAATAATAACAATAACAACAATAATATTAATATTATTATTGTTGTTGTTTTGTTGTTGTTGTTGTTATTATTATTATTATTATTATTATTATTATTATTATTATTATTATTATTATCATTATTATCATTATTATTAATTAGAGCAGCCCATGTTAAACTAATTAGGGGTGCCTGGATGTTTTTTTTTTTGTGTTTGTTTTTGTTGTTGTTTTGTTTTGTTTTGGTTTGTTTTTTGTGTGTGTTGGGAGTATATATTTCACACCTGTATGTGAACTTATGCAATGAAACCAGCTTTATATTGATGCTATTAGAGGTATATTTGATAAAGAGATCCCATATCTATGGCAAATAAAGGGTTGACAATACATATGGATGATGAACTTTTTTTTAAACAAAGAGTCATAACTGAGGAGGAAATAAACATGTAACTATACACATACATAGAAAGAGAAGCCTTGAGAGCAGATTTGCTGAGCGTGTATTTCTGTTTGGTCGGAAAATGTACGTGCAGCATCAATGGATATAATTCTTTAGTCATTGTAATATATGTTTGCCATCGATTAATATATTTCCGTTTAATCGGGGTAATATCTGTCTGCCATCCATGAATACATTTCTGTGTATTGGAGGTAATATATGTCTACCATCTGTTCAAATATTTCTAATGAGTCATGGTAGTATATTTCTACCATCCATGAATATATTTCTCTTTAGTCAGGGTAATATAACCTTAAGTATTTTAATGAAACCTAAGTCAATAACTTTCCTTGGCACGGGTTAACCCTTTCCTGGTGAGAATGAGACTGAGTCAATAGCTTTCCTTGGCACAGGTTAACCCTTTCCTGGTGAGAATGAGACTGAGTCAATAGCTTTCCTTGGCACGGGTTAACCCTTTCCTGGTGAGAATGAGACTGAGTCAGTAGCTTTCCTTGGCACAGGATAACCCTTTCCTGGTCAGAATGAGACTGAGTCAATAGCTTCCATGTGTACGGGTTGAGGATGATAGACCCTGGAAACCTATTGACCTGGGGTTTCAAGACCGGTCTTACATACAATTCTCTCTATGATATGAAATTAGCTGCAGATGATCCAAACCATGCTTGCCCTATGGACCGTTGTTGACGTGCACGGGTGTACCTCAGAAGCGATGAGTGTAGGGGGATATATCCAGGACCAGGGGCCCACCACAGCTGTGAGAGAGTGTGTGGTGGACCTTTTGCCTCAGTTCTGGTCCTGGAAAACATAGCAGCATGAGCTGATTAGGATAACCATAGTTTCCTCCACCTCATCTATTTTCATTTTCTTTCCCTGACTTTTTCCTAGGCCACCTGTGTCACACAGGACCATGACACAGAAGCGGAGAGCCCGGAGAGCCACAGCAATATTATTACATGTACTCCTTTTTTGACAATTTTGGTCAATTTAGTTCGTGCCAATCAGGTTTTCAAGCATG
>CAXHWN010000847.1:55400-80400 GCA_964020975.1 Hermodice carunculata | reverse complement strand
AAGAAAGAAAGAAAGAAAGAAAGAAAAAAAGAAAGAAAGAAAGAAAGAAAGAAAGGAGAGAGAGATAAGTAAGCTTTATGTTCTTACTTTGTGCTGATTTCACTCCATACAGAGAGAGAAAGAAAGAAAGAGGAAGAAGAAAGAAAGAAAGAAAGAAAGAAAGAAAGAAAGAAAGAAAGAAAGAAAGAAAAGAAAGAAAGAAAGAAAGAAAGAAAGAAAGAAGAAAGAAGCTAGTTTTTACACAAGTAAATTTTATGTTCGTGCTTTGTTATGATTTCACGAGAGAGAGAGAGAGGGGGAGGGCAAGAGAGAGAGAGGGAGAGAGAGAGAGAGAGAGAGAGAGAGAGAGAGAGAGAGAGAGAGAGAGAAGAGGAGAGGAGAGAGAGAGAGAGAGAGAGAGAGAGAGAGAGAGAGAGTGAGAGAGAGAGAGAGAGAGAGAGAGAGAGAGAGAGAGAGAGAGAGAGAGAGAGAGAGAGAGAGAGGAGAGAGAGAGAGAGAGAGAGAGAGAGAGCTTTATGTTCTTGCTTTGTGCTGATTTCACTCCAACAAGTGCTGAATATGTTCTTACTGCAGGACAGGGTATTTTTAGGAGCCCTGTCAATTAAAAGAGCCCTGCTGTGAGCCAAGCCTTTGAAGTATGTCTGCTTGTTCTTACTTGTTCTAGATTTGTACTGACAGAAACAATGAGCCCAGGCAAGCTCTCATTATGTCTGAAAAGTTCTTACTTGTACTGACTCAGTACATTCCAGTACAAGTGAAAGTACTGACTCTACTGACCATTGTTGGTTCAGTACAAGTCAGTACAATTAAGAGGAAAAAAGGACAAGTCAGTACAGAAAGGTAAAATTCAGTACTTTTTGGTCCTCTTAGTGTAATACTGGAACATATCGGTCACAGTGTAATTAGTGTCAGGGACAAATTATAAATTGTAATCAGGTTGATGGCTGGTAAATATAAACCAATAAGAAAATGTTCGTCTTAGTCATACATGTAACGGACATGTATGACATGTATACATTGACTATGTTCAAGAGTTAAATGCTTCTAAATAATAAACTATGATATGTAGTTAAATGCTTCTGAATGGTAAACTATGATATGTAGTTAAATGCTTCTGAATGGTAAAATATTATATGTATGAAACGTGTTTAAACTTCGTAGCAGAAAACCAGGCAAGACCAGTGGTAGGTGATATAGGCATGGTTGTATAATATAAGCCAGTCTTGTCAGCATTGAAAATATCTCTGTTGATACCCTTCACAAACCTCTGGCTTGCATTTTCTCCAGTTGACAACAGCAGAAGTGTTCAAATCTGCACCTTACCAGACAGAACTGCTTGTTTGATGTTGTGTCGTCTGTTGAAGGCCTCAAGCCACCCATTACTGGCTGTGAAGTCATCCATGCCTTGCTGAATAGCAATGAGCAAGCTTTTTACTCTCTGTTCCGTTTCATGATCTGGCCCCACAAAACCATTGCCACACGAATTCTTTCAACTCTTCATCGCCTTTTGTCCCAGTCTTTGTGTATTTTCTTCCCATATATTGCCTCCATTTTCCACTCTTTCATGCTGCTTTCTTTGTCCTTCACTATGAGCTGCATTTGTGCCAGTCTTCCCAACAAACATGTCTTCAGCAATTTTTCTACATGACTTCCCGATATCGTGCATTTTCAGGACTTTGACTTTGTCTACTAGTGACAAAACTTTGCTCTTCACCCCTCTTTTCTCTTTGATCGCCATCTCTCATTGTTTATAGATCTACTGGCACATTGAATACTAGCAGGCAACTGCATGATCTAGCCCCCAAACCCCATGTATTTATTTTGGACAAGGGTTTCCCAGGGGATAAAAACTCCCAGATAATCTAGACATGACAGAAGATAAATTTAGCTACATGCATGGACCAGACAATGAAGGAACTTCACTTATCTTCCCAGTGATGCCTTTATTAAAAAAATCATCCATCAATATGTAAGTAGCTCTCTTGGGTAACTGCTCTAACAATAGCATGTGCCTCTCCTGGGACTAGTTCTCTTTGATCATTGGCAATGATTTATGGTCCTTTCTATTGTTGTCCCCCGCCACCGAAGGTGGCATAGGGGGACATAGAGTAAGTGAGGATAGGGGGCCTGCCGTCCGTCCATGCTTCTGTCCGTGCGTCCGTATGTCCGTCCGGGAGCATATCTTTCGAACCCTAAAATATAGAATAATGAAATTTATACCAGAGATGCATCATACCGTGGGCATGTGCACTGTGTATTGTTTTTGACCTTGACATATTTTCAAGGTCACAGAGCCCAAGAACATATCCATTTTTGTGTATTATAACTATTTTCGACTTCTTCTCCAGAACCGTCACTCAGATTAAGCTGAAACATGGTGGATATGTTCCTTGTAGAAGGGTCAAACAAAGTTGTTCACTATGTGGGAATGCTGCAGATTCCTGATTTTTAACGATTTTTTCAATTCTGGTACTTACCGGTCAATGCAGCTTTCCCATTGATTACTGTGGAAGTCAATGAGCATTCTAATGCTAATTCACATTTTCGACTTCTTCTCCAAAACCGTTATCCAGATTAACTTGAAACTTGATGGCAATGTACCTTTGGTGGGTTTCTACCAGTTTTGTTCAAATGTTCATGCTCCAGTGATTTTTGGATTTTTAATTATTTTTTTTGTTCTTTTTTTTGGACACATCTTAAAAAATCTTCACCGAAGAAACTGCTTACCCAATTGCTTTGATATCACACAGGACGACAACTAGGGACTCCTTGTTGTTAAATGGTTCACCAGGTGGCGCTGCAGTTTTTTTCTAATTTTTTATGAATTTTTGTGTGTTATAGCTATTTTCGACTTCTTCTCCAGAACCATCACTCAGATTAAGCCTACACGTGGTGGATATGTTCCTTATGGAAGGGGCAAACAAAGTTGTTCACTATGTGGGAATGCTGCGGATTCCTGATTTTTAATCATTTTTTCAATTCGGCTCCTTTGCGGTAAATGCACCTTTCCTATTGATTACCATGTAAGTCAATGGGCATTCTAATGCTAATTTACATTTTCAAGTTCTTCTCCAAAACCATTCACCCAATTGCTTTGATATCGTACATAGACACTCCCGGGGACACCTAGTTCCCAATTTGTTCACCAGGTGGCGCTGCAATTTTTTAATGAATTTTTTGTATGGTTTTGCTATTTTTTACTTGTTCTCAGAACCGTTCCTCAGATTAAGCTGAAATGTGATGGATATGTTGTTGTGGAAGGGTCAAACAGTTGTTTACTAGGTGGCACTGCTTTGGATTCCTGATTTTTAAGGGTTTTCAATTCGGGTACTCATCGTTCAATGCAGCTTTCCTATTGATTACTATGTAAGTCAACGGGCATTCTAATGCTAATTCACAGGACAACTGACATGAAATTTACTGTTTACTTGATAACTTGAGATCTGTTTTGAGTTAGGTACACATGTTAATTATTCTGTATTAAGGTCATGCTGAGACAGTACATGAATGACCTTGACCTTGTTTGTGGGGTCACAGTGCAACATACATGAATTTTACTCTTCACTATAACTTGAGAACTACTTGAACCTTGATGTTGCACATGTAAGTGTTCTTCTATAAAGGTCAGACTTACTCAGAACATGGTGCCCTTGATCCTTTCCCAAGTTCATAGAGCTGCAAGTGTGATAAATGTCAAGATCAGCTGAGGCACGGGCTGTTCACACAGCCCTCTTGTTTCTGTCTATTGTGCTGGGGGACATAGATCCTTTGGATCACTGTGCACTTGTTCCTTTTATGAGAGCTGCCTGTCCGAGCTTGTTCATGGCCAACCCTGAGAAAACAACACAAAACATTTTCTTAGAGAGCTAGAGTCCATGTCTTTCTTCATTCTCAATGAAATAATTTATGCATACTGGATGATCAACTCTTATTGATCTTGAAACATACCTCTTAAAAACACCATTATACCTGCAACATATATCTGAATATGACTTTGCAGCCCATGAAGGTGTGGTAACGCACCATAGACCAGGCCAATGCCTGCATGGTCACCACTCCACCCCACCCCACCCCCGCCACCCCATCAGAGGGCTGGGACCAAAATCAGTGACTTGTATATCTGCTAAAGGCATTGGACCTCCATCTCCCCAATTGTCTGATTTCTGTGTCATTCATGCCCAATTGAGTCTCATATGTTGCCCCTCCAATTCTGCAGCTGTGGGCTTGATACTTGACATCATTCAAACCCAGGAGATTCAACATTTGGTGTTAACGGTTTGAAAAATCTTGCCTTGACACTGGTGCACTACTGGCTTTGCAAAACAAAGGTCCTGCTATTGTACCCCTGACAAGAAGGTAAGCTCTTAGACAGCACACTGCACATGCAGATGTATTAGGATGGCATTGTACCATGACTGATGCTTGTTCTCCCCAAGAGAAATTAAAGGAAGTTTATGTCAATACATAACCTTTGTCCACATAACCACACCTGAGATCCTCTAATTGCAATGTTATGCCTCTGGTCATTTGATGCATATGTTAATTCTCCAATTCGCTACAGTCCAAAAATGCAAGAGTGTACATGGCTCAAAAAAGCTTAAATTCGTACGTACTTGCACTCAGCTGTGGCAATGCGGTACCTACTAGCCTCTGCAATAAAACTAATGTTATTGGTAACCATCTTATCACTTCCTGTGCTCACCTTCTTCAAACCTTCCAGGGTTTTCAAGACTATAAAGAATATACATGTATGCAAGTAACTGTCTTGGGTAACTGCTCTAACAATAGCATGTGCCTCTGCTGGGACTAGTTCTCTTTGATCATTGGCAATGATTCACGGTCCTTTCTATTGTTCCTTTTGTCGTGCCACTTTTGATTATGGTTTGGTAATGACTGTTTTGCACCATCACCATCATTGCTGTGGTTACTGATGTGTCCAGTTGAGTATTAAGTAACAGCCAGTGCAGTAGTTCCTCTTGTTTAACATTGCCTCTGCTGCCAGCAAAGTGGTCTCATAACAAATGGTTTTACAATTAAGGAAAAGTTGTTAAAACAAATAGACAGATGTCGTGAAAGGGTGACCTGAAAAAGATCCATGGTCCCTGACAGTAGTGGTTATTAGAGCAGGTACCACTGTACATATAGCTCATTATTGCCCAAATCCTCCTGCATTAATCTGAGGCAAGCTCTGTGCCTTTTGTGATAGCTGCTGGAAGCCACTTACTGCTACTCCTGCTAATGCTGCAACTGCAGTGGAATTCTCTCAGGTTCTTGTTTCAGCACCTGTGCTTCAGCTTTCTGTGTGGCTTTCTTGCTTTTACTGATTGTTTTTTTGTTTGTGTTTTTTTTGTTTTTTGCTTGCTGTTGAATGATCTAATCCAGCCATGCTCCTTGGTGTCACTGGAGCAGTTGGTCCCACTGCACTTGGTTATTGCAACTTGGAGACCAGCTGGCTGCAAAGATGTAGTTGCAGCATCCCTGGTTGCCATCATACAATGTTTCATGTCACACCTACATCTGTAGGAAGCTCATATTCGACACATGCAGACTTGTTAGGAACATCTTGCTTCCTGAGAAATAAGTTAATTTAGTTTACTCTCTGTGCTGGACATCAACAGACTTTTATTTAAAGTCCCTCACCAGATAGAACCAATCCCATGTGCCTGACCTCTGACATCGGTCATAACAGCTACATGCAGGGTCATTTGTCAGCATGGCTACCTCAGGAAAACATGACCTATGTGACATCTTAGATGTCAATCTTTTTTTCAAACATTCATATAAATGGCCATGTATTACAGAGTTTATAAGTCATGGAGCCTCATCATAGGACTGGTCAGTTTGATTAGAAGAATCTATTTTCCAATCACTCAGTTCGATATTCATATAAAAATAAATATGGAGACATAAGAATCAAATAGGACCATGACTTCAAGCTGTTCCACCATGTTAACTTGATGAGTCTGGGAATCTGTGTACACTTAGCCTCAAGCTTTTCCTCCATGTTTACATGACAGAAGTCTGGGATGCTGTTGACACTCAGTCTTCTTAGATGGTAAGGACAGCAAGAGTGATCATTATAATAAAGAAAAAAACCCATCAGATTTAAGTTGGTTAAACATATTGTCCAGTTTAGCTGCTTTATTGTTTCCCTCCATTGTTAACAGATTCATCCTAAATATCAGGAACTGAATGAAAACTTAAGCCATTGTTCCACAGCTGCATGTGCCTGGTGAGCATCTCTTTTTTTCTGAAAGAAGCTAAATTGAAGTTAGTCAATGTACCTTACAATCCATGATATCTGAATCTTTGCCGAAAACTGACTGAATTTTGCTGAAACACAAAAAGTTGGCTGAATCTGGTTGAAGCTTTATGGGGGCTCTCTGAATATTGTCTGAATATGGCTGAATTCCAGCTGAATTACTTAGCAAAATTCAGATTTCTGAATCTAGTCTGAATCACTTCAGCAATATTCACATGTATCTGAATTTTGTCTGAATCACTTCAGCAGTAGTCAGATGTATCTGAATCTAGTCTGAATCACTTCAGCAATATTCAGATCTTCCTGAATCTTGTCTGAATCACTTCAGCAATATTCAGATCTTTCTGAATTTTGTCTGAGTCACTTCAGCAATATTCAGATCTTTATGAATTTTGGCTGAATCACTTCAGCAATATTCAGTTTTCTGAATTTTGCCTGAATCATTTCAGAGAAATTCAGAAGTTACTGAGTTTTAATTGCATACCATAATTTGGGGTGAACACGAACACTTTTCCTGCTGCACCTCTATATCTCTATTTTAAAACAATGGAAAACTGTGGAAAATCAATGCACAACTTTTTTGTTTGTAATTTGTAAAATTGAATAAACATGGGGATTGTTTGAAACCTTCTGATGAATTTTACAAAGTTATATTCAAATCAGAATGTTCCTGTAAATAATTCCCTTACACAGAAATCAACTGTATACCATTTACTAAGTTGTATAATTTTATAAAATGATTTTCATAATGAGAAATGTTAGTTTTTTTGTAACCATAAAATCTTACAAATTTGGGACAATAATATTATTTTCTATGCCTGTAAACTTTAACAGGAACATCTGTCCAAGATAGTTCCACTTACAACTCCTGGGATTCTAGCTGAAGTTGCCTGAATTATAGCGGAAGCTGTATGAATACTGGCTGAATGTAGCTGAATCCAGGCAGAATCATCTCTGAATTCTTGCTGAAGCTGTATGAATACTGACTGAATAATGCTGAATTCTGCCTGAAACTATCTGAATATTGGCTGAATCTGATCTGAATCCTGCCTGAAACTATCTGAATGCTGGCTGAAATTTACTGCAATCTGGCTGTATCTTCTTCTGAATTTTGGCTGAATCCTGACTGAATTCTAGCTGAAGTGCTCTGAATTCTTGCTGAAACGGACTGAATAGTGGCTGAAAAGACCAAATTTCAGACAATATTTAGATAAGGAAGTTTCAGACAGAATTCAGATTTGATTCAGACAAATTCAGACAGAAATTTAGTTGAAAAAATATATAGAAAAGAAGAGACGATGAGAAGACCACGATGTGGAGCTGTGAGAAACATGTCCGTTTAATACAACAGCATACTACAAGACTGAAATCTACAAGACTAGTAATTACATGTATGTCAACACTTGTGGTAGCCTTGCAAAACCACAGATAACCACGATAACCCCCGCCACAACGGCGCCCAACTAATTTAAGTGTCCAGTAATAAAGTCCCGGAGGTCAAGACATCTGGTGCAAATTATTCTGCCTGGGAAAAAACATTCCATATGCAATGCTGGTCAACATATATGATTAACTCTTTACTGACTTACACTATACTTAAACAAGTAAGACTGTCTCTTGTCACTGCGCATATGGAGAGTTTGCATTATGACCGAAAGTCCCATTTAACTGTAATTTCAACACTCCTTCTCAGTTCACATGGGACGATTTACAAGTCCAAACTTTTGTCTCAGTATTTCAAATTGGGCTTTAGGTAACCCTTTGGTTAACAAGTCTGCAGCCATATCATTTGTCTGACAGTACTTCAGATCAATAATTCCTTCTTGCAGTTTTTCACGCACATAGTGGTACTTTATATCAATGTGTTTACTGCGATCATGGGACACAGGTTTACACGCAATAGCAATGGCACTTTGGTTAGCTTCCAAAATAGTGATTGCTTGTTTGGGCTGCTGACCCATACTTTCCAATAGATATTTTAACCACACAACTTCCTGTGTAGCAGCCACAAGGGCGATGTATTCGGCTTCAGCCGTTGACAAGGCAACCGAAGTTTGCTTTTTGCTTTTCCAGCTTATTGCCGCACCTGATAGTTTGAACATATATCCCGAAGTTGAATGTCGATCGTTGATATCGCCTGCCCAGTCGGCGTCACAATATCCAAACATGTCCGAAATTTCGTCGTGGCGGTACAATAAATCCAAGCTGCGTTGTTCCCTTTACATAACGCATAATTCTTTTCACAGCACACCAGTGATCCTTGGTCGGATCAGCATTGAATTTTGCAACATTTCCCACAGCTGCAGATATGTCTGGCCTTGTAGCAATGGCCAGGTATAATAAGCTTCCCACTGCTGACTGATATATAGTTGGGTTAAAACGCTCACTACCTTCAACAGCTTTTGTCAACCTGGAATTCGATTCCATCGGTGTTGACACTGGTTTGGCATTTTGCATGTTGAATTTCTCAAGTATATTTTCAATATACTGTTCTTGACCAAGCCAAACACTTCCATTTTCAAAATTTTGCACAATTTTCACACCAAGAAAATTTATGAAGCTCACCAAGATCTTTGACTTTAAATTTAGCCGCTACTTGTGATTTCAGCCTGTTCATGGCCTCATCGGATTTCGCAGCTATCACGAAGTCATCAACATACACTCCAATGTATGCTGGATCCGCACCTGTTTTGACATAAATGCAGGCATCCGCTGGTGATTGTTGAAATCCTAGCGTCAACAGGTAGTCATGGAACATGTTCCAGCAGCGTGACGATTGTTTCAAGCCATACAGGCTCTTGTTCAGTTTGCACACGAGATTCTCTTTACCTTTCACAACAAAAGCTTTAGGTTGTTGCATGTAAATTTCTTCTTTGAGTTCTCCATTTAAGAAAGCTGTTACAACATCCATTTGGTGTATTTTCATGCCAATACGCGTAGCCAGTGCGATCAGAGTACGAACTGACTCAAAACGTGCAACCGGTGAAAATGTTTCATCATAATCCACACCAAACTTTTGGGAAAATCCCTGTGCGACGAGTCTAGCTTTATAGCGTTCCACAGAACCATCTGCATTGTGTTTTACTTTGAACACCCACTTACAACCAACAGCCTTTCTATCTTTCGGCAAGTTAGTAAGTGTCCACGCATTGTTTTCCATTAAAGACTCGTATTCACTTTCAGCAGCCTCTCGCCATGATTCGGCATCAGGCATTGACATGGCTTCGGCCATTGTTTTTGGTTCATTTGAATTGTTCCAACAGGCTGTATATAAATACCTGTCTCCATACCAATCAGGTTCCTGTCGAACCCTGTTCGAGCGACGCAAGGTCGGCTCCTCTTCGTCGGCGGTGTGATCATTAATCGTTTCATGATCACTCTCTTCAGACTCATTTCCAACATCTATTTCTAATTCAGGCATTTTGTTTTCTTCATTGCATGTCTCTGCACCAAAATCACTTTCATTAAACACTACGTCACGACTTTCAATCACTCTCTTCTTCGTGATGTCGTACAGACGATAGCCTTTCGATTTTGCAGAATAGCCAAGAAACAGACATTTTTTAGCTTTTGAGTCTAGCTTTTTTCTTTCATCCTTTGGCACATGTGCATAGAGAATACAGCCAAATGTTTTGAAATGTTTCACACTTGGTTTCTTCCCATAATAGGCCTCAAATGGGGTCATATTTTCAAGAGCAGAAGTTGGACTGCGATTTCGCAAGTACACAGCAGTTGACAGGGCTTCAGCCCAAAATGTCTTAGGCAGGGTTGCATGAGTTAACATTGATCTCACCATTTCAATCAAAGTTCTGTTCATGCGTTCCGAAACGCCATTTTGTTCAAGTGTTTTGGGTATTGTCACCTGGTGATGGATACCTTCATTCTTTAAGAAAGTTTCAAATTCATTAGATGTGTACTCACCCCCATTGTCAGATCTCAATGTTTTGATTTTCTGGCCTGTCTCCTTCTCAGCTGAAGCTTTAAATTCTTTGAATTTCTCAAAAACTTCACTCTTGTCTTTCATGAAGTAGACTCTGGTAAAACGTGATTTATCGTCGATAAATGTCACAAAATAATGTGCACCTCCAAGTGACATATTTCCAGTCTTTCCACAGACATCACTATGTATAATTTCCAGCACTTCCGATGCACGCGAACCTCCACATTTAGGAAATGGAGATCTGTGAATTCGGCCATTTACACAGTCTTCACAGAATGGTAATTCACGATCTGTATCAAGATCAAATCCATTTACAAGACCTTCTCTATTCAAACGCTGCATATTTTGAATTCCGAGATGTCCTAATCGGGGATGCCACAGCATTGTTTCATTTTCAGTGGCTCCTTCTGCCACCTGTAGTTTTTCTGGCTCCTTCTGACTTTCCACTTGGTTACAGTCTTAATAATATAGACCTCCCGAACACAGTGTTCCCATAATTGCCAGTCGTTTTCGACTGTCCCGCACAAAACACTTGTTTGCTCCGAAATAAGTGTATTTCCCATTACGCGCAGCAGCAGCAACACTGAACAAGTTGTATGTCAGATCAGGAACATACAAAACATCCTTTAACTCACGTTTCTTGAAGACGCCCTTCAGTAATACTGCTTCAAGTATTACAGAACCTTTTCCAGTTGCTTGAACAACACGGCCATCTTCCAGCATTATATTTTCGGACTTTGACAAAGTTACAAACTTTTGAAACAGTTCCCGTTGATGCGACATGTGGTTTGACGCACCCGAATCTGCCAGCCAGTCACTTTTGCAGTCTTTTGATTGTTCGGAAATAGCATTAAAAGCGGAAAAGTCACTATCATCATCTGACTCAGGACTTTTGTTAGCTACTTTTGCTTTGTGATGTGACTTTCTAGCAGTTTCTGTCGACTTTTTCGATGATTTCTGCTTCTCAATCCAGTCAAAACAATTTCGACGAATATGTCCGACCTTTCCGCAGTAGTGGCACTCAGGTCCCCTTTGTTTCGATTTAACGAACAACGCACTTTCCCTTTGGGTCCCAGCATCTTTAGTTTTACGTTTCAGTTCTTCATGTGTGAGCCTCTCATTAAGAGTTTCAAGTGACAAAGTGTCAATCCTGGCTTCCAATGCAGTCACAAGCATGTCGAAGCTGTCAGGCAGACTTGCAAGCACTGTTATCACACAATCTTCTTCTTTCATTGGCTCACCAATTACCGCCAATTGGTTGAAGATTTCTGTCATATTTTTCATATGCTCTGAAACAGATGCACCCTCTTTCAGCCTCAGTTCATTTAGTTGACGTTTCAGTGCTAGTTTGTTTGACCAAGTTTTCTTCTGAAACTGTTCAGATAATTTATCCCACACAGTTTTTGGACAAGAAGGTTCAGGTACCAAATACAGCAAGCACGGGTCAACAGCAAGAACAATCATGGCCAGAGCCCTGTTTCTCCTCTTGTTGTATTCAGCCAACTTGGCAGTGTCCGATGACGCAGGTTCACGTTCAGAACCATCAACATAACCCCAGAGGTTGTCTCTCAGTAGAGCCATTCTGCACTGTACAGCCCATGTTGGATAGTTACTTCCAGTCAGAGGCACAACTGATATTCTGTTTTCAGCCATAACGCACAGTTAATAAACACAACGTTCAACAGCACAAAATATCCAGTCACAATACAGTTGTATGACAGCAGTCAGTAGACTTGTTCTGGGCCCATAACCAGTTGAAAAAATATATAGAAAAGAAGAGACGATGAGAAGACCACGATGTGGAGCTATGAGAAACACGTCCGTTTAATACAACAGCATACTACAAGACTGAAATCTACAAGACTAGTAATTACATGTATGTCAACACTTGTGGTAGCCTTGCAAAACCACAGATAACCACGATAACCCCCGCCACAACGGCGCCCAACTAATTTAAGTGTCCAGTAATAAAGTCCCGGAGGTCAAGACATCTGGTGCAAATTATTCTGCCTGGGAAAAAACATTCCATATGCAATGCTGGTCAACAAATATGATTAACTCTTTACTGACTTACACTATACTTAAACAAGTAAGACTGTCTCTTGTCACTGCGCATATGGAGAGTTTGCATTATGACCGAAAGTCCCATTTAACTGTAATTTCAACAAATTTTCCATAAGGTGTTACTTAAAACATTTGCCACCAGTCACTTTCACATTTGAAAGAATCAAAACTGAAGTTAGTCATTATGTCACTTTGGAAATTTGCAGCCATTCACTATATCACGTGATGAACACTGGCAGCCGGACATATTCCTTCATTAATGTCAGTTCCATCTCATATCCTCTCTGATAGTTTTCTGTATGGAGCCTTACATCATAGATCTTCAGTCTAAACATTTGTACCTGCCCTTGGCATGTCTGCATTAAGGACAGGTAGGTCGTCACTTGTGTGTCTCCCAAGCTGCATTCATCCCATGCTTCCAGGGTCAGGAATGATCAAGGTCACCACGGCAGTGTCAGTCTGTTTGGACTAACCATTCCCTGGTTGGAGTAAGACCTGAGTCAACAGCTTATCTTCAGTTAGATACAATGCACTCAACATGTGCCAAGAAAGCTGTTGACCTGCAACATGCTACCTGATGTAGGTCTCAGCTACATGTACAATTCTCAGCAAAAATGTTTTCTGTTGTGTGACAGGAAATGAATGTGAGTACAAGCATTGAAGCCATTGACACTTTACATGCTCTTTTGTTTGAGTTGAGCAGGAATCAAGCACATGCAAAAGACAGACCCGAAGAAATATGGAAGTACAGGGGCTCAGACACCCATCTCTATAGTCTACCTGACATTGGAAGGAAGCCATATATGTTGTGTCATTGTCAGTGACACAACATATATGTCAGCTTCCCTCCATTAGATATTATCAAGTCATCATTGGTTTCATTATCAGCATGTGTACATTCTGGCTTGATGTCATCAGTGTACATGATTCAATACTCTTCATTTTTTTGAGTGCAAGAAGGGGCTATAGTGCTGGATACCTCTAACACACTCTCATTAATCATAATAGGCTTATGAAGCTAAACTTTTAACTTAGAGATGTTGGTTTGTCTGTCCCTCCTTTTAATTGGAAACTGATAGCAAAATGTTACCATATCAAATGTTTATGACAGCTAAGCCTTATGTTTTATGGGTGTTTTTTTTTATAATTTTCTTTGACTAGTGATGCTGCTTCATTGATTAACATTCAGTAAATGCCTTAGATTTTCTTCGGCCATTTCTTAGTTCATATTTCAACAAGCCATCCAAAGTATTTATATAGCTTATAGCCCTTGTATGCTAGGTATGCTGTTTCCGGCGGTAAGTTGGCCTAAGGGTGGGTGACACTTGCTGGACCATGTGCAGTGGAAGGAAATCTGTACCTTTAAACAGCATGCAGTTTTTTTTCCTGGCCTGACCAGGTCTTTGAAAGTTAGGCTCCAAGATCCTGAAGAATCCAGTAACTGGATCAGCTCATCTTCAGATCTTAGAGAATCCATAATTACTTCATTCACCAGAAATGCGACAGTATATTGGCTGTTAATTATATAAGTAAATGGCAGA
Source organism: Hermodice carunculata (assembly GCA_964020975.1). Taxonomy (NCBI): domain Eukaryota; kingdom Metazoa; phylum Annelida; class Polychaeta; order Eunicida; family Amphinomidae; genus Hermodice; species Hermodice carunculata. Next base: position 66,593 of record CAXHWN010000847.1, on the reverse strand, counting down.
CTGTGCATTGCTCCACCTGCTGCAGGGTGCTCATCATCAGCTTATTCCCAGGAACATGTTTGTCCTGGTACACAGATAGATGTACCATGAATATGTATTGGCAGAAGATCCACAAACACAAAAACTCTTGAACCAGGTAGTCCATCACAGTTCAGATTTTTCTGCACTGCGCAGACAAAGTGCTCATGGTCTGTCTTCATCTCACAGGCCGATTAGTATGTTCTTGCATTATGTCCACAGGTGAAGATGCACAATACTTAACATTTACACCAATCTTTTATTCTGTTAATTAAAATCAGTCCTTTATACAGAGCTATTGATAAAACATGCACTCTTGAACCCATTTACCCTTGTAATTACATCTCGTCTCAACTGTACTGGATTCAAGTGGGATGCAAGCCTGTGTTGCCTGCGATGCGGCCTAGTGTTACACATCTACTGTAACATACATAAACAAGAATATTACAGTCTGCTTCACAGGCAACAGTCTGTGTAGCTGTCCTGTATAGCTGGACCCTGTGATGCTTGCCTGTGTTTTCCTGTGATTGACTGGAGGCTCATCCCCAATAATTATTTGACCCACACTTCCCCTCTACTGTGTGAACTACAAATACAGAGTTTTCTCCTTCACCCACACCAACCACTGCTCCTAACAATGAGAATCAATATGAAATTAATTGATAAAAATTTCTGCCTTTCGCAAAGCATATGAAGTTCTCGCAAGGAAGAGTGTATTTGGGCTGCATATCAGTTTAAAAATGAAAACGTGCACAATTGTGGCCTGTATTAATTGTTTTGTTCAGATTCGTTGGCATCACTTCTTTCCATTGACGGTTAACTTGATTAAAATGCTTCTCAGCCATCAACCAACACCTGGGCAGTTAGGGGACATTTTGGATTTAGTGCCGACTTACTGTGGAACAATGGAACTATTTGGTGGAGTAACAAAAAAATTCCATATTGTTTTTAAAAGCTGTAAATGGGTGATCTGGAGCAACAGCTAGCCATGTGGCAGTGATTGGAACATCGTTGGTATTAGACACTATATATAGCAGTTAATTCCCCGTCTTTTTGTATTTCAGTGGGTCAAAACTGGTTACGCTGTTTACGAGGTCTTCTGTTAATACAATTGGAATGTCATCGGCACCGTGTAATTTCTTGATAAATATAGCCCCATTCACTCTCCATGTCACTTTTATGAGGTCTTTTTGCTTGGCTTTCCTAGCCAGGAAGAAAGTTTCTGATTGTTCTTTTGTTAGATCCTCGTTTATAAAGACGTTTTGTAACCCTTTTCTTGATAGTTTGATCCGTTGAAAATAAAGTTTCCTCTTATCCCAATGAGAGGCAAAGTTGATAAGTATCATTCTGTTTTTGTTTACTTGTATTTTCCCAATCCTTTTTGTGGTGAAGATACCTGAGAAGCTGATGTCTAATTTGGCAGCTATGTCTTGCACAACTTTATTTGTACTCTCGTTTTCCCTTTCTTCCATTCCATTTATTAAAAGATTATTGTGCCTACCAGTGGCAAGCATCTCCTGGTGGATCTGATTCTTTGCACATTCCTTTTCTATTGATTTTAGCAACTGTTCATGTTTATAAACGGTGTTTTCCACAATTAGACGGAACCTTATAGGCTCAATTTTCTCATTAAGATGCTCCTTTATAGTCTCTTCTATTGCAGGAGAAAGGGCATCCTTTATAGCAGATATGGTGCTAGAACTACAAATGGCCCTTTTTACGGCAATTTCTATCTGTACAGAGAGTTCTATGTCTGAATCGTTCGAGCCATTCAACTCCATGTTATCCAACACTCTCTTTTCACTTGCAGGATTATCGTTGGTTGTGGTTTCAGAACGTTCATAAATTGCTGTGCCACCCACAAAACCTAATGACTGAATCAGCTGATGATGTCATAGAGTTTATTTGAAATGAGTGATACTTTTGCCTGGGTGAAGATTTGTGACACTAGACATCCAGCAACAGTGTGGTAATGTTTACATATAAAAGTGGGCGTGGCTAAGGCCTTGTGACGATGTATGTTGGCACATCCAAATTTCCATAAAAATGTATTAACAGTAATAAACTTAACAAAAATGTATGAGATGAAACTCCACACTTAGCTTCACATGTCCGTCACTTTTGTCCTGTGTTTACCTCCATTAACAAGCACAAAAGACTGAATTAAGGCAGAGCTGAAAGGTTAGCCAGATGCCATAGTCGGCGTAAGAACACAACCTGATTGTAGTATTGATGATTGTAGTATAATTTATAGGTTTTGAGATATTCATGAAGTTGACTAAACATAATTTTCTCAAAAACTTTATAGAGAAACAAGGTAGTAGAGAAATTGGTCTGTAGTTTGCAAATAAATTTTCATCTTCTTTTTGTATAAATTGGGATTACCTTTGCTTTTTTAAGATTTTCCGGAAATATGCCTGTGACTAGTGACTGATTTATTATGTCTGTTAGTGGCTTGATTATTGCAGATTTCATTAATTTCATTAATTTGACTGATATTCCATCATGACCACAACTAGTTTTACTTTTAGGGGAGTCGATAACTTTTCAGACATCATCTTCTGATACTGTTTTGAAAGTAAAATTATGTCTACTTGGATTTTCTAAAAATTCTCTAAAGTTACATGTGTCGTTATGTGCAGGACCAATCTGTTGAGCAAGTTTAGGTCCAATTTTAGTGAAAAATGTGTTGAAATTATCTGCTATTTTTTGTTTATCAGTAATTATTTCATCATTGGTTTTGAAGAAATCTGGAAACTGAGCTTTGTTTTTTTCTATTATGTAACATGCATTATTGATGGTGATGTCTGAGTCTGAGTCTGAGTCTGATGTTAGGCAGGCTGTCACCAAAGTGCACTTACTACGGATCCTCATGCAAGTAAATCAGCAGCCAGATCTTGATGTGCTATTTGCAGCTCTTGCAGTGCCTGAGATACAAACTGCTGTCCACTTCTGTGGCATTCTGGTGATGATCACCTGAAGGCAGTTGTGCATGGTTGCTGCCATCTTGCCTTTCCATCTTCACGTGCATGTGTTGGGCAGACAAGCTTTGTCGGATGTCTCTGGTGGTGGCAGGCAAGGTTATTGTTTTGAGATAGGCATCCTTATGACGGTAATTGCTCAGTGATCTCTGAATTCCACACTTGCATCTTTCCTATTATAAAAGCTGGTTGAGATGCATGTGGCCTCCAGCCTGTGTAGCTGAGCCATGAAGGTTTCCACCTTCATAAGCCTTCACACAATGGAAGCAGAAAGCTCCATCAATATCTTCCTGATGATACCACCGCACCCACTTCACAAACCATGATGACTGGAAAGATCTGTGTATCACATTTTTTCTTCCCAAATTCTCACTTTTGGAAGTTGTAGCATGCAGCTAGTTGATGTGGAGCATCTCCAATCTGAGGTGTTTTCAATTTACCTTTGCTTAGGAATCCTCATTGTTCATTTAGTTAAAATCTTAGCAACACATGTGGAAATACAAGTTGCTGCAATACTAGGAAACCAATTTTGAGAATTCCTTAGTACATTTTGGAATAAATAAATACAAATTCTGAAGGTGTGATCTAGGTATATGACGTATGATGGAGTGATTTCATGTCTGTAATAAATAAAGTAGCCCACATGGTTTAGTTTCATCTTAACATTACCATAAGTTGCCAAATATTAAACAATATAATTGTCTTTTTAGTCAAAGTTTGAAAACTACAATTATTTCCCCATATAAGTGATACTATAACACATACAAAAGACAATACACAGTCACCTTAGTTGCACACATAGGCTATCATGGACTTGTAAAGAGGGGCGGCAGGGGTAACCATATATTGCATGTGACTTGCAATTGAGACTTTTATCAGCATGACATTTGGTGAAAATAATGGCTAGCTGACTTGTGGTTCATATTTTAAAAATATCTTTGTGCCATCTGCATAGTCTGCTTAGGTTTACTTTACTTTAGATGCTGCTGGAATTGTTCAAGTCTGTGTGATGAGGGCCAGTATCCCCCCCCCCCCCCCCCCGCCTCCCCTGTATAATTAAGTCCAGTGGACTCAATGTGACCAGTTTAAAGAACTTATGTCTGGCTGTTGTTTCATAAAATGACAGTAATTAAGTGTATCTACATGCCTTATGTTAAAAGATTTCAAGTTGCAAAGCAGTGGTCCAAAAAGGGGCAGATTTTTGGGCTTCAGACTTTCAACTTGTTCAGGTCAACTGGAAATTATGTCTGGGTGCCAACCCAGACATTTTGTTTTTCCAAGAATTCTTTCTTTCTTTCTTTCTTTCTTTCTTTCTTTCTTTCTTTCTTTCTTTCTTTCTTTCTTTCTTTCTTTCTTTCTTTCTTTCTTTCTTTCTTTCTTTCTTTCTTTCTTTCTTTCTTTCTTTCTTTCTTTCTTTCTTTCTTCCTTTTTCTTTCTTTCTTTCTTCTTTGCAACCAAAGTTTTTCTCGGACACTATTATTCCGAAAACCACCAAACTACCAGCCATTATGACTGACCCACCAGTGAAATTAGGCACCTGACTTGGAATAGTCATGATATTTAAAATTATGCAAATTATGAGTCATTAAAATTTTGAAAGCTTTATATCTTCAAATATATTATAGATAGACATAAAGTTCTAAGTTACACGTATTGGTTTGAGACATCTGGCAAATCCAATAGCATGCAAACAAAAGGTTGGGAATTTGAATATATGCTTAATTCAGTGAATTTCCCAACAATCCACATTTTGACTAGGGATTCTTCTGTACTGCATGTTATATAAGCCTCCATGGTGCTAGGCAACCATTTTGCATTCATGATGCTTGAACCTGTCGCATAGGCAGCCTTCTAGCCATGCCTGCTGGGTTTATGGTTTGAAAGGTTTATGTCTTATGGGAGGTGGGGGTGGGGGGAACTCCCAACAACTGTGCAATGAGGTTCTCAATAAAATACAGAGAATCTCTTTCTGTTCATGCAAGAAACATATCTGATCCATGTTCACACTAATGCTGCACAGAGCTGTAAGTGCACCATGGCTGGGACTGACCAGTCAGAGTGTCTTCGCTGGTCTGTGCCTGAGGCTAGGAGTCTACTGGTCTTATCAATCAGTGCCAAGGGATCAAAAGGACTGGACTTCTAGGCAGAACAAGCCAGAGTGTACCCTCTGTTAAAAATAGACTACAGACAGAGCTGAGTTTGCTGGACTGGATCAAAGTCTGACTTACAGTCCTCAGTGACTGTTTTCACAACTATGTGAATTTTGAAAAAGTGTGTGGATTTGTGTCATCTCAATGGACACTTCCATGTCTTTGTTTTCTTGTAACCAGTGATGAAGCTTGTTCTTCATAGCCAATACTGAGTCAGTATAGTGCATGTCTCAGTTCAGAGGTTCATGTACATGTAGTTTTGTCACAGCATCTGTTGAAATTTGTTTATGTAATAAAGGAACAAAGACAGTTTTGTATTGCATGTATAAACATCCCTCTGAATTATAATATGTGTACACTGTACATGCACATATACTCATCTATACTGCCCAGAAGGGCTGACCCTCTCAGGAGTGGGCACTTTTCTCTGGTCACGTGGGTGCTCACTGTAGAGAGGTTTCACTGTACAGTGGTACCTGCAATTTAAGACCACCCCTAATGCTAGACAAAAGTGGTAACATAGGACAGGTGGTCTTTCATCTCAGATAAATTAAAGAAATACAAGGTTTCTTTCTTTCTTTCTTTCTTTCTTTCTTTCTTTCTTTCTTTCTTTCTTTCTTTCTTTCTTTCTTTCTTTCTTTCTTTCTTTCTTTCTTTCTTTCTTTCTTTCTTTCTTTCTTTCTTTCTTTCTTTCTTTCTTTCTTTCTTTCTTTCTTTCTTTCTTTCTTTCTTTCTTTCTTTCTTTCTTTCTTTCTTTCTTTCTTTCTTTCTTTCTTTCTTTCTTTCTTTCTTTCTTTCTTTCTTTGGTCCACAGTTTTTTTTTCAGAGAAAAACCACCAAACTTACCATGGTGACTGACATAACCAGCAAAATTGTGCATCTCATTTGGAACAGTCATGTTTAAAATTATGCAAATTTTAGAGGCAACAAAAATTTTAAAAGCGCCATATCTTCCAAACTATTGCAGATGGACTCAAAATGTCAATGTGCATATATACCTTTTTGATACTTGCCACTATAATGGACAGTATACACTGTAGTTGTAGAATTCCAAATTATGCTAATAAGGGGCATTGAAAAATTTAAAAGTTGAGTATCTCCAAAACTATTGTACATAGACATGCCACTCCAACTTCAATTTGTAGATTTGAGGCAAAGCCGCATCCAATGAACCATGAACCAAAGTTGTAGGATTTTAATTTATGCAAATTAGGTGAATATGCAAAATGTAAATCTTTAAAAGCTTCAAATATATTATAGAGGTGCCATTTCTACTTCAATTTATGGGTTTGTGGCATAACCCCATCCAATGAACAACAAAGCAAAGTTCTTCTAGGCTTATGATTCATGCAAATTAGACAAATACACAAAATTAAAATGTTGAATAGCTTCAAAACTATTGTAGATAGTAGTTTCATTCAAACTTCACTTTATAAGTTTGGGACATGGCCACATCCCTTGAACCAAGAACCAAAGCTTAGCATTTTAATTGATAAAAATTAGGCTAATACACGAAATTTAGATTATGTGGAACAATGGCAAAGTGTATCATTCCAAACTGTTCTCCTTTTGAAGGCATCCAGACAGATTTGCTGTGAAGCAAATCTTCTTTTCTAGTTCAACTTGCATCCCCAGCAGTCTACATACAAAGAAAACCTAACCACCAAAACATCAGTATCCCTGGGCCTAGATTTTCAATATATATAAGATTGCTTGCCATCAATAAATTACCTATAAAACTTGACTTTTACAACTTTGTTTTCAGTGTAAACTTACAATAAAAAACTCAATATAAACCATACCATTTCCTACGGTCCTGAATTATTCAGATCCTGCAGCATCAGAAGTTCCACTGTCTCGGAATTCAGCCCAACTGCCTGAGCCCATTAGCTAAAATCCTGACTGGCACCAGCACCAGCTCTTCACTTCCCATAAACCATGCCACTGCAACCCGTACTGTTATTGGCATGGCTCATGTACAACTTAATGTCCTCAAGGCTCAACAAACTACCATTCTGTTCAGCCATTTTACAATTTGTAACTGATTAGAGTCAGAATAACGGTATAGTCTGTACATTAATGCTAATGATGTAGTCTTATCATAGAGAAATATCTCGACCCAAATGAACTTGGTCCTCCAGGGGTGGGTGTTTTGCCAAGGTGGTCTCTCTCAATGGCACCTGTCGTGATACCATGGTTACTGTGAACAATCTTTCAGCGCCAACATTCACACTTTGGAGACACAAAACTTTTCCTTGGCCCATTATAGGCTAACCTGAAACCATGTGTAGAACCCTGTAATAAAGTATAAGCTGCCACCTTGTTTGGCCATAATTTAAGTAGACGGACCCATTCTTTCATGACAATTGGGCTTTTTTCCTTTTTAATATAAGGAAACACAGGCAAGGGCCTGACAGCTTCCAAAAATTGGAATACTATTGAAAGCAGTAGTACGACCGGTTTTGCCTCCAGTGGGGCTCACCAGGTACTGGTCATGATGGTTGAGACATGCGTTTTTATACTCGGGTAACTTTTGGAAGTTGCTAACGAAAAGTGAGCAACGTCACACACAGGGAGAGAGTTTCTCTGTGTGGAAGAAAAAACGGTCCACCTGTCGAGTGACGTGGTGAGAGAAGCCATATTGCTGTGTGTACGTGCTTCCATGATGATGATTCTGTGACATCACAGGCCAAAGCTAGGATGGTCTACCGGCTAATTCCCTCAGTCATGTGTATGCACATAATAATAGGGAACACAGTTATTCCACAGTTATTGAATGGGGTATAAAATTGAAAATAAATTGAATCATGGAATCCCAAGTGGGATTTCTCTAATAAAATTAATAAAAAGCGGAATTATGATGAGTTTTAATTGTCATGTAGTATAAAGTGGTGTTTATACATGGTTTGCTTTATGGTCATAGGGGGAAAAAAGGCATAAAACATGGACATTTTAGGATGAAACATTGGCAAGTCTGCCTATTTCCCTATGACATTGAGACCAAACGGTTCCATGGTGCAGAGTCTGTGGATCCAAAAATGTTCTCTTTTGAGCCTCAGTGCTTCACTTTTTTCAACATTGATGGGGTTGGAATTTGTTCTAAAATCTGAACCTTGAGGGGTAGACCTCTGTGGTCAGGCTTGGCAAAATGTCTGCCAAGAGGTTGTAACCTATCACTCATATTTATTTAATAAAAGTGTTCTCTGAGTGTCTCCATGAGACTGTATGAAGTCTGACCCATGTATTGTTTGTGGCATTGGGTGCACGTGAAAAAAAAAAATTCTTTCCTTTTTAGGTTTCTTCTTTCTTGCCTGTCTGACCCTGGGGGGATACCTGGTTAATTTGCCTATCATTTTCTTGGGTTTTTGGCAACTTGGTCTTAATTTGATTGGACTTCTCCTTTTCTTTTTCTTTTTCTTGAGACAGAGATTGTGTTTTGAACTCTGTCCATGGATGGGATTCTCCACAATTGGCACATTTGTGGCTGTGCCAACAATTTCGCAGTTTCATTTTTGAAGGCCCAGCAAACACTGCAGTGCATTCCATTTCCATTTCCATTTGTCTTTGCATTGCTGGACCTCCTGTGAAAGGGCTGGTATCCCTGTGAACCTACATGTACCTGAAAATTAATATTCTAGTTGCCTCTCCAATAATTACTGGCCTGGAAAGGGCGAGTATCCATAGCCTGTGAGACCAATGAGAAAAAGTAGCATTCACCATCGAACATATCCCATCTATGTGACGGATCCATCACCAATTTAATGCGGAAAGCACGATCGTATTCAAGGGCCCCTCTAGTCCCAAACCTAGCTGCGGCTTCCCATATAATAGTACAAAAGTAAAACCAAAACAAAAAAACCAACTGGTCAGGTTTATATGGTAGAGTCTCCCACCGAGTTATAGTAGTGGTACAATACTGCGCTAATGAAGACAACAAACCTGGTTGTATACTTCCATACACTACTAAGGTAAATCAACATTGCACTAGTCCAGTCTCTGATCGACTGAATCTGTAGCTTGACAGGCTTACTGTTAGGGCCCCTTCTGTTATTGTTGACTCCTGGGTCAACCAAGGTTGCCCCCCAGCAACTGTGATGTCAGAGCCGGAGGCAAGGAGTTGCTCTGATAACCACTTGACTGAACATACGCAGACAACCACTGCTCCGCTTCCACAGCTGGGTGGTTTTGCAAGAACAAATCTGCAAATTCTACAAATTCCCCTTTGAAAATGCGCTCTTTGATCAACTGGGAAGATACAGACCTACTGGGATGAAAAGCTATCTGTCAGACTCATGGAATTTACCAAGCCCAATTGAAAGTGTTGTAAATCAGAGAAGGGATTCCCTGGGAATCCCCCATGTGCACTGACTGACTGTTCAAAGTTGCCTGTTTGTAAACATCATTGCTATAATCCCTGGAGGGTGGGCCGCTGCATTGGCCACCAATGAATATGAACCCACAGCTTGACGGCTAATGGTGGGCAATTTTGAATTCAAAGGCAAATCGGAAATTGAAAATGTGCAATCTGTACTGACTATTCACAGGCGAAGATGATGGACATATTCTATCCCAGCTACCTTGTGAAATCCTTTCCAGGTATGAAAACACATTCTTCCCCATTACTCAGGTGAAGAGGACCCACTACTTGTTCATCAACAGGCCAGAGAAGCATTTCTTCCTGTGCTTGGTTTCAATCCCTAGCCTGTCCCAGATGCATGTTTTTGTTGACAAAATGGAAGTGTCCCTGGCTACTTAACGGACCTGAAGAATAAATATTAAAAACAACATACAAAAAATTTAGACACTGACCTGGGTCTGCATGTGCTCTCCTCCTGGCTCCTGTACCTGTTTGTGTCCCTGCAGATGTGCCGCTCTGTGGGATGAAACCCTGTTCTGCATCATGCTGGGCAATGTTCTGCCTATTCTGTGGCTGTTTGCATTCAGCGGTTCTTTGTACTTGCATGGCTGGCTGACCACGCGTGCATGTCTCTTGCTGCTGGCTGATATTGGCAGAAGCTTTGCTTGTCATTGTCCTTTTTCTTACTGGACGCAGCATGGTTGTCTGTACAAAAGTTGTGATCAGCCTTTTCTAAAAGTTCATGGATCAACATATGAAAAGAGTTCTTAAAACAATGTTACCCTACAATGATGTGCAGGCGAATGTCTGCAGTGCCACTGATTTCAGTGAAGCGCTCAAAATCGAAGCTCCATATTCCCAATAAAGTTACAAACTGAATGCCAAACTAATAAAAACTTTGAAGTCTTCTTACCCAGATGAAGCCAAATCTCTTGTCAGTCGGTAATAGATCACCACAATAAAAAAACATAACAGAATGGCATTTCCCATTGATGCATGAATGTTTATTCCTTATCACCAATACACATGTTCAGTCGATGCAAGCTTCATTGGTTAATTTAATCAGATTGCGCACGCGGTGTGCTGTCAATCAACACGCTATTTAGAAGACAGATCGCCTTGCACAAATACGCCCAGCGTAACATGAAGTTACTGCCAAGCATCATTGTTTTCTATTGACAGATTTAACACTGTAAGCAGTTCTCATCAATGGCCAAATACTAGATAATTAGATCCAGCCAAGACAAAACGATGAACGGTCCAGAATCAAACAGTCTGCCAGTGTCCGTTAAAGGAAAACACCAGTCCCAAGTTAGGAGAAAGTTATGGACTGCAATATTCTTTGTAATCTGTCACTAAGCGGACAAAAAAGTACTGAATTTTACCTTTCTGTACTGACTTGTCCTTTTTTCCTCTTAATTGTACTGACTTGTACTGAACCAACAATGGTCAGTAGAAGTAAGTACTTTCACTTGTACTGAAATGTACTGGAATGTACTGAGTCAGTACAAGTAAGAACTTTTCAGACATAATGAGAGCTTGCCTGGGCTCATTGTTTCTGTCAGTACAAATCTTAAACAGGTAAGAACAAGCAGACATACTTCAAAGGCTTGGCTCACAGCAGGGCTCTTTTAATTGACAGGGGGCCCTAACAATACCCTGCCCTGCAGTAAGAACATATTCAGCA